>JBAMAX010002024.1:0-501259 GCA_037043745.1 Chymomyza amoena
AAAAAGTAATTTAAAAGCCAGAGCAACGTAGGCTAAATAGTTTCTAAATTTTCTAAAGAGGTTTTTCGCGCTTTTAGAGGTAATGGAATTTGGTATTTCTATCACGTTTGTTTAGGTACGTTTAAATTTTAGTAGAAGCTGTGACAGCGTATTTAAACTTTTTCGAGCTGGTTCTTAAATTAAATTCTTAAATTTTTAAATAAATCAGATTATTAAAAAAATAAACTTCAAGCAGCGGACAAAAACCAAATTCGTGTAAATCGTCTCAAATTATAAAAATAATAAACATAAAAGACTCCCAAAATCCCGATTATCAAAAAACCAGCCACAAAATGTTGCAACTAAAGCGACGACAACTCTCCAAACTCTCCCACATAATGACATTGCTGCTCCTGCTGCTACTCATCGTGCTCAACTGTACCCTAGCGGAGATCGCGCAGCAATCGCAGCACAGCAATCGTATATCGGAGCCAGGGTTGCCACGCTGCGCCCAACAACGATATCGCAATATGGTGCGCACCATTGAGGATGTGGAGGATTTGTATCTGGATGTGCCCGTGCATATTGCTCTGGAGCAGCGCAAGAAAAAACGGTAAGTAGTGATGGTATCTCTGGGCCAAAACTAAGACCAACCAACCACATACTAAATTATAATATGGCTAAGTGCGATGGCGACGGCGATGGCGTTGCCGCTGACGTTGGCGCCTTGCAACACAAATCAAATTATGGCCAAACAAATAAGACTAGGCAGTGGCCAACAACAGCAAAAACAAAAACAACAACAATACATACATATGCGGCTAACACAAAAAGTTACAGCCCAAATGTTTTTGTTTTGTTGCGGGTATGGGGGAGGGAGGTGTCCCGGCCAAGCCAAGCTACCCACAAAAGAAAAACCTACAAAAAAGTGTAAGAAAAAAAATAATTTATAACCATGACGTGCGGTAGCCAAACAAACAAAACCAGGCAACAAAAAAAAAAAATGGAAAAAAACTACCAAAGATTTTTACAGTTGCCATAAATATGAGTAGTCGCTCACACACACACACGCATGCACTTGCCGCTGTCTAACACACACATATGACAGTACGCCTGTCTGTGTGTGTGTTGGCCGCACAGCTGCTGCCAAGTGCTAAGAGTTAGCCTTAGGCCGCCATTTGCCTTTGGTTGCTGCCGGTTCCACGTGGCGTATGAAAAACTTTTTCTGTTTTTTTCCTGCTCATTTGCGCCATCAGCTTTGGGTCAAGAGAATCTGTCGTTGTCGTCGCAGCCGATGTCGCCGTCCCTTGCACACTGTGTGTCCCCACCCCATACCTCTGGTTACCACCATAGAGGAGCCCATCAAGGCGTTAGCGTCACGTTTAGAGCGCTCGGCTGACGCACGGCATTTTGGCTTAATATGCCTACTCTTCTTTTTTTCTGGAATACTTTTTTTTTTGTTGGGCTATACACTGCAGGTGTTGTGCGGCATTATGGGCTTTGAGAGGGCATTGGAATGGTATGAGTAGGGAGCTATTATAAGTATTATTGACTTTTGGTCAAGAGAAACTATTATAGTGTAGTATGTATTAGTGGTAATAAAAAAAATACTAAATATGCATTATTATAATGAAGTTGGGAGGCACTACGAAGGGACGTCAATTTGATGGCTTTGATACAAAAATAACGATATGGCTATAATTATATTAATGCCTTTGAGAAATTAAATATGGATTTGAATTATTGGAGCAGCTAAAGTGTAGGTTTTTGTTTTTGTTACTAGGCGAATTTGGCCTTAGGTTTTTTCCTGCCTTAAGACTCTTTTTTATGAATTACATATTAAATTGAAAGTCAAGACCTTGCCTAAAGCCTTCTTATATTTCAAATTAGCGCAATATTCCCATGAGAAGATTTAGCATGCTCATACTTGTGTAAAAACTCGACTCTTGAGATAATCGTTTTTAATTTCAGCTGCATACTCTAAAATCTTAGGCATATATGAGATTTATAAAAAAAGAGGCACTATACAAATTTTATTGTAAATTCTTGTTCTTCTCATTTACCCTACAAAAAAAGTACAATTAGTGCTCTATTCTTTATACCGAAGCAAAAACTTCTTTGAATTTTTGAGAATCGTGATGATGATTAGAAAAGTTGAAATAGATCTTAATAGGATTGAAAGATTAGAAAAAACTACATTCACAAAAAATATGAATTCTTAAATGAAGATTATTTTGCATTCGTGAGCTTAATTCTAAAAATGAGAATAAAATTAAAGCAGGACAAAAAATCTTAAAATAAGTTTAAAATTCTTGAAATAAAAGATGAAAGTCTCATACCAAAAAAGAAAAGCTTGCAATATTCTTGTAACAATTTGGCCACGATATATGGTCAAAAATCTAAAAATCAGATCTTTTTTTATCAGTAGTATACCCTCGTGGAGAGGGGAAATGGGAAGATTTCCCCCGAGCCCAGAGTTTTCCCAAGAACCCGGTATAATTACTATCGTACTGTCGTGAGTCAAGCCCGGATTTCCTACCTAGTGTCTATTTGCCTGTAAAATGAAGATCTTGAAAATGATATTGCTTTGAAGCTTCGATGGGGTCGAACAACTTGTAAGCTAATATTTTTGCTTTCTCCGATAACCTCTGTATATAACGATGACTCAAACAATTTAGGTATTTCCTCACCTTTCGAAAAAACTTTCATCAAGCATTTTTGAATTCTTAGCATATTTTGAATTTGGGAGGCAAATATCTTTAAATGTGAATATTCAAAATTCAAAGCAGATTTTAAGTTATTATCTTACGATTTAAAGGAGTTATGTTTAAGTGATACTAATTCATGGAAATGGTTTCTGTGGCGACCTTTGAAGATGTCATCACTAAAATAAGTATAACTTACTCAATTATTGGCGTTACCGATTATTTGATTTTCATATTTAGTAAATTCAAATGTAATTTCTCCCATTTTTGGGAGAAATTTAGAGCACTTTTGGGTTCTAAATTTAAAAATTATTTTTTATAATTTTTTTTTTCGAATATTTATTTTATTGACAATCAAATGATACATTTAAATCGCTACACACAAAATATAATTTACAAAAAACAACTTTAAAAAAAATTGAATTAGAAGTTAAACAAAAAAAAATTTTAATTAAATTAAAATAAAAATAAACTCTATTAAAGTTAAAATAAAAAATTACTAATTATTATTTATTATTAATTAATTTTTTAATCAAAAATATTTTTATCTTGACATTCAATTGAAAAAAATTCGTTTAAAAATCTGCATTCGCTTAAGAAGATAAAGCTTCTCAAAAAAAAATCCCTAGAAACAAATTATCAAAAAATTATGTATATCGATAATTCGAGAAATAATCTCAATTATGCAATAAAAACTAGCTAATATAACTATTACATTTGTAAGAATTATCAAAATCGAAGAGATCGTTATAAAAAACGGCACGTTTCATTCTTTTTAGAAACCTGAATATAGTAAGTACAAGGTGTACCCAAAATTTTAATTTAGTATTTCAGTTTTAGTCAACACTTCTAAAGAAAAAGCATTTTATATTATAATATTGTTATTCTTATACCTCATTCTATTATTCTATGCTACTTCAGCTCTCAAGCATAGACAATCCTCAATAAATGAGTTTATAAAAATCTGATCTTTAGAGCAGTGCAGGGCAGTCTTCCAATTACACAGGTCTACAAATACAGGGGTCATGTGAGTTGTTGGAAAGCTAAGAGTCATTTCCGAAGTAATTTGGTGCGTAGAATCCGAATCCGGCGTCAGAACTGGCCCATCACGTCAGGATTTTGAGATATTTGAGGTTATGTTATTTTTTGGGTACATAACCTCAAATATCTCAAAATCCTGACGTGATGGGGCAGTTCTGATGCCGGATTCGGATTCTACGTACCAAATTACTTGGGAAATGACTCTTAGCTTTCCAACAACTGAACCATGTTGACCTGTGCTATGTAAATGTCAAAACATTATGAAGTTAAATGTGGGTAGTTCCATTAAACACGAAAGATACGATTATCGTAAAAACTCAAACTAATAAATGAATTTTAGTTATCAATCCGAATTTTGCATGGACAGAGAAGCAGAAATTAGCTTAAATTATTTCGGATACTTTTCCTTGTAGACTAGTGTTATTATAAAACACGTAGATAGGGCTCATGATGCAAAGAATTTTACAAGGTGCCGCAAACAAATCGGACTGGGTTCACATTTTCTATGGTAGTTATGTGAAATACTAGACCAATTTTGATCAAACTTTACATAGATATAAGTAATAAGTATTAAGGTAAGTATATCCCTAAATTAAACTAAATTATGTGAGTTTAATTTAATGTAAATCTTTACGTTTATGTGAAGTTCGATCCAAATTGGTCTACTATTTCATGTAGCTACCATGCAAAAAGTGAACCCGCTCTCCTTTGAGAGAGACACGGATCACAGACTGAGCTGCGCTTTGCGTGACCTTCCTATTGTTGGATCATGGATAGAGCACAAAATGCTGCAGAAGCGCAGTTGGCTCACGCACGGTAAAAGTGCGTGAAATCTCTCTCTCTCGGTTTTCCTTACTCTCTCGCGCACTTTTGCTTACTGCGCAGCTTACTCACACAAAGAATTGTTTGTTTGCCTTAGATTTGATTCACCAGTGTTTTAGAGTATCTCAGACTTCAGCACTCTCAGGCATTCCTTCTACTATCAGCTCCACTTCTTTTTCGGTTTAGTTTTGTTTCCTAGGATGCCAAGTTATCAAAATTCTACTGCTTAGAGTATCCAAACTTCAGCACTAATAGCCATTCCTTCTTCTCTTAGCTCCTCTTTTTTTCGGTTTTGGATTTTTTCTAGGATTACCATGTCGCGCGCGTCTCCGGTGAACGTGCGAACCTTTTTGTTCAAAGCTTTTACGATTTTTTGTTGCTCCATCGTCATCTTTCATATAACTTTGATAATTCTGGGCAGCATAAAATTGCAAATGTTTCTGTTTCTGCTTTAGTTTTTTGTATTTTGTGTTTGTTGCCATTTTTCTTTTATTCTTGGCTAGAGAGAATTTGACTTGACTTGGTTTGGTTTGGTTTTGGTCCATTCAAATTAATGTTGTCGTCGTCGCACACACTTCAATTTTATTGTCCGGGCAGCAAAAGCAGCAGCGGCAGCTTCAGTCACGCGCCTCGTGCCGCTTCCTTTGCTTCGTGCTGGAGCAATTGGAGTGCTTGGAGTGCTCCAATTGCGGCAGCGCGTCTCCGATTGCAAGCTGTGTACGTGATGTTCGTGTCATGTTGTGCTGGTGGAACCGGTGGAACCTTCACCAACCGTTGAAACTGAGCACCTTACACGCTCTTTATTTATTTTTTATTTCGGAGTTAAGCATAAGCGCTAATCGCATGCAATAAAAATTAGTTGCTAATTAGATAACAAGTTACCAATGGATGCGTTGCTAGGAGAAGCAGGAGCAGCCTTGACATGGCACACATGTGTGTTTACTTTGGCTTATGAATGAGCCGCCCAGGAGCTATGTACGCACATACGTCATTAAGTCTGGACAGCCTGGGCTTGGGCAATTTATGGCGCGTGCAGTCATTAAGAATTTTTACTAGAAATGGAACACACTGTGTGCACTACGTCAGGGGACGGGAGGATGTGGACGATAACCAGCTTATGCCTTGCTGCTTTGTGACTTTTGTGCGATGCTTCCATTGCCAAGTCCTACCAATCAGCAGCGGCTACAGTTCCAGTCTCAGTCGCCGTTTCAGTTGCAATCCCAGTGGCCAGCCTTAGCCCCATTCCCATTCCCAGCCCATTCACAGCACTGCTTGTCCCGGCCATTAATATTTTTGCGCAAACAAATCATAAATATTAATTTTACGACTTAATTCGACGGCAAAATATGTTTCAATATTATTGTTGCTGACGTTGTTCGATTTGATTTTGTTTTGATTTCAATATGCACAGCTTTCTCGTTCTTCCCAGAGAATGGATGGCTGCTCCAAGTAAGTCTAGTAAAGTTGACTAGGACAAAGTGTCCAGGGAGTAGAGTAGCTGCTGCGATGTTGCGCATCAACGACCACCTGTATGAGAGTGGCAAGAAAATCAAAACAAACTATTAAAAATGAGAAACAGATAGATGTCAGAAATCGAAAAAAACGCTAAGCCGAATATTTGTTACACTATAAAAAATTACAATATATCGGATGAGCCACAAACTTGAGGCAGTCTTTGGTAACAATTTCTATGTTTATTTTTTAATTGCTAAAAAAATAATTGCCATAACTTCAAAGTTTGCGACAATTTGTCTTTTGTATTATATTTATTTTAGGTGTCAAATTTTCTAAACCAGTTTTTTCTGCGCCGGCACTTGAATTTGACCCATTTTTCGAGGGTGTTCTATTTCTAAGGCTAGAACTTGACCCATTTCTTAGATTATCTGGATTTTTGTAGCTCAAGTCATAAAAGCTGTATTTGGTTTTGCAAGCTGAGAGTTTGTGCGGTGATTTTTTTGTTCTTTGGCAAACGGTTTTAAGAGTCTTGGCTAAAAAGTTTTATACTATGTGTAGCTTAGCTTTAGAAATTCAAGCCTTTGGGATAAAGAAAATGAATGAATGAAATGACTTTAGAGAAATATGAAGAAACAATTTTTTCTAATTGTTTAGCAAATCTTTTTTGTGGAGCTTATGACAGATTTTCAAAAAATAACCTAAACGCTCCAAAACCTTAAATCCATCTCAAAATTTTACTATTTTTAAAAAACTCTTGTATAAATAACTCTCAATTTAAAAGTAAAGCTTAAAGTTGATAGCTTCTGATTGTGTAATATTTTATAATGTCAAATAAATATCTGGATTTAGAATGAAAATTTATACAATTTTCAGAATTCCTTTTAACATAATTTATTGTCTTTATAAAGGATTTCTCCAGGGCCATACATTTTTGTAAACGTATCAAAGGGTTATATCTACTAATTATTGATTAGACAGTCTTTGATGGGTTTTGCTTCAAACCTTACCTTACCTTTCGTATGTAAATTTTCATATATTTTCTGATGAGAGATATTTATTTATATGATAATCGAAATCAAATTCAGATGCTCAATGTCAGCTGATATTTCAAATAAATACATTTTGTTTGGAAAAGATGAGCAGCGTCAGTAGGAAGCAGAATGAAAATCATTTCATGGTCGTAGGCAGGTTTCTTAAAAAAATAATATATTTTTTTACTGGCATTCCTTTTTGAAATTTGTTATTAATTAAAAATGCTATGTCAAAAGTAAGACCAATTGTTTTTTTTTCGCTGAACATTTAAATAAAAATTGTTCATATGAAAACATTGTCAGGATCAACTCATATTCCTTCTTCCTATTTTTCCAGCAGGGCGTTCGAGAACTGCTTGCACTGCTTGATAAGAGTAGCGGTGAAGGCACATCATTAGAGTAGACGTAAAGGATCAGTGCGTAGAATGTTAGTATTAGTGTGATAATATGTGTGTGTGTGAAGTAGGTGAGAGGAATCGTGTTTGGTATTACAAACTCTCTCTCTCTCCTTCTTTTACGCATTGAATACAGTCCCTGCTAAAAATATTGGTTTAAGGGGTAATATCAGCGAGGGAGCATAATTTTTTTATAATAATTTTTTGATTAAATTTTTTTAAAGAAATTTTATTTTATATTTAAAATCCGGATAGGTGACAATATTATACATATTTTGAGCTATAAAAATTAATTTTTTCAAAGTAATAAAACACAAAATGGCGCCTTTAAAGGGCTATTGGTAAATGACTTAAGTTCGAAAAGGAAAGATAAATTTATAATCTCTTAATCTATCTTAGTCTGACACCAAGAGAACCATTAAAGGTTTTGTAAAAATATTAATTTAAATGGTATGTGGGAAATAAACTGTTTTTTCGCCAAACAATTTTTTTTATTCATATTTTATTTTTAATTTTAAATAAATAAATTTACTAAATGATACTAAAAAAAATATATATAAATATATCATCAAAAATTAGTTGTAAAATTAAAAGGTTTTCATTACTTTGACAAAATATGTCAAATAAGTGCACAAATTTCAAGTCGATCGTATAAAGATTGACTGCGTTATTCGTGAAGCAATTTGGAAAAAGTTTTCTTTTCGAGAAAAACGCGTTTTAATTTTTAGTTTAAAATTGAAGATGTCATAAGTCGAAGAGAATAATAACTCGTCCTGATATTTTTTCTGGACAAAGCTGCGCATTTGTTATATTTTTTTTTAGATTTTAAATACGATGTTGCACAAACCCATCTCCTATAAACGGATGCATTTTTTCATACATAGAATCTTAAAAAGAATTTAAAGCAGTTTAAGGCGTTCCAAGGACTCGGAAAAGGCCAACAATACCCATAGCCGATGCTTGCATTTTTAAAAAGGTCTTAAGCTCTTTTTTAATATAAAATTTTTCAGCTCTATAGAAAATTCCGCCAGGGCGATACAAAACCTTTGAAAATACCAACAAGACTCCGCCATCTTGCAAAGAGTATCGCAAATGTTGTTAATGTGCTAGCCGACTTTGCTGCACTGATTTTTGTTGTAGTTGTTGTTGTTGGTTGTTATTGTTGTTGTTGCTGCTGTGGCAGCCTTTTGTTGTTTTTGCAATTTTTTATGTGCGCCACAGGCTCAAACGTTGTAAACAACTTTTATAGCCTCCCCATTTTTGTGTGTTGCGTTATGGCGTGAAACTATTTATTTGTAAGCATATCAAAGGAGTAGCAACAACAACAACAACTACTGACTGCAGTTGTTGTTGCAACAATAATAACAACCACATTGAACGTCATAAAATGTTTGCTCTCTCTGCAGATACTTTTTTAAATGCAATACGCGGCGCAGACCTTGCAGCCGCCTTCAATTCATTTCTTCAGCTCATTTTGCGTCGTTTTTCCAACAAAAACAAAATAAAACGCAATTTTCTATATATTTAGCTAAGGAAACTACAAAAATACAAAAATAAATGCAATATGCACAGACACATGGGCGTCAGACGTATCTTCGTATCTGCGTATCTGAGTATCGCAGCAGAAGATTCAAAAATTGCTTTGGCTTTAGTCACTGGCCAAGTCTGTGACGTTTTTGTTGTTGTCGTTGTTGTTGTTGTTGGCAGTTGGGTCTCTGTTGGGCAGACATAGAGAGAAAACGCCATAGTTCAATAGTCTAAAATTTCACACTGACACACAGATACACACACGCACACGCACACTCATAGCCACTCATAGATACGATAGCGAACTGTACACTGTGGCATGAAGTGTTTGTGTGCCCATTTTATAAGTGCTTCATGCGTACTCAAGTGCGTCTGTATGCGTGTGTGTGTGTGTGAGGGTACTCTATGTGTGTGTGTGAGTGTGCGTGTAAGTGTATTAGTGCATGTCTCATGCTTTGTTTGAGTTGAATTGTTTTTATGCATTGACTGAATCATTCACAGCTGCTTTTGAGTCTATCTAGATAGATGCAGGTGTCTGATATTCAGAAAAATTGGAACAAAATTCATGTTTTTTGAGTTGTAAATAAATTAAAGTTGTAAATAAATAGAGAAAAATTGTTTAGGAAGCAGTCAGCAGAGATAAAATTATGTATATATGATAAAGGCTGCAGTGCCGGTACGCAGCAGCCCGAAATGATTCCAAATAAACACTGCAACTTAATAACTGCAAGAACGTGGTATTTATATAGTATTTTTAGGCGTTTTTGGTATTTTGCCGAATTTTGTTGCAGTTTTAGTGATGTGATTAAATGATGTTTAGGTTTCAAATTTACTTCAATAATGCAAAAAAAAATATATAAATCAAAGCGGACTTTTCTTCAGTGGTCCGAGATTCGGACATCCTGAGATGCGGCTTTCGTGGGCACTTCTTGTCGATTTGTAGTTATAATGATAGCAACTTTGAGTAAGGAATTATTTGATTTAAGCGCTCCGAAATTTTACTAATAGTCTGTTAAATATTTTTTTTCTCAATGTTTTTAAAGTAATTCCAAATATAATTATGCTATCGATTTATATATTTTTTTAATAAATATACACCATTTTATGCCCCATGTCGTTTTTCTCTGCCCTAAACTGATATCACCCATTGCTTTGATTTATCGTAAAATGATCAAAAAGTGATTCAAAAATAAATTAAAATATATTTTTGCCATCCTTTTACTTAATATCCCTATAAAAACCTACTGTCCTATAATTATAAAACGGACTGTATATGATAATGGTTCCAATGCTTCAAAAACGCCTGTACGCAGCAGCACGAAATGGCTTCGAACAAACTCTGCAACTAAATATGCTTCAAAAACGAAAAGCATAGACTACATGTGGTATTTTTTATAGTATTTGTTTTGATTTTTGGTATTATGTTGAATTTTGATGAAGTTTTTTTATGATTAAATGATGTTTTGGTTTGGAATTCAAATCGGTAATTCTTCAACGTATCTTTATATATATAATTCTTCTGTGAGTGTGTATGTCACTGTACTTCTCTTAAACGACTGGACCGATTTTGATGAAATTTTTTGTCTGTGTTCAAGGGGATCTGAGAATGGTTTAGATTCACAATTTTGTCCGCTAATTGCGACGAAACTACTAAAAAGGACAATTTGATTTTCCAATACAACATTTTGTTTGTTAATTTAGGTTGGCATTGTGTACATTGTCAGATTAACTAATATTTTTTAGTAAATTGTTTTTGTCGAAAGGAAACACAAAAATTATAAACGTTATAAATTTTATTTTATTGAGGCACACCAAATTTCATGAGAATCGGTACAGCCGTTTCGGAGGAGTATGGTAACTAACATTGTGAAACTAGAATTTTATATATAAGAAAAAACTTATGTTTTACGTATTATGGGTGTTCTCATGAACGAGTCGATGAATCTGATTTTTGCGTGTGTTAGAGGTCAATGCGGAAGTTTTAAGCCTATTGCGATGAGTTTGTGTGAATTGGTTCGTGGGATTGTGAATATGGGTTTTTGTGTGAACATACTCCTCCGAAACGGCTAGACCGATTCTCATGAAATTTTGTGTGCTTATTGGGCAGGTCTGAGAATCGGCCAACATCTATTTTTCATACCCCTAAGAGATAAGGGTTGCCACTTCTAACATTTTTTTTTCATTTATCGACTATACCTTCATGGTGTGTTCACGGGCGCGAAGTTAGCCGCGAAGCCTTCCACACTCCTGTTTCGCGGCTTTCGCGGACGGCGCGTTACGCAATATTTTTCAATCTGTGGTTTGTCTTGACTGAACGTGAAAAAATAAAAAAAAAAAGACATCCTGTCGCCATTATAGGTTAACATTATTAGTGCACGAAAACATTAATATCAGTACTGCTTACAATGCCGAGAAGAAAACTACCAAATCTCCATCAAACATGGTTAAAATGTAAAGATGGCGAGTGGTTGAAAATTTTATGATGAAATTAATCCACTCATCGATCAATCGTACGATGTTTTCCAATCGGAAAGATTCCAGATCTAGACGAGCGAAGCGAGCGTGCCGGAGCGCAGTGGAGGCCGTCTAGTATTAATATAATATATTACAGTATAATATTAATCTGTATCTGCTCGTATTTTTAATTAAATTAATATAATTATTTACATTTCGTAAGAGATTTTCAGAGCGGTAATTTTAATGCAATTTTTTTCTAATAAGTTTGGACAATCATTAATAGGTTCTTAAACGGTTTATAATAAATAGTAAACAATTTCTGAACGACATTTCTTACCTACCATAAATTTCGCTCCTAAAATAATTTTCTACACATAAGCTTTGCTCGTGGCTGTAAAACAGGCAGTTGTACTTATTTTTCCACAAAAAATGTGGCAACACTGTTTTGTTATGACGACCTATTTTTGGCTGCGTTTGTTTTTTTGGTGTTGGCTCTTAAAAGTGAAACATTTTTGCAAACAGGAATTGCCAATAAGGAGCCTCTTAGAATCCTGAAGTAAAAATAATGGGATGTCAAAAAAACCGAGTTCATTTTTTGGGGCCAAGAAATAAATTCGCTCCAAAATGGAGGAGCCACTTTATTATGTGATAAATTTGGTGGTCAATTCTTATTCCTAGAAATTATGTTTAAATTTTTTTTGAGGCTCTCTTACAAATTATCTCTATCCATGAAGCCTCTCAGGCTATTTATTGAAATCGAACTTTATTTTAGACTCTGTTGCAAATGATCTCTACCCGGGAATGAAAATAAAAGAATTTTAAATAATTATGAAGTTTATAATTTCTTGATACCTCAGTACGTATACTTAATTTGATAAGGTACATAGGAATTAATGACTCACTATCAACATCATTTTTTATTTGATATAAGAGAGTTAGTAAATAGAGAATCTGTCGGAATAGTCATACAGTGTAAGTGTAATAAGAGATATGAAAACTATTCTCAAATACCTTCAGTTTTAAGTGATGAAAGATAAATATCATGCTATTGTAATCTAAGAAGCTGCAATGAGTAAGCCTTGGAATCCCTACTCTTCGGATGACAATATATTTTTTTTTTAATTCTTGGTTTTTGAATGGATATATTTTTGGAAACTTTTCAATCATTTCACAAGTTTGAATAATGGTTTATACATGACAGGGTAAAAAAAAATATAGTTTAAGGAATTAACCAAAGTACAAATCCGAACTTAAATAAAATTTGAATTTATTTTCAAATAATTGTAAATTTAAGGTTATTTCAGTGAATATGTTTTCGAAGACTTTTCAGTCATCTCACAATTTTAACAATCGTTTATATTGACAGATTATAACAAAAACTTAGATAGAAAACAAATTTTTTACAATTAATTCCCGAGTTTCTGTTTAGTACAGTAACTGATTGGTAAAGATGATGCAAGGAGTATAATATGTATGATTGATAATGTCATAATATTATGATGCCAACTCGAACAAATTATCCAAAAAGCTGCTCTTAAATAGTTCATTTCATAGATCGTGCTTCTTTTTTTAAACCAAATTTTCATCTCAATTAATCATTTCTAATCTGGCAATTAAATTATATTGACTTAGCATTCAACCTTTCTTTTATATGTCTCATTCTAAAGTTAAGTTCCAGGAGGGTAACTGGCAATGGATTCCACCTAGCATGTTCATGGCCCAATAGATCTCAGATTGTCTCATACCAGTTACGTACCAACTGCTATAGTTCTTATGAGCTTTAAAAAGTAGCAATAAAACGAGGTAACTGCCATTTTACACGCAACTTTATTACTTAAAATATTATATATCTCTAATCCCTCGCCTTACTATACTACCCATCGTTCCATATTTTTCTTCTTAACAACCTCACCATAATTTAAGACACTTCCATAATATTTTCTCCCACAACATTTACAATTGTATCTGTCATAATCTTCGCGTAATTTTTGTCTGTAATAATGTCAAATAAATTTTTGTTTTATGGCCAGCCAGCCAGCCCACTAGGCGTATGAATGATTTAATGCGAGTCACCCGTCCATGGTCATGAACTGAATTGCTTCTTGGCTGTCTGGCCTGCGTTTTAAGTACATACTTAGTTCGTCTTCTTCTTCTTATTCTTCTCTATATTTTATTTGGCTACATTTAAAAATCTTTATTTCTATTACTTTTCTTTATTTTTTTTGTCTTTTTTTCTTTTATTTTGCGTAACAATAAGTAAATATGCTACTTATATAAAATAATAAAAATGCTTATTTTTTGTTTGTCGCAGCTAGTCGGAGTCGAAGTATCCATCCCATAGATATATCCATCTATGTTTTATATCTGACAATTTGTTTGCGCTTTTTGATTTTGCGTAGCTGTGCACAAAAAAAAGTTTCATTCAATGCTGATTGGGCTGATGCACTGAGAGAAATTAGTGCAAAGATATTGCAAGGAAATTAGAAAGTTTTGGGGCAAAGTGTTTTAATTTCTTTTTACCTATTTAAACGTAAATTAAAAGAAGTTAAAACAAATAAAATATGGGAAAATATATTGTAATTTTATCATTTTAAGATCTATTAGTTATTTTTTTTGAGTAAAGAAGAAGTGATAATACATATAATAATAAAAATGAAAAAACATTTATGCATCAATACGAATTTCAATGATCAACATATTCTAGAAATAAAAAAAAATTTCAAAAAATTAAATATCAAATTCAATAAACACATCCCCCGTTTTAGAAAAATAATATTTTTAAGTCGGTTTCGTCTTTATCTTTTTTAAGATTCTTTGTTCAGAGAAGCAAAAAATTATTCAATTTTTGTTTTAAATAAAAAAAAAATGAAATAATTCCTCCGTTCTCGGGAAAAGCAATCCCATACACTTTATTCGGATTCGTTGCGGAACCAAATGTTTGGTGCTCTTAATTTCACCAAAACGACATCGACAAAATAGGTTTACAATATAAGATTCGAAGTTTATAGTGAAATTTTTTTTAATATTGATTGATTCATCTTATATTTTATTTTTAGCAAATTAAAAATTCAAGTGCGAGTCACAATAGGTGAATTCGTATTGGTAAAAATATGGGACTTATACGAATTTATCAAAAATAAAAATTGAAGTATCGAGAAAAAACGTTCCGACTCGTTTCCCGAAGCCCGGCCAGATTATTGAGTTCTTCCAAATGTGATGAAATTAGGGTAATTAAATAAAATAATTGAAAGCCAGTGTTTTGTAGCGTAAAACTCAATATGTAAGCCAATCTGGAAGTTCTAACAGATAACATTCTCATTTGCATATTTTAAAGCCAATTAAAAGCGACATGCTGAAAATAATTTTTTCCAGTGTAGTTGCAGAGCGGAGGGGGGCATGGTACTTATATAGGCAAGCGGATAGCACGAGAACTGCAGCCAGCGCTCCATTGTACTACTCCTAAGACACTGGCAGCGGCATCTGTTGTAGTTGTTGCTGTTGTTGGTGTTGTTGTTGGTGTCGCCCCAACCATGCCACTGGGGGGAGCGCTGTTGTTGTTGCCGTCGCTTTTGATAGTTGCAAAAATAGAATTTTGTCTCTGATTTTAAGTATTTCGCGTGAAAACTAACAGACGCCGAGCGGAGCCAGAGGCAAAGACAGTGCCACAGACAACTGTGGCAGCAGCAGACGATGCTGGCGACGTTGCATGGTTTGGGGTGACTCCACCACCATCACCACCACCACCACCAACAACTTCAATTGCAAATTTATGTGAATTGAGTCAATTTTTATCGCAGCAGCAGCAGCAGCAGTGGCAGCAACTAAAGTTAGTTAGTTAGTTGGTTTCTGATGCTTCCTTCTAGTTGGCTTGTTTGTTTCCCGGCTACTTATCTCCGCCGGGTTGGTCTATAAGACTTTGCGTCGCTTCAGCGGCGTGAAGCGTATGGGCACCACGGGGTTCACGTGTTGCTGACGCAGCTGCTGGCGTCGCTGCTTGCGTTGGGCGCGTCGCTGCCGGCGTTGATGTCGACGCCGACGTTGCAGGCAGCCTGTAACAAAGCCACCGCAAAGCAGCTCGGCTATGAACATGAGCAGGGAGCAGCTGATGCCCACAATGAGTAAGCCAAAGGGACCCTTCAAATGCTGCGTGGTTAGAACTATAGCCGTGGATGCAAACTTGGGTCGCATCTTGGCTATGCGATTGAGATAGGTATTATTATAACGAAAGTCCGCATCGATTTTGGCAAAGATGCCGATGTCACGCATATAGCGTATAATCTGATTCATCTCGTAGAGAAAGGGAAAGCCCGCCTTCATGATCATCTGCAGCGGACTGGAGAAGACATTGTCGGGAAAGGCAAAAATATTATCGGCATATTGATTCTGGAGTATGTACATGCGATTGCTGAGTATGCAGCGTGCACCCTGCTCCACGTAGAACAGATTCGCGGTGGAGGGCAAAAACTCATTTGTAAAGTTATAGGCCTTGAATATCCAATAGTCTTCGTCGTTCTCAAACCAGTCGCGACTCTCCTCGTGGCCGCCAAAGGGTATGCCTGCGGCTACCACCTCCTCCAGATAGTCCATCTGTTCCATATAGCCGGGATCTTGGAAAGTAGATATCATTTTGGATGCATAAGTAGCCACCATGTTGATGCAATATAAATTTAGTGCTATATAAAACACTTTGGTAGCCTCACAGGTGGGACGCTCATTGACAGCCACGCCCAGCGTTACGGCCAAGCTATTGATCCCTGTCAGACTTAGCTGCTTCTGTGATTTGGGCTCCGGCAACATGACGTTTAGTGCATACCAAAACAAAGCGCTTATAATCAATGTTATCAAGAAGCTTAGCCAGGTGGCTGGTGAAAATATGGCCAGCATGGCTCTCCAAAAGGGTCTGCGTTCGGCTACCTGCACAAACCAGGTATGCGCATCCTGCATATAACAATCCGAGGTCCAAAAGTTGTCGAAAACTTCATTGTCCGGATAGAAGCCGCCCACAATAAAGTCGCATTCGCCATCCGTCAGCTTGCCCAGCAACCCACTCCAGTTGCCCGAGGCATTGTCCATTTCGCCACGATTCTCATTCATGCAGCTTTGATTTGTCTACAAGGAGAAGGAGAAGGATTTCAGTGGAGCTTATTAGTGCTACCCATTACCTACCCTAAAGTTGAGCCGATTTTGCATAAAAGCCAAGATTCTCATCTCCAGACCCAGCACACAGTCCGCCTCCACAAAGGGCGCTGCTATGCCGGCACACACATAGAACGTACAATTTGTGGGACTAAATCCACTGATGTAATCCTTCATAGACTCATTAACGGATGCTGTATCCGGCATCAAGTTGCCATTTTGACACTGACCCACACTCTGCACATTGAGTATACGGCAGTCCACATTGCTATAGTAATCATTGACCAGGAGCTGATAGCCATCGGCGGCAATGGCATAAACCAAGGCCACACGATGCACATAGAAGCTGTGCATCAGCTCGTTGAAGATTTGTGTGGCCACAGTGAG
This sequence comes from Chymomyza amoena, assembly GCA_037043745.1. Classification (NCBI taxonomy): domain Eukaryota; kingdom Metazoa; phylum Arthropoda; class Insecta; order Diptera; family Drosophilidae; genus Chymomyza; species Chymomyza amoena. The sequence goes on from JBAMAX010002024.1 coordinate 16,936, forward strand.
TGGCTTGTTGCGCAGACGTTCGCTATGAAAGAGCACCAGAAAGCGTGCGCCCGGATTCCAGGATCTAGTTTGGCTTATGTAGCGCGTCATCAGACGTCGTAGACGCGTTATGCTGTCCACCACGATGACATAGTTATCGGCGAAGACCAGCTCACCAGTTGGCTGTAGTTCACTGCGCTGTTGATCGGAGACCACACGCAGCTGGAAGAGATCATCGCGTGGTGGAGCGGTGGACGGCTGACTGATGGCTTCATTTATGCGTTTGCTATAGCCCCAAAGTATCTCATCCGTTGGTGAGCTCATGTTGTGGACATATCCTAGCATAATATTGTAGGAGCGTGTAAAACGATCGAGAGGATTACGATGGAAGAAGATTTGTGCAAATTGATCGAGACACTCCACGCCCATCTGCCAGATTTCAGGACCCACATCTTGCTCCGGCAGCATATAGATGACCATATTGGCGGTGTTATTGGAGGGATTCACAATGGCCCAGCTGCAAAGTGGCAGCAGTAGCAGCACAAACAACAAAACTTGCAACATTGCTTGGAAAGGTTGGAAAGGCAACTAACTGAGTAGCGTCTAAGGATTCTAGCCGACTTTGGTTTGGCATGACGTTTTGTTTGTTGTCGGTAAACCAAGTTCATGTTTCAGTTGGCGCTACAGCGGTTGGGCTTATGGGAAAATAAGGCGAGTTTGGCGCTCAGATACTTTTGGACTGGGTGTATCTTTTTGGGGTAAATGTTGGGTTAAGAAATTGAGATTGGGTTGAGCTGTAGACAGGAATCCCCTGTTAAAACTGAATCTGTTTTGGTTAACAAGTAGAAGATTTCAGAGCGTAAAGATACTTTCATAGTAAATGTATCTTAAGCAATTAATTGACAGATTTGAATGTCATTGATGGCGCAGATACTTTCATACGCTGTATATCTTTTGTGGTTCAATATGAAAATAAGGACAAATTGTTGTGTCTTAAGGAATCTTACCTAGATCTGCTAGATCTGGGAAATAAGACAAGCCTGACGCTCAGATACTCGTGGACTTCATGTATATTTTTGGAGTAAATGTTGGACTAGTAGTTTGTGGTTTGGTTTAGCTATAGACAGTAATCAGCTGTTATAGGTAAATGGGTTTTAGTTGGCAATTTGAAGATTTCAGAGCGTAAAGATACTTTCTTAATACATGTATCTTAAGGTGATTTTAATGTCATTGTTGCCACAGATACTTTCTAGCTCTGCGTATCTTTGGTGGTTCAATATGGAAATATGGGCAACTTGTTGGGTTTTAAGGAATCTTTCTTAGATTTGCTAGAAACTAATGATTATGGCACATTAAGATACTTTTATAATTTTTTTTATCTTTTGTAAGCTTCGAGGCCCAAGCGTTTTATACAAAGTTGTCGTTTATTTTCAAAATTTCAAGTTTAGTTTTAAGGCTTATTCCTTTGCCGTATCCTCAATTATTGAAACTGATTGGGCTGCCAACTTTAAGTGCCATTTGTAAGCTGTGACTATAAAAGATACTTTTGCATTTATGTATCTTTAGTAAGTAAAACTGAATCCTCAAGGCCTAATCTTTGTTTAACTTTCTCAAACACTTCACAGCAACATATAAATTGATATAAGCCAGCATTGAAGGGTTCTTCTTATAGTCAAACAGCTCCTTGCATTTTCTCCTCATAATATAAGGTAGCACCTTACTGTGTCTATATAAACCAAGCTTTTATCATGATGTTTGCCTTATATAATAATTGAGGTCTGTGTCATCAGCCAGCAAACACGTTGACCATCAGTTACAATATATTTTATATATTGTAACATGAAAAAAATGGCAAGTGGAACATGCAAGGCTTAAATTAAGGCAAATATTTGCACAGTCGCTGTGGCGCCACAAAACTAAAAATGGCCGCCAACAATGAAATGCATTAAAGCACTCCATCAAACAGCTGGAACCTTTCTGGCTGGAGCTCATATGTGGGGCGCAGTCGAAATTGTTGAAGGCGTTTAGTAGCAGGCTCTGGCAATGGCCGGAAGTAGCCGGTCATAAAACTTCAGATGGCAGCCAAGTCAATGAGTCATTTGGCTGCAATGGCTGCCTGGGAAGCACTCTCTCTATCTCTCGCTCTCTTGGTGTGGGTGGAGCGCTGGGCGCACATTTGTCTTGAGCATTGTCATTAGAAAAATGGCTCGTAAATTTTGAATTTAATTACAAAACAACAAAACTTTGGCTCTGCGTGTTGTGCTCCTTTTTTTTCTTGTTCTGCTCTGGCGGCTCTGACCAAAGCGCTGCAGTCCAGACAACATCTTGAACTCTATCTTAAGCGCTGCTTGCAACATTGTTGCAGCGCCGCCAAAAGCCGCTGACTCACTTGGCAACCACAAAACAAATTGCGTGTGATAATTTAGTGTCAGGATTTTTGACAAAGGGCAACCACGACAACTCAATCACTCTTTGCTCTTGCTCGTTGCAGCTTTCTGCTGCAATTAAACCAGTCAACACCGCTGACCATACGCTTCTCGGCGCCTGTGGCACGCAAGTTGTACTACAATCAGACAGGTAAGTCCCAACCCAGCCCATTACCACTTGACGTTTGTTCTGAACCATGCAACTTCATCTTCTTCTTCTGCCTGCAGCCAACATCTTGCGTCCGCTGATGGCCACCACAGAGCCAACAACAACTGCTGCAGCTGCTGCAGCAACGGGCAGTGCCACAAGTGGTCACAGTTTGATACTGCCTTGTGCACTGCGTGGACAATACGATCTGTTTGTGCTCGCGCGTCAACGTGGTCAACTGGAGATCGAGGCATATGCGGGTCATCCACAGCAATCCTGGCCGCTGCTCAATCGTACCGTGCGCATTAATATACGCGCCCAAAAGGTTCGCAAGCGACAGCTGAAGGTCAAATGGGATCGCAGGTGAGCATAATTTGATTGATTTTTAATGGGCCATTACATTATGAATGGAAAGGGTGGAGAAAAGGTCACACGCTTCTATGGACGTAGATGAACGACAAAAAGGAGCAGAAAGGAGGAGATTGTGTTGCAACGATTATGTGGTTATCATCCAAAAACATTGCTTTCTAAATGTCCCACTAAAAGTGGAATACTTTTTGGATGTAATTGATCACCACGAGAAGGATACTTTGCGACCTTTGCAGGCAACTCAGCTTCTGAAACTTAGGGGGTCGGTCAGAGCTCAGGCTAAAAGAGAATGACACATGGCTTCAGGTTGCCGCATCTTCCGAGCACTCTGCCCACGGTTCAATCCAAAGCGAACAATTAAGCTCCAGAGCCAGGATTACCCTGCCATTGCACGTCGCTCATCACGACATCTGCCGCAGTTGTGGAGATGGGGAGGGATGAATAGGATGCAACACCTGCTACAATTTGTGATTGCCTGTCGCATCTTCTTCTAAGAAGAAAATGAACCCAATTTCTGGGTAATTCCTTCTTTGAAAACTTGAGCAGTCTGACAAATGTACGATATCAGAATAGACGATTCCTCAAAATGGTACTGCGAGAAAAGGACTTAGGCGGCTAGAAATGCCCAAAAGCTTTTAACTTTCGGAATAATCTTTCTCTACCTCTTCCCCCTTGTTCATAGTCCTTTCTTCCGTTCCATAATTGGGCAACACAATGGACCTCATAGTCTCTGGGTGATCTTGATTATTGATTGAGCAGCCTAATCAATCTAACCTTACCAAGCTTCTGAAACTTAATAATTTGGTATGGATCTATCCGGGTGAGGTAGAGTGCCCAAGGGGGGTACTCTTCTACAGGTTACATTAATGCATTTTGAGAGGATCAGGTGTAGGGATTTTTTCTTCAGTTTCTGAAACCTCTTCATTGGGCTCATTTGACTCTATTAGAGGAAGAGACTAACTTACGTTATGGGAACTAGGAATGGTTCATCTGAGGCCTGATCATCTTCACATTATAATGAAATTTATTCCAGGATTTGTTAGTTTGACTTGGATTCAAAGAAGCAAATATTTCCACCATGAGATGTCCTTCCCATTTTCTACCTCAATATTATAATTCAATGCTTACTGAATCTAATGAATTTTAATCTTTCTTTCCAGCAATGTGGACTACCATGCCCTAAACTACTGCTTGGTTATCAATAGCCAACGTGGCGCCTCCATATTTCCCAACTTCTGTGAGGCTGTTTATGCCTATGCCGTACAACAGAAACAACTCTCCGGCAAAGGCGCCATCTGTGGTCACAGCAGCGGCATGGGTCTACTGGAACTCATCTTCTCACGCCAGCAGGGACGTGCGCGTCGTCTGGATGCACGTCACAGCTTGCATATAATCTGTACTGGCTCACGCACTCAGCAGGTGCTACGCGGTCTGCAACCCAATAGCAGCTACCAACTGCAGCTCTTTGGAGTGCATAGGAATCGTCAGAATCTCACTTTTTCACTGGCGCACAGTTTGGTGCATTTCAATCGCACTCATCCCATCGCACTCCGACAGCAGACGCTGGCACAGCTGAAGATTGGTGGACAGCATAGTGCGCAGGTGTATAGCTTCAAGGTGCCGCCGGCTGCACCTTTTATAAGGTATCTACTGCTGCCCTGCTCGGGCAGTGAGATTAAGGTGCAGTTGCTGCGTCAAGGCAAGGCCGTGGCTGATATAAAGGGCATCTACTCGCCCATGTACATCAAGCAGACGGGTGTGACGGAGGGTGAGCGTTACTTGATACGTTTCCGGCCGGGAAATGAGGACGAAGCGTTACGGGCACAAAAAGTGCGGGTAAGTAGTGGGTGAAAGGACAAGCAGGAATATTTACTTGACCAAAGGTTAGGTTGGTTAGGTAGATAAAGTCGGCATCAGCTTAGCTTGAAACTAGATGCGGGCATTGTCTTGGCGGTGAGGAGGAGTTTACTTTGTAGTGTAAGTATTTCAGAGAAGGCAAAGAAATTTCAACCCATTACTCTAACCTTTAAGAGGGGAGGGGTCCGGACAAGAAAACTCCCCCGTGAATCAGCCACTGTCCGAAACTATGTGGTCCACATTAATGTCAAAAAGAAAACTTAAAAGAAGGGGATGGTGTGAGGAGTGTAGGTTGCTGTAGTGGCTTGGAAGAGAAGGTGCTCGATATCAGAGAAGGGTTTTTAAGGGGTTAACGTTTTTTAAGGAACTCGCTTTGAGCATAGAGGAAAAGATGTCTCAGATCACCGTCCCGAACCGTATTCAGCTGTCTGTACTTCCGCTTATCCGACTATCTGAAGAAAGACCTTAAATAATGGGATCATTATTTGACCACCTTTCAATAATAATATTGTGGGAGAGACCTCCACTACAAGCCGTAGTGTCATTTGCTTTCCTCCCCGGGCTCCTATATTAAATATAAACTTGATCCAAATCACTCCTCCAAAACTTGAGCCAGTTATTTGCTTTCGGCACAACTCTCATATTGCATCATTTCTAATCCACAGCTGGCGGTTTCTAGCGAGGGACTCTTTAAGGACCTGCCAGAGTTGCCAAAGAACATAACCGTCTTTAATTTACGAACACGCTGCACCACGGCCAGCATAGCCTGGCATAGCTCACCCGATGAGCGCCCCGTGAGGTATGCAACAAAAAATTTGTAACATTTTTTGGAAAGCAACTTTAGTTCATAAATCTATTTGCAGATATTGCTTTATTATATTCAACTTGCCACAGCGCAATCGGAGTAGCGCAGAGCATACAAACTACTGCATGGACTTTGAGAAACTACGTGTGGCAAAGGACTCACAGTTTGTATCCATGAGATGCGGTGTAGAGGCGCGCAGGTAAGCTCCTACACTAACTTACCTTACGTTGACGTCATTCATGGCTGTAATTCATTTTAGCGGTTCCAGTGAATTGTGGGAAACGGAAACCATTGTCGGTCTGAAGGAGGGAGCAAGTTATTTGGTCTATGTGACCGTCGCCTTGAACGGTGGCAAGCAATTACCCTACGAAACGCTTACCTTGCATATGGCCAGACAATGTGCAACAAACTGGGATTCCGTCTCCGAGTCACATGAACAGCTGTACTACTAGGACTACTAGGCGTATGCGTTATTTTTGTGTACCACTAATTAAGCTTCATTGTCAAGCTGCTCCACTATATAGATAGAAGGATATCTATACAAATTTATTGTTTAAGCGGGTTTTTGTTAAGCATAAAAGACAATTGTTGCTGCTAAGGATTTGGATAACGAAGCGCCAAAAAAGATGGTTTTGGGTAGTCCGAAGTCCAACTCCGTAGCAGCGTTGCATAGCTCTTTACGTAGTGCTTGTGTGTGTTTTTGTGTATCTGTGAGCATGCGTGTGTGTGTTTGTATGTGTACGTGTGTGTGTGTGAGCCATTAAAATTCCAAGTATTTTATTTAAATGCATATTTCTTAGCTAGCTTTAAATGTTTTTGTATAAATGTGAGTTTATTGTTTAAATTTTTTGTATTTTAAATTTAGCTGCTTAGTTTGTACTTTATTGCAGTTAGTGTATTTTTGTTTTATTGTGTCTCAGCGCTAAGCTTGCTCGTTAAGTTTAAAACATTTTTTTTTAAAAATTTGTAATTATTTTCCAAGTTAATTTAGCTAAGCGTAATTATTAGTATGTAACTAAATACTATTATATATGTATACTACTGCAAAAAGAAGCATTGTATTTTTTGAAGCAACTTATGCATAAACAAAATGGTGGACAATAAAATGTGCTATAAAGTGAATTATATAAAAGTAAATTACATAAAATACAAATATATACATACAATATACGCAAAATAGTTACTAAACTAATGTATAAATAAAACAAAACCGAAAAAGCTGGCCAAATGTGTTCAATATTAAATGCATTTGACGAATTATACAACACTAAAAAGAAAAAAAAACAAAAGTTGTGAGATTTTTATTTCGTATAAACATTAATCGCTCTTTTAATAAAAATAAAACTTCGCTTACGTCTTCGCTGGCCGACAGATGCCACCAGCGTGTAATTGTTACTAGTTTGAGCAAGAGACTTATTGGCGCTAGATGGCGGTAATAAGTAGTTGCAAATTTGTGTGCGCAGCATTTTAATATCATTTAAGCATAGTTTGTGTTAATATTATTTTATCTTAAATTATTAAAGTTCAATGCATTTGACGAATTATACAACACTAAAAACGAAAGAAACAAAACGGTGGAAGTTTTTTAATTGCTGTATTGGAAATTTGTAATAAGTTTAACTCAGGTGAACATTTATCGCACTTTTAATTAACAAACTTTGCTTATGTCTTCGTTAAACGATAGATGGCGCCAGCGTGTTCTTGTTACTGGTTTGTGCAGGAGAGCTATTGCCGCTAGATGGCGCAATAAAGTAGCTGCAAATTTGCGTGTGCAGCATTTAAATATTATTAAAGTATAGCTTGTGTTAATATTATTTTATCTAAATTAAAATTAATGCATTTTACGACCAGATATTCACAATACGCCAAATCCTGGAAAAGACCCACGAACATCAAGTCGACACTCACCACCTGTTCGTCGACTACAAAGCAGCTTTCGATAGCCCAATAAGGGATCGCGTATATGCCGCAATGTCTGAGCTCGGTATCCCTGCGAAGCTGATAAGGCTTTGCAGAATGACGTTGAGTAATTCCTGCAGCTCCGTCAAGGTAGGAAGGGACCTCTCCGAGCCTTTTGATACCGTGCGAGGTTTCAGACAAGGCGACCCCTTATCATGCGACCTCTTCAACTTCGTCATGAAGAGCGTTCTGCGGAAGGCCGGCGTACATCGCACAGGCACTATCTTCTACAAGAGTGTCCAGCTCCTTGCGTACGCCGACAACATCGACATCATTGGGCGTAGCAAGCGAGATGTCACCGCGGCCTTCAGTGCTATTGAACGGGAGTCTGCGAAAATGGGTCTGGCGGTAAATGAGGGCAAAACGAAGTATATGCTGCCGACAAGTAGGGACGTGCGGCGGCTTGGGTCCCAGATTACGGCCGACAGTTATACTTTCGATGTTGTCAAGGAATTCATCTACCTTGGCACCGCCGTTACCACCGACAACGATGTCAGCCTGGAGATCAAGCGCAGAATAACTCTTGCCAACAGGTGCTATTTCGGTCTCAATAGGCAATTGAGTAGTAGAGACCTCTCTCGCGCGACAAAACTATCACTCTACAAGGCACTCATCCTTCCAGTGCTTCTTTACGGCGCGGAAGCAGCTGATGCAGCTGCCTTGGGAGTTTTCGAGAGGAAAGTACTGCGCAAGATCTTTGGTCCTATTCGAGTTGGCGATGACTACCAACCAGGAGCTGTATGAGCTCTTCAACGACATGGACGTTGCTCAGCTTATCAACATCCAGCGGCTTCGCTGGCTCGGACATGTCGTTAGGATGGACGAGGATGCTCCAGCTAGACGTGTGTTCGATGCGGAAGTCAGCGGCCGTCGGCGGAGAGGACGACCGTGTTTGCGTTGGAAAGACCAAGTGGAAGGGGCCCTGTCTTCGCTCGGTGTGACCAACTGGAGAAGGCGCGCGCAATGCAGAGGCGCCTGGAGAGATGTTTTAAGGCAGGCCGTAACCCGGTAATCGGGTTGTTATGGCCACATAAGAAAAAGAACATAACGCAAAAAGAAAAACAAAGTGGAAGTTTTTTACTTGCTGTATTTGAAATTTGTATGTAAACTTTAGTTAGATAAATAATTATCGCACTGTTAATTAACAAACTTCGATTACGTCTTCGTTGGCCGATAGATGGAGTCAGCGTGTTATTGTCAGTAGTTTGCGCAAGAGAGTTATTGTTGCTAGATGGCGCCATTTAGTTGTTGCATATTGCATAGCATTTAAATATTTTTATTATATTATTTTATCTTATATTATTTTTTTAGTTTTATTTATTAATTAAATAATTAATTCTCTTCACATATTATCTTAGTTATTTCATTTACGTCTTCATTGGGCAAAAGAGGGCGCCAGCGTTTTATTCTCACTAATTTGCGCAAGAAAGGTATTGCCGCTATATGGCGTAAATAAGCTGTTGCATATTGGCTAATTAATATTATTTTACCTTAAATTATTTTTTATTTTTATTTATTAATTAAATAATTATTTCCCTTAAAATACAAATTTCTCTAAGCCAGTATATGAACAATATTATTTACAGTGATGAGCTGTCGCTTTTCAACTGAGAAATTTATATACGTTGTTTTACATGATTCGATTTAGTGTTGTAAACTTAAATTATTTGACCTTACAAAATTATAAAAAAAAAAACAGGCTGGGGTTTAGTTTCTTATTTACTTCCAACTACAGCACAAATGGTTGTTCCTCTTTAATAAATTTATTCATAGGCAGTTCCTTTACTCTCTCAGAAGCATTTATTTGACATAGTTTGAGTTTTGTATAACAGTTTAGAACAGTTAAGTCATATTTTTATAAATGGTTTGAAAGCTACAAGCTACTACTAAAATGTACGCGTATACTTGATATATAAAATTTTTATAATATCTCTTGGATTTTTCACCAAGGTTGGCATTACTCTCTCTACTTTCTAAAAAAATTATACTTTAAAGTCATCAATTCTGCTTTCTCTACAAATACAATAATTTGGAATCTAAATATGAGTCCTTAAACGAGTTCATAAACCCAAAAAAGGTAGATAAGCTCTGCCTTCTAAATTTTGCCTATTTCAGCGGCTAACACCTCTCACCAACCACACCCATAATGGCGTGCAGGGCGTTAAACATTAAGCCATATAAATGATAATTGACCATCAACGTCATCATCATCATAATCATCGCTCATTCGCATGCGATGTGCGGCAAACAATTATGACAACTGATAACAATCGTGTGAATAAATAGCCATAGACAAACAGTGACGTGCCAGAAATCGCTCTCAAACATTTTTTAGCACACAAGCTAAACGTCTCTTTAAGCCAATATACAGCACTAAAAAATTTCGTAAGCTAGCCAACAAAATTTTTGTGAGCTTTTACTTAAGTGCTTTGAAACCATGCTTTTAAAGTGTTATAATTCAAATTAATTTTTTGCGTTTACTGGCACACTCCCTTCCATCCAGCTGATAACACATTCCAAATTGATAAAAATAAAACTAAAACAAATTGCAGCTGCTGACGTTCTGTGGCAAAAAAGTTGGCTCAGTTGTATGACAGTTGTTGAACAAAAAGCATTGCATACTTTTAGGGCTGTCAATTAAATGGCGCTGCTGTATTACACATTCGCCCAGTGGCACAAGAAATGGAAAGTTGCAGCAGCGGATATCAATATAGATGAAGATTATCCGGGCATATTGCTATGCGATCTGTGCCAGATGAGTATGCCAATGCGTAAAGTATTTACCATACTTGTGGGCACATTATTTCTACTGGCCTGCATGGGCAACGTGGCCAGTTTGTGTGTAAACCAAAAACGCAAATTGCGTCCATTTTTTCGTGCGTGTTTGCTATCCCTGGCCTGCAGTGATCTATTATCAGTTGTGTTTAGCACCACGTCCTATATGGCGCAATTTACGGCGAATTATCTGCAGCTGTGGGTGAGTTTGGTAGAGATGCGACTAAGTCTGCTCCAACTAACTAGTTTTTCCTTAGACGCTCGGCTCCTTTATGTGCAAGTTTATACCCTTTACGACCACAACTACCATGCTGGTCAGCAGCTTGACTTTGGTGGCCATAGCTTTGGATAGATATATGGCCATCAAACGCGCTGTGCTGGATTTCTGGAATCCCAGCTTGTTTGTTAGCACCTTGTACATGACGGTCATTTGGGTGATATCGGCGGCCTGCTCAGCATTCTTATTTGGCATTTATAAATTGAACACCTACATTGCCTTGGATTGGCTGGATTTCATGAACTCAACTAATTTGGAGCAGTACGATGACAGCGATGAGGTTTATCTCAGCGATGTGCAGTTGGTGCATTTGTGTGTGGCGCAGAATGTAAGTAGCAGTTCCCTCAATTTTAGTTTTGTTTACACTCCCATCCTGCTGCATTTACTCGATTCTATCAAGTATACCACTCGGTAGCCCGCCTTAAACAACATGTTGACAAGTGTTTTATGGGCGATTAGCAGCTCTCTTGTATCTTATCAGGCCCGCCACTTGACTAAGCACATATACAAATTTATTATATATTTATTTTTATTTATATACAGCATGTGGGACTCTACTACGTTATATTGTTTGGCCTTATCTTTTTGCCCTGCATAGTGGCCTTTGTCTGGTTGAATGCAGTCATAGCGCGTCGGCTGTGGCTGCGCCGGCATCAGCATCAACATCGACATCACGACATCATGACCACCTCGCATAAACCCAACGAGCCTCGCATCATACATCTGCTGCAGCTGGAGAAGACCGCCGGCAGCACTGGTTCACTGGTCTTGCCCTGCCATATGATGACTGCCTTTGGCGTGGCTGTACCGCTGGGCGTCAATTCATCTGCAGCCTCCATAGCACCGCCATTTCAAAGTCCGGCGGCGACGGCACGTGAGGCACGCCATCGTCGCATGGCCATTGTGGTGCTCATCATGATGGCGGTGTTTATTATACTCAGACTGCCCGCTTGGATCTTTTTGATTATGCGCGTTTTTGGCTCCTTCTCCAAGCCCTTGGACTGGACGCTCTACTTTTGCTTTTGTCTCTTGAATCTGACCAGCTGTGCGGTAAATCCGCTGTTCTACACTTTCCTAACCGAAACGCTGCATTATATGTCCAAGCTGAAGGAAAAGCTGCTGTTTGTATTCTGCTGTCGCTGCTGCAGAGGATTCAAGAATGACGAAGACATGCCCACGGAGCAAATGAACACCAAGGAACCCTACCGCTGCTGTGGTGTGCTGCAAGTAACTTGGCGTTGTGGCAGTGAAGATCGCGCACAGCTGGAACTGCCCAGAGCAGCAGAGGATGTGGCATCCGATGGAGGACTACAGCAACGGGAGCAGTTTAGTGATTATAAGGGACAGGGCATATATACCATAACTAGTCAGGAGGATGAATTGACAAGCTCAAATTGATAGGGCAGAGTATTATAAGCATTGGTGGGTCTAAGGAGGGTTTTCGGTTCCAGAACTTCCCAGTGGCAAATGCCCCCTCTGAGCAAATAATGCAACCCCGCTTATATGTTATATACAAATATATATTATATATTTCTTCATGAAGTTATGTGCGTCATCATTAGCATACAAATTATTGGGGGGCATGGCAATTATAAATTGATTAATGAGCCGCCAAAATCTCTTTGTCTTTGTTTTTGTTTTCAGCAAAGTTCGTCATACTCGGGGAGCTGATAAAGTAAGTCCACAATTATTTGTAATTCAAGACTCCAAGTTGTATTGTTAAAGTGGTTTACGGGAGCAACAATACAATTTGAGAAAGAGATTAAATTAATTCTAACATTTTTTATTTTTATAATTTAATGACAAAGCATCTATCTAGACAATAAAAAAAATGTTGCTAATTAGCTATTTCTATACCAAAACATTACAAATTATAATATGCATGACTTACTTAGAACTGCGCAGATCCCAGCTTATGGTCAAAAAATGATGATTAAGTTAGCTAATAAATTAAATATATAATATGCGGTCAGAATCAAAGATAGGGTCGACTAACTTTGGAGCAGCGAATTTTCTATGCTCTCTTATATTTTAAAAATGTTTACAGACGAATTAAATTTGTTCATAGTAATTAATAAAAAGGTTGCTCTCCCAAAATGATATTTTGAATTTTGTGAATTTAATTTTAATTTTTTTTCCTTTTTAGTATTCCGTCAGGGAGCTTAGAGCTTCTACAAGAACTTTCCACCGGACTCTATGTTGCGCAGCTTGCTTAGCTGTGTCCCATCTGATATTGTGTAGGAACAATCGTTTAAGCCATCTCTCCTTCAAGCTGCGCCAGTGGGGATGGTTCCATTAGAGTCCTTAAGTTCCATTGTCCAATTCTTGTCCGTTTTGACACGACAATTTATGGATGTACTATGTATTTTTTGAGGCTCTCTTCTCTTCATTAGACTGCTCAGGCAACTCATGAGCTCACGAGTCATGCTCGTATGCCAGGACAAGTGGATCAGGATGGGACTTCCCAATTCAATCTTTCCTAGCATGTTCTAGCCAGTTTGGCAACATGTGGTCCAGCGTTTTCATGCTGGAGAATAATCTTTTTGGCAGGAATTGTTGGATTAGTTGCAGTCGTGAACAATGTGAAGGTGATTTTAATGATGCGAGATGATGAGGATGGCCACTGAAAATTTTCTGCATATTTATTCAAAATCCAATCTGATGTCATTATTTTCATACTTTGTTCTATAAACGTCGTGGAGAACATTATTACCAAATTCTTCAAAGAACACTTGCTTAATTTTTTCTTTTGGCACACTATTTCGAAATGTCCAGGAGTCGCTTCCTTCATCACTGCATCTACATCCATTTTCTTCTTCTTGTAATTTTCGAAAACTTCTTGCTTCCTCTTCCTTTTTTTCCCCTTGACAATCATTTTCTCCACTGCTTGAGTGCTCAGAATCTGATATTCTGAATCGCTTAAAATATCCTCCTGTCGATTCGGTACTTCCACTTCGTTTTCGGATTCTACTGTCATGGATCCACTCTTTATGACCAGTACGATGCAAAAAATCTACACTATTTTGTCTTTTAAGCTTTAAAGTTGTTCACAGTTTTAAAAATTAACTTTGGATGTCACTCGGCTTTAGCTCGTATAGAAATCAATTTCCTTGTATTTCGATCATTCCCAATGCTCTCAAGCGTTGCCAAATGATCGCTTTTCCTACAGACGTAGCGTGGTCATCTTAAAATATCACAAAAATTTCTATGACTTTCTGGATCGATTTTTTAAATTTTGAAGTAATGAAGAAGAACTCTCCGCAAAACACATTCCAGGCACAAAAATATAAAGTGCAATAAACAATCTTCTGGCTAAAATTAAGACCTTGTTTCCTGCTCCGTACTTTGGCACATTGCGATCATACCTTGAGGACAGAAGATTCCAAGTCAAAATTAAAAACAAGCTTTCCACGGCCAGGCTGATAAGAGCTAGAGTACCTCAAGGAAGCGTTCTTGAGGCGCTTCTTTACAACCTCAACACTGCCGATATCCCTACCCCAATGGAGTTAATTCATGCTGTTGGGAACAACAAAAAGCTAATCGCTTCATACGCTGACGACCTGGCATCCTGCGAGTGTGAAGTCGGTTTTATATACTTTAAAGAGGAAGACTCCACCAGCAGTATGGCTAGATAGCCATCCCAAAATGTTTTGTCAGACTTTGTTGACTAAATGCTAAAAAAAATTGGCTTTGTTCAAATATTTAATAATAGTTAAAATTGTTGTCTAATCTCTTGCCAAATTCAAATGCATTCATTTTTATACTGCCATCCTAAAGTAGTTTCAGAGTAGTGTAGCTAATTCTCCCCCGTGCTGTTGCGTCTAATCTCCACACGTTTAGTTTATTTATTATTTAATTACTATACAGCTAATGTACTCCCCGAAAGTGTATTAAAATGCTGAAGCTATTTCCGTTGTCCAGAAGCTCTTAATACAATAGCTTTAAATTTGTCAAAAGATAAAAATCTGAGCTAATTAAATGTCCACTGGGAGTGATGCGCTGAAGCGTAAAGAAGAGCTAAGCTCACAAGAATTTATTATGCTCCCGTTCAAAATTCAATTTAATGAGCTTAATGCACTTACCGCATGCTCAAAAGCTTTCTCTCTCTCTGCTCACTCTCTTTGTGCAGCCAGCAGCGCAAGCTTGACTCAAAAGCTGCGCTTTGCATTGAACCGTCCATCGCTCAGTTGCTGTTGATGTTTTGTGCGGTGCGGTTGACATCTTTCTTTTAGACGCTGCTTCGCCCGATTTAGCAGACGCGCGTGGTTCGTGGTGAAATCTACGACAGCAATCACAACAACAATTCAACGACAACAAAAGCAACAATAAACAAAGTTTTTAATTTGTGATTGCTGGCCTTTGTATATATTGTGTGAAAAAATATTACTAGCCAAATTGTTGTTTAATAAATAATAAAAATTATTGTAAATATAAATAAATGGGGCCAAACAACAAAAGAGAGTGGCACATTATGGCACTAAATTTATAAATAGAAAGAAAAAGTGGCAAAGTCAAATAACAACAGCAACAACAACAACAAAAAATAAAACCGAAAGCCGCTACAAAAAAAAAAGCGTGCCCCAACAAGTTACAACAGCAACAACAACAAGCTTGAGGCAAAAGCCTTAAATTGTATTCAGTGCAAAATAGAACAAAAACAGTTCTCACAGTGTACAAAAGTGACAAAGTGTGTGTGTATGTATATAATTTACATATGTGAAAATTAAACACTGTATAACAAAGTTAAAGCTTCGACTTGTGAATTCTTAACTTGTCACAAAAGGTAAAAATGTCAGCGCATATAAACTATGAATTGTTTTTATTTTATTAAAACTAGAAATATTTTGGGTGGGGTACAATTTTTAACCAGTTGTTATAGTTTTTGTCAAAACTTGACAAAAGCAGCACAAGAAAAACTTATTTTAAGTAAATTATCTATAGGAAAAAAATAAAACAAGTTTTGCGCATTTCACTTGTCCAACAACTTGACAACATTGCCGTCTTGCAGGTACCAACTTTATTATAGCCAACTTACATTGCGAGCCACTTGAATATATTTCTTTTAAGCCAATAAATAAGAGAGCTACTGCAAAAGGAAATAAATTATTTCTTGTGATTTTTTATCTTAAAATAGCATTACAGGACTTGAAGTTTAAACTCGTTTTTTTAAAACTTGAATTGGTAGAAAATGAAGCTTTTGAAAATAAATTTATTTAGCTGAGGCAACTTATGTTTTTAATTTTTTTTTTAAATTAATTTGCAACTGCTACTGTAAAAGGAAATAAATTATTTCGTGTGATTTTTTATCTTTTGATAAGCGCATACAGGATTTGCAGTTAAAGCTATTTTTTTTCAAACTGAAATTAATAGAAAACAGAAGTTCTTCAAAATGAATTTATTTAGTTAAATTGAGTCAACTCATATTTTTTTTTCATTTATTTTGCTATAATTAATTATTGCATAAAGCTGGCTTGATTTTATAAGTAGAGAACTAAGCTAGCTTTATGCAATAATAAATTATGAAGCAAACAAGCAAAAAATATAAAAAATAAAATTTAAAAATTTAAGTAAAGAATTAAGCTAGCTTTATGCAATAATAAATTATGAAGCAAATAACCAAAAAAAAAAATCAAATTAAAAATATTAGGTAAATAAATTAATTTATTTAAGTAGAGAATTCAGCCAGCAATAATTAATTATGAAGCAAATAAGCAAAAAAAATCAAATTAAAAATATTAGGTGAATAAATTAATTTTTAAGAGCTTCAGTCTTCTATCAATTGAAGTTTAAAATTTTTTAAATTTATTTTATTTGCGGACGCAATATAAAAATATTGCTTAAAACTAGCTTAGCATATTGAATAATAGTTACGTTTATTAAAATTTATTAATTAAAATAAATTCAAAAGTACAAAGTAGTGTGACCAAAAATTTCAGAATATTCAGAAAATCGGGCATATTCTAGGTTTCGACTTTTAAAAAGTCATAATGAGTGTATTCCGACAAATGGCGTTCTAGATTTCGACTGAGCTCGAATCGACTTTGCAACATTTTAAATAGTTTTCATTTCGAGTGCTATCGATAACCATTTGTATAGAACAGCTGGCCAGCTAACGATAAGTTCACTTGTAGAGTTACCACAACTTTTCGAACATCCACTTTATTAATTTATTTTTTGCCAACATCTTTCTGAGCAACAAATATTTTTAATTTATTTACAAATTTTGTACAATTTATTTTATGTACATATTTTAATTTTTAATAAAATGATCTTCGTATTTACTTGTGCAACACGACAACACATAACTTTTCGAAGTTCTGTTTTGTCTAAATCCAGAAAATCGAAATCTAGAACACCTTTCATTTAGATGCCTGAATATTTTGTTTGCTTTATTAGTTTCATAATTTATTATAGAATATTTTGATTTTATAAGTAGAGAGTTAAGGCCCAAGTTACGCTCTTGAATCATTAATAGTTTACCTTTTAATCATATTTAATTTAATTTTTAATTTTCTTTATTTGCTGATATAGTATAAAAATAATGCTTAAAATTAGCTTTAAGTAAGAGTTTGGATATTCTAACTTTACAACAGAGAAATTAAAATAATAAATTTATAAGTACGAAGTAGTTTAACTCGAAAACTTAATAATATTCAGAGAATATCTTCTTCACCACGCGTGCACTATTTACATGACGCGCAGTGTAGAAGTAGTTGTCATAAACGTTTTTGACGCTGTCAACTGCGCTGTCGACGCGCATGCGCAGTGAAGCTTTTATCGCTGCTGTCGCTGCCGCTGCTTGCAAAATCACCGTTATGTGCATGTCTGGGCAGAAATTGTTCAACAATTGTCAATTGTTGTTGTTGTTGCTAGCCTGCATTGTTTCACTTTTTTTTTCTTCTGCATAACCGAAGACGCTAGAAACCGTTGCATAGCTTTGATCTCTCTCTCTCGCTGTCACTCTCTTTGGCTTTGTGTGCGTTCTAAAGCTCACCACAGCTGAGCGTCGCTCTCTTTGCAATGGAGCATTAAAACAATTTTGTCATTCAGCTGGCATACGGCAGACTTCTTGGTCAGTTTTGGTGCGACGGGTTACGCACCGCTTTCATTATTTATAGCCCGCTTTGGTTGTTTGGCTTTTGGTTTCTGTTTCTTTCTGTTGTCTTCGAAACGTTTCTTTAATTTTAAACATCGGTTGGTCGTCGCGGTAACCGCAAATGTGAGCGTAATATTTAATTAGGGCTTTAAAACGTACCTAAGTTAAATTAAAAAACAAGATATAATAAAATGTGCAGTGTTATATAGGCCAAGTCGAGCGTGTTAGCCATTAAATTTCACACTTTTAAGTATTATACATATGTGAAAAAATTGCACATAAAATGCTTGGAATTCTTGGATTTCTGGTTACAAAACCAGTTTAATTTTTAATTTTTTTTTTGTATATAATTTTTTGTTTCCTTATTTAATGCCTTTATCTTTAGTTTAATGTAAAAAGTTACAAGCCAGACAAATTTAAAAATAATTGCATTTCTTCTGAAGGGGAGGTTCTTTCTTTGACCGAAAAAAAAGGCGAAGTTTGGAAATTATTTGTGGCATGATGGAAAGACATAAAAAATTCCTGTTTTGATTGTTGAATGCGATTTTTATTGTACAATAATTGGACATTTTATCACGTCGAAATTAAAAATGGCGGCTCTTGTTTGCCTCTGCGCGCAGAACATCGTCCCCGAACTTCAGTTCTCCAATACCATAGTAAAAATTATTTGAGCAAAGGTTCGCATTTCGAGAACTAAATATTTCTGGTATACCAAGATATAACTAGAATTCCACTTATGTAGATACTACGAACTGCTTTTAAGAAGCTACTTAATAAAATTTATTAAATAATGAGATTTCACGCAAAATAAAGCCGCTTCAAGTGAATTTAATTTAAAAACTCTTCAATTACCGAAAAAAAATTTGCGAGGTGTGTGGCCCTGGTCTAGACTGGATCAGTCATCATTGCTCATCACGGCATTGGGGTCATTCAGTCAACTCGCATAATCAAATTGTTTTGTTCTTTCAGTTGATAAGAATCGTATCAACAACAACAACTACAACAACTTGCCTCAATTGGCAATCATCACGTGTTTATATAATAAGTATAAACGCCTAACTAAATTGATATGTTTGCTGTTTATATATTTTGTATCTCAATACAAAAACAACCTTAAGACCATTTATGTACTACATAGATACATATGTGTATGTATATGTGAGTACATTATTCACATTATGCATAATTTCAATGTAGACAGTATCTCAATGCCGCAATAGTCACCACAACAACAAAAACAGCTGAACCACGTCTGAGATTGCTGCATGGTCGTCGTCAGCGTCGTCATTTGGTCACTGGCATGGTAATTGGCATGCCAGCCAGCCAGCCGGACGACAGACAGATGGACACTCCAGACGACAGCAGCAATCCCAGCCAGCCACAATCCGCTCGGCGGTACATTGGCCTCAACTAAAGTGAAATCGTCACAGACCACTATCTTGTAATAAGTAAGGTCTCGAAGTAATACGAAAAAAGATACAAAAAAAAGATACAGATACAGATGCTGAGATGCTTTTGTAATGATTTCATTTGTGCGAAAATCGAAAGTGCCTGTAAAAAAGAGTAACTTGGCTAAAAACATTTGGGAATCCGAGGCAAGCAAATGACATTGTTTAAGCCAAACTAGTTTCAGGCAAGGTTAAACCAAGTCATAAATCCAAAGCTTTTATATGCAGGTCAAAACATTTATTAAAATACAAAAAAAAAAAAAAATAAGCCAAACTAAAGTTGGGAAGATGGACTGGGAAAACCGGTTAAAAGCACGTGACTTTTTTTTGGCACAATTTTGGTAGCTTTCCCAATGCAGCACTTGTAATAAGTTATAATAAGTTACCATATCATATATATACATATGTATATATATGTACCTTATAAGGCAGACAAAAGCCGCATCATTGTCCAAAAATGTTTTTGGTGCGCCCAACTTTCACTTTCTTTTAGAAATGAAATGATTTGTTCGTTAATTTTTGAGAAAATGTTTTCGAATCATGTGCTAAATGTCTGTCCGTTCCCCCCTCCAGCTTGTACCGTGTCTAGATTAATGATAAGAGCCTCAACTAATGTTATGCTCAATCATTATGCAGTTGTTGTATAACATAATCATCATCATCAACGTCAACGTTATCATCATTAGCATTATATCAAGCTGCATGCAACATGCTTCGACATGAATATTTTCATTTCATTTCTTTGTTTTATAATAATTAAGAGACGGACGGACAGTCGGACGTAGCACTTTAGCCTTTAGGTAGAAAATGAAATGAAAATGAAAGTGAATTTTCTTGCTATCACTTTTTACTTTTTTTTCTCGTTTTGGTGGGTGCATGACAAATGAAGGGCCAAAGCCCGCTGCATAAGCAGCCTATAAATTAAAGACCCCCTCGGCAGCTGCAGCGGGTTTTCTAAGCCCCGTTGACATTGAGCCATGTTGGAAGCCCAAATCAAATTGTTGGAATGATTGGAAATGTTTCCAAAGACGGATAAGGCGCTTTACCATGTCGACATATTCTCACGTTTCCATTTATGGTAAATGAATTTTCAATTGTTCAGTAAATGTTTTATTCTGAGCAGGCTTGGGAAAGTGTTGTTGGGCTTAAACGATTGGCGGGCCAATTTTTTATAAGGCCAGAAATGTATTTCAAGTCGATGTTGGGTTATACAAAAAGTCTCTTTTAAATATTTGTGATTTCTGTTGGTATTGGCCATACATTCTTTGGTATACAAATTCAGTTAAGACCAAAAAACTGACAAAGACTGGCAGCCACAATATGCAAATTGATATAAGAAATGTTATGAGTCATTCATGAGACAACTTTTATGTATTTAAAAATATTTCTTATGCAAATAACATTTTTGCTGCTCAAACTGAGCTAAAAAATTTTAAAAGGTTTTTTAAAACAACTAAGCTTTACAGTAGTCTAAAAATAAATATATACAACTACGTTCTACAGAAAAAACAATAAACTCCGATTGTATAACACAAAATATTATTTTTAATAAAAACTTTTTTTTTAAATCAAAGTTCCTTTATGGAGCCAAAACTAAAGCGATATAAAAATCGTTACGTAATGTCGTTTAGACTAGAAACAACTTGGCCATAATAATACATTGGCCTCGAATCTTTTAAAAAGCAGTCTTAGTCCCTAGGTACAATTTATAGTTAACCCCGACTTTTTTACTATTTGGTATATAATTCTATTTTTAATTACCAGTTTGAGCATAATTTGTTATATAGGGTGAGCCAGCTGTTGGTTTGGTTGTTAAAAGTGATCATAATATATAATTTGCTGGTACCCACATACTTTTTTTAAATACACAAAAAAATATTCGCAAAATATGCGTTCGAAAGCATTTTTCAATGCGTTCAATATTTCTAGAAATAGGGCGTCTTGAAGAATTGACTTGGGAGACTTTCTAAAAATTTCAAGCGTGTTTTTCTCGGAAATATGTTTTTTATCTGAGTTTCAAGTACAGGTCTTGATCTATTGTTCCGATTTCCTTTATATAGAGCATGTTTGGAAGGATATAAGTCTTTGTATGGCTTATACTAACAATAAAGATGCAAAATTGTTATTTTTAAGAAAGGTCAAATCACAAAAAAGTACTTCTAAACTTATTTTAATTTGGTATGAGCCATAGAGAATTTCATTAATTTCAATAAACAAAAACATTTTTCTTTTCATTTCACTACTTTTTGGCTACTAAATTAAAAAATTATGTGTAAAATTATATAGGATGGTTCGTTTGCCTGCAAGGTGACAAAATCTTAAGAAGATCCTTATGAATTTATGTGCATATAAAAAATAAGTACCTTCAAAACATTTTAAGACCTTTCAAATCCAAATTAAATAAACTATTAAGAGTGAGGAACTGCTCAGGTTGTAATTATTAAATTATTTGCAAAAATACAATAAGTACCTCCAGACACTATTGGGCATTAGAGGGTTAAAGTTTTGAAACTGAACTGATGCCATGCCACTGACGCTTATTAGTGAGGAAATTTTTTTTTTAATCACTTCGGAATATATTTTCCAAGATAATTGATGCCAATTTAGCTTAAAACCCGATTTTTCGAAGATTCTACACATTATTATTTAAATTTTTTTTTAAATTTTCTTAGTCTTTTGGTTAGGCACTAATATTTGTTCAAGTAGTCAATCCAAAAGCAACCCTCTATATTACAGAAATTAATATTAAAAGGTCAAAATCGTTTACTATAATAAAACTTTCAGCATACTTAGCTGATATATATGTATAAGTTTTACACCTCTTTTTGGAGTCTTACTCATTGCTAACGACTTTCTAAAACGTTTTCCACTAATATTTTCCTCTAACTAATGGAATTTGTAACAAAATACAAAATTTCTAAAAGTTTATTTTTACCAAAATCAGTTTGCTTCGCTTTCATTAGTTAGTTGATTATTAATGTTGATAAATTAATAAACAAAATATATTTAAAAAATTGAATTACATATAAAAACAATTAGAAAAAAATGATTGTTATATTTTATCGTAAATCTAACAATTATTTAGTAGATAAACTTTTAAATTACTTAAATGCATGCATGCTATGTACTATGGGACAGATTGTAATATTTTGGCTAAAGTTCTGGAATTTCTACAAAATTTTGGCGTGACCTTACGACGTTTCTACAATATGAAATGAGCTTTTACTTATTATTGTCTTGAAAACCTACTGGCAATATTCTACTTCACAATAGTATGAAAATTAATTGTCTTAAAATATTATTTGCATTTTGGCGTGGCGTTACATTTATGTAAATAGAATGTCATACAAAAATTGCTATTATTTTAACTAACATGAGTTAATTCTGCTAAAAATTCGTCAAACTAATTTTTTGAGATTTCCTTTTCTTTGCCTTGTCTTCTGGCGTTACGTTACTGAAATTTACTTTGAAAATATCTTATAATAGTATAATATTTTTTATAATAATAGCAACTTTAATGAATATTTGTCAATTGTTGAAAAGATAATGATAATGTAATGATCAAGAGAAGATATTCTTAAAAATCGGAAAAACGTAACAACATTTTTTAGTTTTGTGGCCCGATTCAAAGCCATGCTAAAAACTTACTTGTTAGAAGAGTTTTAAAGGCATATTAAAAAGTCTCTACGTTCGCATTATGCCTTTCTTTCATAAGCAAAGAAAAATTTTCACTTATAGATGGCGCCACACAAAATATCCCTATCGTAAAAGTCCCTACTTTCTTCTGCTCATACCTTCGTTTGAGATTTTAGTGATAGGGAAAAAAACTATGTGTTTTGGACCGTCTGGAAATCCAGATCATTCTCCAAAGATACCAAATATCATAACATCGTTTAATCTATGCCCCAATTTAAACCTCCATTATAATAATAGATAATTATCTAGCCATTATTCTAGCTATTAACCCCAACAAAGCCCAAATTGCAAAGGTGTATTTTTTGTTGTCGTTGTTCACTTTTGAGCTGCTCTAATTCAATTACAATTAAAATTGAAATGCTTTCAAATTAGTATCATTTCATCCACACACACACATACTCAGTATTTGGGCACACCCATCCATCCATTATCCATAGAGACATGCACTTGACACTCATACGTCATGTTGTCCCGCCTCGTTTTTGGTGACCTTTCAATTGATGCGATGCTTGGCGGCGCTTCATACGATATAAAAGCATTTTCAATTTCTGTTCGTGGCGTGCGTGCATCAAAAATTTTGACAGCACTTAAAAGCTCGTTTATTGCAAAATGGTGGCAACAACTACAAGAACAACAATGGCAGCATCACATGATGCAGATACGCACACACACACACACACACGCACAGAGTGAGATACATTCTGTGACATACAGATACAGAGATACATTTAATGGCCATTAGATGGCAACTGGAAAATGCAACGTTTTATTTGTTTTGTTATTGTCAGCATTATTGCCATGACTAACGTTGTGGTCGTTGTTGTTGTTGCTTTAATTTAGCATATTTATCTGCCTGTTTTTATTTATTTAATAAAATATACAATTACATGTATGTATTGTATACTTATGTACTCAAAAGACTTGTTAAATATTGCCTGCTAAGTGTCATAAAGCAGCCTTCATAATTTATTATAACCCAAGTTGTTAGTTTTCCAAGGCAGCAGTAGCATCATTAACGTCATCATCATCATTATCATTATCGTTATCATCATAGTCGTCAGCATCAACAGCTTTATCACCAAACTCAGCCTATTTACTTTTGCATTAATCTAGCCTAAGCCTTTCCAGCTGCTCTAATATTTCAAAAATTATCACTTTTGGTCTTGCATAAGCAAATAAACTATTTATAAGATTTCTTATCAGTCAGTCAGTCAGTTTTCGTGTCAGTTGCAACTAAGGCTATTAAAATGTAAACTATTTCCAAAGAGAGAGATGGGATAGGAGGGATAGTTTATATGAGTAACATGAAAAATGAGAATTAAAATAAATTCTTGTGGGAAAAATGAAAAATGAAACCGACATGCTCCCAGTCATAAACAAAATTTTGTATGCACGCCTGTTACGGATTTCGATTCCAATTCGATAAAACGAGTACACTGTGTAGACTACTGCATTCAAAATTATATAACTATATAATTATATATGTAATTACACACTTCACACTGTTTAATCAATAAATTGAAATGCATAACAATGATGATTAAAAGAGTTTCTTCACATTCTACCCAGGCCACGATTTTCGATAATTTTGTTTGAAATAAAACTTTTGTTAATAACCGTTGAAATCTTTTTTTAATAATATATTTATTTTTTGAAAATATGTATTACTTTTTTTATCGTGCGTTCAAAAATTTCTTATATATACCCAGACAGAAAAACTACCTGGAAATATTTCATATCTTGCACTACAAAAAATATCTTAAAAAGTTATTAAGTTAAGACGCTCGAAACTCTTCTCACAAGTAAGTTTCAGCACAGAAGTCTATTGTGAATCAATCAGTATATTCAGGCACGTCGAGAGATGGGGAATCGGGGACTTTTTCCCCCGGGCCCGGAGCTCTCGGAGGGGCCCGGACTCGAGAGTTATTCAGGAAGTTTTTTGTATTTGGAATCTGAGTTAACAAGAAAACTCGAATGATATTATAAAAACTTTTCCCTTAGCTAAAGCCCGGAAGGCGAAATTCTAAGCATCTTGACGGTTATTGTGACGGTTATTTATGTAAGGCTAACTTAGTTAATAAAAAATTTAAACTTCTTTGAGTTGCGTTTTTTTTTAGATCTGCATTGGAGTTTTATGAAATGCATTATTATGGTTCTATCAAATCATCAATTCTCTTAGAAATACTTTCTAAACTTTCAACTATAATAATCTCTCTTTTTTTTAAATGAAAAAAAAAAATCGAAATAATCCGCCTTGCTTCCATCATCTCTTTATACGATAAAATGAAAAATTTTGAGAACGTATTTTTTTTAATTTGGAGGTGATTATCGGTGGTCCAAATAATCTATCCATCACTAACTCAATTCCTGTAATCCCCAATGGGACATAGGGACTCTACAAAACATGGAACTTTTGATGACTTTGACCTCCTTAAAAGATTTCCCTGTAGACCCAAGTTCCTTCCTGAGGGTCCGGTTCCCAGAGCATCTAGGGATCCTTTCCTTCCATCTGTTTTTCTTTTATCTATCCATCACTTCTTGAATAATACAAAATATGTGGATTGTTTATCATATCCACGTGAATTCTTTGACTTTGACCTCCTTCAAAGACTTCTCTGTCTGACCTAAGTTCCTTCCCATCTCGAGATTGTTTATTAATATTTATATTCACATGAATTCACGATATGTTGGGAGTAGAGAGATTGGAAGAGCTTGAAAGTGTGAAGTACAAGAAACTTTTTCTTCCCTGGGCTAAAACCCTTCTAGGGCCTACCAGATCTGAGTGTACATTCGGAAAACAAAACCTGAAACTGCTTTTGCTCCATGCTGCTTTTTTTGTTCCTGCTTTATATGGTCTAGTTTTTTTTTCTTTTTCTGTCATCCTCGACATCCAGTGAAGAGGGGCGTAGCGGGCGCGAGGTGGGGGAAGGTGTGACACACCCCCAAACTTCCAGCAGTCGGCAAATCTCGGATATTTCACATAATATTCAATCACTTTTACCCAATTAAATTATTTTGTTGAATTGAATCGTCATTTTGAGGCTCATCACCCCCCACATTCAACGCTCTCGCCTCGTCACTGGCAGTGGAGCATAGGGCCTCGACCATCCTTTTGTAGCGAACTCTATTACGGGATTCATGGCAGATATCATTCTATGAGTAGCTGGCGGCTTGTAGTTCATGATCAATAATTCTTCTCCATGTTTTTGCTGGTGCACCATCGCGACAACCTCTCCCCTGAGCGTTCCAACGAAGTGCCTGTCGAGCGAGGATCTCGTTGGATCTCCGAAGGGTAATATCTTCTTCTGCACCTCCCTTTGGAGTAACCAAACCGAGATAACTTAAAGCACGTATGCACTCCACGCCCTCTTCATTGATCTTGATCATCACTTTGGTTTTACTAATATTAATCTGCAGTCCAGTGGCTAGGGTATTAGTACTGATTGCGTCTATGTTTGCTTGCAGGTGATTAGATGCATGGCTTAAAAGGCACACATCGTCAGCATACTCCATTCAGATCTTCAAGTTGGTTGAAGGGTGTCCATTGAATCTTCTATCTGATTCAATTGTATTCGATGAAAAATAGGTACAACATATTTGCTTCTATCCTACATCATAAGATTGAGGGGTTAATTAAGTTAGTGAATTAGGATTGTTGTGTTTAGCGCATAGTCGGACATGATCTAGTAGTCCCAGAAGAGTAGAAAGTAGAACGATATTGGATGTAAATTCAATTAATTTTACTTTGTAATCCTGAATCACTTCTTTATATATGCTTTAAATTTTGAAAAATAAAACTAATATCACCAATCCTGAAATAACAGGCCATGATGATATTACTGAATCCAACTGTTTCCTGACCTAGGCTAACTTCTTCAGACGTCATTCCATTCAATAGTTAATCAATGAAAGTCCATTTTCATAAACTTCACTTCTGACTTCCGTTTTGGTTTAAAGCTGCTCTTTCACATGGAACAGTCTCTTTTGAAAAACTTTATAACCCCGATTAAACTGTCTTACCTGGAGCTCTTAAGGTACATAGCCGAAAATTCTAATTTAAACATCATTAGCAAAACACATTTTATTTCCGTAAATAAAAGTTAGCACTCCAAATCGCTGACGACCCCCCATGGAAGTTTTCCTAAAGACTTCGCACGCACTGTTCCAAAATTTAATGACAGCGCAGAAAGTGGAAGTTGAGTGTATTGAAGCGTTTAGCTGGAAAAGATGGGAGGGAACACATTGGAAACAAGTTTAACATAATAATGACTTTTTACTTTTTTTCTTGTTTTATTTGGTTCGTTGAAAACGAAATGTAGGTCAAGAGGCAGCTCCGTCCATCCGACCGTCCGTCGTACCTGTGAGCAAGGGGCAGAGCTGATAGTAGCCAGCCAGCGCTTACCATGACGACACAGCAGCGGCGGGTGCAGACTTGCGACAGTTGGCAATTTTGCTGGCTCATCCTGGTGCTGGCGGCGCTACAGGTTGCCCTAACAGATGGTAAGTGACAGGAGCAGTAAGTCTGAAGAAGTTTTCACACTCTCCCTCGCTTTTCAGGCCTTCCCTTCTTATATACAAATGCGAGAGCACCCATTAACTGGACACAGACGGAAGATGACTGGCAGATAGAATCGCAACCGAGGAGCATAACGCCGCATCTGCAGTTGCAAATGTTTGCCAATCGCACCAATAGTCAGCCCTCGGAAAGCGATGAGGAGTTTCTGGAGCGGCTTAGGCAAATGAAACGTAATCGCAGCTCGGCGCGCATGCTCTGGTATGACACAGCCGCGGGCGATGGTCTGGTCTATCCGCCGTTTGTGGACAAGGCACTCAAGCTGTTTAACCTCAAGCAGGTTGCTTTTGAGATTGAGAACAGCGTCATGTCCAAGGTCTCCTGTACGGCCTGTAAGGCGGGCGCGGGTCTACTCCAGCATTATATCAAAGCGGGCAAAACGGAGGCGGAGATTATGAAGATGATCTTTCAGTTCTGTGTCAATCTGAATATACAAAGCGCGCGAGTGTGTGAGGGCGTCTCCCATCTGTTTGGCAGCGAGGTCATCTATGTGCTGCAGCGCACCAATCTGGGTCCCGATGAGATTTGTAGCTTTGTGGTGGGCGATGGCTGCGACGATGTGTTTAATCCGTATCACGAATGGGAGGTTATGTTTCCGCCAGTGCCAAAGCCGCCTGTGCTGGCGGATCTACCCATACCCAAAGAAGCAGCGCCATTTTTCAAGGTGCTGCACATATCCGACACGCACTACGATCCGCACTATGTGGAGGGCTCCAATGCGGATTGTAATGAGCCGCTCTGCTGCCGACTGAGCAGCGGACGTCCAGCTAATCCCAATGCGGCAGCGGGCAAGTGGGGTGACTACCGCAAATGTGATACACCCAAGCGCACAGTGGACAATATGCTGGCTCACATAGCCGATACACACAAGGATATAGACTATATATTGTGGACAGGTGATTTGCCGCCGCATGATGTCTGGAATCAGACCAAGGAGGAGAATCTGGAGATTATTAAGGAAACTGTTAAACAAATGAGTGAAAAGTTTCCTGGCGTGCCCATATTTCCGGCGCTGGGCAATCATGAGAGCGCGCCGGTGAATAGTTTTCCACCGCCTTATGTCAACCAGGTGGATATATCCATTAACTGGCTGTATGATGAGCTCGATGTGCAATGGCGACGCTGGCTACCACAAAGTGTGTCCCACACAGTGCGACGTGGTGCTTTCTACTCGGTGCTAGTGCGTCCAGGTTTTCGCATCATCTCCCTGAATATGAACTATTGCAATAACAAGAACTGGTGGTTGCTGCTCAACTCCACCGATCCGGCCACGGAGCTGCAGTGGTTCATCTATGAGCTGCAGAGCGCAGAGTTCTCCAATGAAAAGGTGCATGTTATAGGACATATACCACCGGGACACTCGGACTGTTTGAAGGTCTGGTCGAGGAACTTTTACAAGATTATCTCACGCTATGAGAGCACCATAACGGCGCAGTTCTATGGACATACGCATTATGATGAGTTTGAGATGTTCTACGATCCGCATGATTTAGGTGAGTTTGATCAGAGTTGAGCAATGGAAAGTTTTTTATGATTGTTTTCTGGTCTGTCTTGCAGGGCATCCCAACAGCGTGGCCTATATAGGACCCTCGGTATCGCCCTACTATGATCTAAATCCGGGCTATCGCGTTTACTATGTGGACGGCGACCATGATACAACCACGCGTTTAGTCATAGATCATGAATCCTGGATTATGAATCTCAAGGAAGCCAATCTATATGATTATCCTATTTGGTATAAGCTGTACACGGCACGCGCTGCTTATAATATGAAGGCTTTGCGTCCCAGCGATTGGGATAATCTTATAAATGAGTTGACCAACAATCAGGAATTGTTTGACATGTACTACAAGTAGGTGGAGCACTATAGGGAATTATATATATAGAGCTTACTATGCCCATCCTTTCCAGAAACTACTGGAAGAACTCGCCGGCCCGGCCCACCTGTGATGCGGAGTGCAAGAAGCGTTTGCTCTGCGATTGCAAGAGCGGACGCTCGCATGATCGCAAACATTTCTGCGCCGATGTAGAGTCCAAGATCGATGAGGGCTCCTCGAAGTCTTGGAAATCTTGGTTTTATCGTGGACTATCCAATTCGTATGTACTGTTTACATAGTTACCATTTAAACGTTTGTGTTTGTTTGTAGTGTGTTGGTTTGGTCGGTGTTGCTTTTAAGCCTTTAAACTGCCTTCATTTTGTTTTGTAATGTTTTGTTTCATAAACTGCTGCTTACATTTAATTAATAAAATAATTTATTTTTAACTTGGTTTTGGTTTAAACTTTAACTCAAATACAGCGTGGAGAACGAGGAGCCAGACAACAGCGACTGGAAGCCAATGGATGTTATATATGGCACTTTTGGTTGAGGTCCCTTATGTATAAGCACATAATATGTAAATATATATTTTGTAAATAATTTTTAAGCCTTAATTTTTTGGTAAAAGGTGCTACGAATAAATGTGCTTTTAATCACTTTCTTTTGACTTAACTAACGTCTGTTTTGCAGCTACAGTTTGCTCTCTTCCATAACCTATTTGCCCAAGTATCTTTTGGGTTATGGTTGAACGCTATCCAGGATCCGACGATGAGTCAAAGTCAGCGTTTATTTAATAAGTTTACTATGTGATAATTAGTACTTAATTTAAATTTATCAAGTGCTTCCAAATCAAATCAATGCAAATGCCAAGTTCAAATTGGCCACACTTTTGTCCAGCTCAACAATACAGGCACAAAAAGCCGCCACGCCCCCCCAGTACCAGCAACAACAACCGAGTCAGTAAACTATAGTCATTAAATTAGTTGAGTGAGAGAAGAGCGAAGAGAAGAGCGCGAGAGAGAGGAGGAGTGTCGAGGTAGCGTATTGGCCAAGACAAAACTATTGAACAAATTACTTATTAGCTATATATTATTTTAGTTTTTAATTTTATGTTTAAATAAAGTGCAATTATAGTTAGTACAAACAAGAGTTTTTTCTTTTTCTTTTAAATAAATGCAAACAAACAGCAACAATTGCCAACGCGCGTGTTTTAAATTTAAACTCAAAATTGTTAGTGTTGCATAATGTGTGTTTGGCGCGCTTTACAGCACGCAAACTGTGATTTGCTTCATTTGTACGGTTTATGTGAGCTAGTTCCAACAACAGCTGTGTGCTGAGCGCTGCCAACTTGTTTGCGTGTGCGCAGATATTATTTTTTGGCGGCAAGCAAGCAAGCAGCAGCTAATGGAAAATGTATTTATTATACCTAAAATAAAAATAAAAATAATATAAGAAAACTTGTAAACTGTTGCTAACAGTGTTGGCCACAATTATGACCAAACTGCACGTTGTATAAAAGCTGCTAAATGATACTTTATGTAAGACTTTATTTGCTGCTAACTACAAAGCGTCAGAGAAGTCTCAAAATATTGCAACACTTTGGGTTGCTGCACTGAACATTTGATTAGATATTAAAAAAAATTAAGAAGTCATATTAAGCAAGTATATAATATAGATAGCCACAGGTAAGCGAAATTGTATATACTTCAAGCTTTTACGTACTAATCACTGTTTTTTGATTTTACAGAAACATGACCCTAATGGTAGAAATGCCCATCTAAATATTATAGCTACAATATATAGCTTCTGATTGCATGGAGCTTTGATTGGAGTTTTGCTTATGCTTCACGCATCTTAAATATGGTTATAATCAAAAGTCCCAGCTGATCAAACGTCAGTCAAGGTAGAAATATTTTCTTTAACCTGGGTGTCGGTTCCCTTATCCAACTAGAATTAATTTATTTGCCCAAAGAAGCTAGATATACGTCGGCTACTTTGTTTGAGCCTTTAGCACTTCTTAATAGGAAAGGCAGACAATGCGCGCCTAGTTTGCCCATCTAACCAATGCGCCCTCCAGGTGCTCATCGTCTAAGTTACTTATCTTATGCCAAAGGTTGGCTTGATATTTATGCAAAGCTTCATAATTTTAGTTGGAAGCAATGCAAGAATTTCAAGTTTTTAACAAGAACGCTCCTCGTTTTGTCAAGGCTTTGAAATAACCTGGAGTTTCGTTTATGTTGCCAGTCAATATTGTACATTTATTTGCACTTTTAGGATATTCTTATCTTGACTTCTATAAAAAAGTATTGGTCTTGCCTGAGCAATATTAACTACTATTGCGTATATTCTTGAAGCTTTAGTTTTGCTTATTTAATTATGGTCATAATTAAAAGTCCCAGTTGACCAAACGCCAGTCAAGGTAGTAATACTTTTTAAACTTTGGTGTCGGTTCCCGTATCCCACTAGAATTTACTTCTTTGCCTCAAGTCTAAAACAAAAAAGCTAAAAGTCGCCGCTTTATTTGAGACTTAAACTACTTAATATCAAAGATAGCCAATGCCCATCATGCGCTGAAAACCTTTTCCTCCAAGTGCTTATGTGGAGTTTCGTCAATGTTTGGCAACATCCACTGCTAAGTGGAGCATAAAGTCTCTACAATTAACTTTAGTCCAACTTTTTTTACGAGCATTGACAGCGATGTCGTTTCATGTATAATTGGCCATTCGCATTTCTTCTTTAATTGCACGCCTTCATGTTGTAGCTGGAGTCCCGGTACGTCTAGACATTATAGATTTAAGAGAAGCGCCTTTCGGGCGTTGTTATTATTTGATAATCTTAGTATGTGATTGATCCAGTTCCATATGCAGGGTTTTATCTCATACAGTACTTATGGGTGGTCAGTGCCCTCCCACTGTTCGAAATTCGTTGAGATCACTAATTCAGCAGAATTCTTCTTAGACGCCTGTTTACAAGCACCTGAATCCCAGATTTTATGTTGAGTCGTTGCTTTCTAGGCTAAGCCACATTAATAATGGCGAATCCTTAACGACTCTTGGACAAAACTAGTCTCAATTCGGAGAGACATATTTTGTGCCTAGATAAACCCATTTTGGACTTCCTATACTATTAAGTAATGTAGAGTCAACTGTGGTGAATTCGGTTGAATATTTTCCTAGATTTTTAGGGGTGACAACCAATATATCTTTTTCAAAATTGAATGGTGTATTTTACAAAGCATTGATTTAGCTTCATGTTTTCAAAATTTCATATCGAAAAGAAGATTTTTTATCAGCTAGATTGATCACAGCGCAAAAATTTACCAATTCGCGAATTCTCATTCTTTTGGGTTGCATCCAGAAGTGTCCAAAAGTTTTAAAAACCGCAATAAAATTTAATCGCAATCATTTTATTTCTTTGTTTTTGATTAAAAAAAGTTGGCTTAATACATTGACATTGATGAATGTGAAAAAAAAAAATGTTGCGTAGTTAAACGTCCTGAAAAATGTTATTTGTTTTTAAAGAGGAAACCATTTAAAAGAGCATTTCTTTTATCGATTTTTACTTCTTTCAGCATTTTCAACAAATCATCGGAACTTGAAACCGGTTTACGTGGACTTGATTCGTTTTTAAACCCTGTACCGGATAGTTGACCAAGGGTATATTAAGTTTGTGCAAGTCGAAAATGTATAGACTCGTAACATACAGAAGGTGTCGTCAGAGACCTCCAAAGTTATCTAAAGTATGATCAGGGTGAATACTGTTGTCGATGTCCGTCTACCCGTCTGTCTGTCTGTCCGTATGAACGCCTAGGTCTCAGAGATGGTAATAGCTAGAGCTACCAAACTTTCAGATACAGATTCTTTATTCCATAGGAGATAATATTATTTTACTTTTTAGATATGGGGGTTGTATTATATAGCTGCCATAGGGGTGTTTCAGAGGACCTCCAAAAAAACCAATTCAAACCAAAAAAATCAAAACCAATCGACTATATATATACCCATAGAAACGATCGGTCAAACGTCAGTTTTTGGTTAAACAATTGTTGGTTAAAAATTCCTCTGTATTTGGATGTTTATGAAGGTATCGTAACATAATTAGTATGTCAAAGTCTTCCGTGTTCGACTTTAACGTACGCCATCTTTATACCCTGTACCGTATGGTACCAAGGGTATATTAAGTTTGTGCAAGCCGAAAATGTATGTAACATATAGAAGGAGACGTCGGAGACACCCCAAAGTTACCTAAAATATGATCAGGGTGAATAGAGAAGTCGATATACCGATGTCCGTCTGTCCGTCTGTCCGTCCGTCCGTGTGAACGCCTAGATCTCAGAGATGGTAAGAGTTACCAAACTTTCACATTAGATCCCATATTATTCCATAGGAGTCAAGTTTATTTTATTTTTTTGATATCGGGGATAAATTATATAGCTCCCATGGGGGTGTTTGAGACGACCTCGACAAAAAAAATAAGTTTTATATGAATAATTCGTTTGTTTATGAAGATATCGTAACGAAATTTGGTATTCAAAAGTTTTTTATAGTTCCCAATCACTGTACCAAATTTGATCGAAATCGGTTGACTATATCATATAGCTCCCATAGGACCGATCGGCCAAAATAACTTTTTTAAAGAAAAATTCGTTTTTTTTTAATTTTTAATAAAGATATCCTAACCAGATTAGGCGTTTGGAAATTTTTTAGACCACTTAAGCAATGTGCCAAATTTGAACAAAATCAATTGTCTATATCATATAGCTCCCATAGGTCCGATCTTCCAAAAAATAGATTTTTTAACAAAATTTGTTGTGTTTCGTTTGTTTGTTAAGATATTGGGACCAAATTTGACATTCGTGAGTATTTTATAGTTCCTAAGCACGTACCAAATTTAATCCAAATCGTTTGACTAGATCATATAGCTCCCATAGGACCAATCGGTCCAAAAACACGTTTTTTATACAAAATTCGATGTGTTTTGTTTGTTTGTAAAGATATTTGAAATAAATTTGGCATTCATATCTTTTTTAAGGCATTTAAGCACTGTGTCAAATTTTATTGAAATCGGTTGACTATATCATATAGCTCCCATAGGAACGATCGGTCAAAAAAAATTTTTGCTTAAAAATTCTTCTGTTTTTGGATTGTTTGTGAAGAAATCGGACTTTATTACAAGCTAGTGGTACAGGGTATCCTAAAGTCGTCCGTCGCCCGACTTTAACGTCCGCCATATTTTTTGTAAGATCTAAGCATTTCGACACAAGTCCATGCTGAAATTATATTCAAAATAATTATTTGGCTAATTTCAAAACTTCCGGATTCACCTTAAATCGAGGTTCCGGATTCCCCAAATTCAGATGGCTTGCAAAAATCAAAACGAATTCTTTAGCATTTTTGGAGTAGAGAATCTAAGTAATACTATGGATATACATATATACTAACAATTGATTTAACTCGAGTAAATATTGAAATTTAATTTTTTAGAAAATTGTGCCGGCTCTTCTATTACACATCTAGCTTAAGTCATGACAGTTGTCACAAGGGGCCCTGAAAAAACCACGCTCCCGGGAGAGTCCCCTGCTCCCTCGGCGGGCCTGATACTTACCATAATCTCGGGTAACAATGAAGCTTTGCTTTTGTCTGCATATGACCAAGGGTCTGTCTTTTTATATGAATAGACCACTGAAGCTAGAGATTCTAAGAACTATCAGCATATTTGCATAATCCCTCTTAACATCAAGTTTGATGAATTATGTCAATATCTTTCATAATTTTCTCGTAAAAGAATTTCGCTGTTAAATATTATATATTGTGAGTCAAAACTTTAAACAGGCGTGTTTAATGGTAATACTATATATTAGTTTCTTGGACATTGCGCAATATATATATTAATTGCCGCTCTTAGGTAGATGATAGGGTGGAAAGAAGATTTCGTTAGTTAGTTTTTCAAATTCAATGTTTAGGATGACCCTGGCTAATGATTCTTTTTTTTTTGTTCATTTTATTATATGAAGGTTCAAATTTCTAATTTGGTTGTGCTGTACTTGGGCTCCTTTACTATTCTCTGAACATATCCAAGGCCTTTGTAAACAAATAAATTAAAGGTCACAACCAGCAACCACAAAATGACCCCCAACTTATGCTGTAAACCACAACTTCCAAGTATTCCAGATTTGCTGGGATAATTGCATATCCAATGTCACTTATAACCTTTTACCCCCTTTTGCAGTTGCCCAAGTATTAGGAAATTTACCATAATGTAATTGTTATTGTTGGTGTTGTTGTTTTTAGAGCTATTCATTTCATAAACAATAAACAATATGTCATTAGTGCATTATCTCTCCAAGTTGCTACATTGCATACTTCTAGTTAATTTGCACTTGGAGTAGCAACAACAACAGCGACAGCATTTGAGCCTTTTATGTCCAAACAAAAGCCAAAGGGCAAACATTACATGGCCGAGAACACACGCACACACACAAGCTTAGAGAGAGAGAGTGGGAGAGAGCGAGTTGATCACATGCACACATACACACACAGGCGCATATGATTGTTAGTAAAGCTCAGGCTCAACCTCAACAGTTATTGTCAACTGTTTGCTGCTTGAGTTGAGTTTTCGTGCGTGTTTTCACATTGAAGAAGATAAGACACGCAATGCAGAGAGCAGCGACGCGACGACGACGTCAGCAGCGACGCGACGTCAACGGCATCACCTTTGCTTGCCAAACGTTTGAGTGTATGTGTGTAGGGTGGAGTGGGTATATGTGAGTGAGTAAATTTATATGTGTGTTTGTGCGAGTGCTTTGTCCGTCTTGCTGTCTGTCATTATCCCTTTGCCACACACGCCTAGCCAGCCGGCAAAACAATTCCGTTTACATGCACCCGTTCTCTCTCTCCACCCCACACACACACAAAACACAGCCAATACAGCTATAGCGAACCAATGCACACTAGCAACGAGAAGTTTCCGCACACTTGATATTAATTATTAAATAAAAATCAAAGAAACTTTGGAAATATTTTATTAAAAAATATTTTTTTTTCTCAAGATGTCTCGTTTTACATTGCTCAAAACAAAACTCTGGACTTTCCTACGTGTATTTTCTTTTTGTATTTTTAACTTAAAATTCAATCATGGATTCACGTGGCTGTCCTCGGCAGACAAGAATTTCAAAAATGGCGAATTGGCGTCTTATAAAGCAGATGGTAAAGTTGATTTGAGGAGATTTGTTAATAAGAAGCATGCCAAGATGGTGTTGAAAAAGTAGTAGTCCGTTACCGAGAATACCATGTCTGAATAATGTTACGATCTAGCAGAAGAGTTTCAAAATACCGGGAACAAAAATTCTTTTTAAAAATAGTGTTAGGTTTATAGCACTAAAAATCGCCCCTACTCCATAAATCGAAAAAATCGAACAATTTTATACGGATTCGCTTTTGAATTAAAATTTTTTTTCAGCCGCCACATTTCCTTGATTTACGCCTTTCGGGACAAATTATCTGCGACTATACGGAATAGAAATATTGCTAGGAAAATTTGATTGAGATAAAAAATGTTATGAAAATATTTGTGAATAGTTACTTAACTTGAAATTGGCCTAAATAGTATCTAATCATTTTTAAACAATTATTTGAAAATTCGTACTTGAACGTATTTTCCCAATTCATATTAATTTCACCAAGAAAATATTCGTTTTCAAACCACTTAAAAACCCGTTTTTGTGAAACGTAAATAATTTAAAAATTTGTATGAATACTTATTTTACTCGCAATTGGCCTAAATAGTATCGAAACATATTAAAGAATGTTTAAAAAACTATTTCACTTTAAAATTTCATTTTTGGGCGTGTTTTGTCAATTTTATTAAATTTAACCTACAATTCTTTTTCAAACCACTTGCAAATAATTATGTAACTTACAATTGGCATAAATAGTATCAAAAAATACTAAAGAATATTAAAAAAATTATTTCAGCTTAAAAACTCATCTCTGAACGTATTTTGCCAATTTCATAGAGCAAAATATTCGTTTTCAAACCACTTAAAAATGTCGTTTTGGTGAAAAATAAATAAATAAAAATACTTGAGCTTGAGAAAAAATATTTAAAAAATTATTTCAGTTTCTCTTCTCATCTTTGAACGTATTTAGCTAATTTGTTTGAAATTTTCTTACACTGCTTAAAAATGTATTTTGCTGAAATTGGGAGCACCAAACACTCCGTTTCAAAACGAATTCGAAAACAATATTCAGACTCGTTTTCCGGAGTACGACTGAGTAAGTAGATCCTGAAAATATTTGTCTTGTTTAAGTGATAAAACATCAACTCGACTGTCGTACGATGTTAGGTAAGCCCTTGCTGATGATTTCTATTTTTTCCAAAGAAGTTTGGCTAGAAATAAAGCTAAAATAAAATTTAAATAGCTTCGGAATTCAGTTTTTTGTGGATAATGGACGTTGGGTTCTTTCGACTCTTCAATCAGGGGTTCTCCAAAGAAGTTTGGCTTATATGTAAAGCTTAAATAAAATTACAAATTTAAAGAGTTTCGGTATTCGGCTCTTAATTGATGATGGTTTTGACCTACTTTTAACTCCTAAATTAGGTTTCTTCGAAAGTTTAGCTAGGTGTTAAGCTCTCATTTTGAGGCTTTTTTAACTTATTAAGCAAATTTTGATCTAAGTTTTAGATGTGAGCTAAGAAACTGTTTTATGTAAGGAAATTTACTGATAAAACTCCTTAGTCCTGCATCTCATTGATAAAGTGTCCGCAAACTTTTCACCAGCAGTTTAGCTACATTTTGTATTATTTTTTTTGTGCTTTGCATACTTTTAGGAGCGCATTCTGCTGGGAATCGCACACATGTGAACCGCAGTACAAAACAAACAAAAGCAGCAGCACAAATTTTTTAGAAAAATACACAGATACTCGCACACATACTCAAATAGCTACACACACTCGCACACACACATTGGCATTATCTCATGCGGCAGGCATCGCTTAAATGGCGCTTAACATATTTGATTTTTTGTCAACGTTGTTTGTTTGTTGTTCTTCATGTTGCTGTTGTTGTTTTTATTATTGTTGTTGTTGCTGGCAAGTTTGCAAATAAATTTTCAATTCAACAATGTACACAAAACAAGCACAATCATACTTGCAGCAACACACACACAACACTCAGATACACACACACTCACATGCATAGTCTATGTGTTGTTAATGCGTTTATTTGATGGGTACATGAACACTCCTCTCTGTCTCTGTGTGAGTGTGCGTGTGCGTGTCCTTGCTTCATTTGAATGCCGCAACACGTTCTTGCAACGCCGCCATTTAAATAAATCAACGCATTAATTATTTTTACATGCATAAATCGGCCAACTGTCGAACTCAACTGTTGGTGCCACATACTAGAGGAACACTTTTATTAGCTGAACATAATTGCTGCGTCAATAATGCGTCCGTCGTTGTTGCCAAAATTTGTTGAAACTTCAGCAGCTGGTTGCAGGACACACACAGACAGCGAAAGAGCGAGCGAGAGAGCTCTCTTTTGGTGCTGGCCCTGAAAACATTTGGCGCGTGACCCGACAACATAACGGCATTTAAGTGGCCAATTGGCCAACACTGGGCTGGCAAACCGCAACGAGGGTTAGGGGTAGCCTCAGCAGTGGCTTAAGCCTGAGCACGTCGAAGCTGGAATGCTCTAGGAATGAGCATGGAAAACGCACCTACTTCAATAATAATAATATTAGTGGGGAATTCTGCACTGCAACCCGTAGGTTCTATTATGCTCCGTTCTAGCCCCAGAACTCCTCAACTTTCCCTATATCTGCAATAAACTTGGTTATTTTTGATGGGTCGAGTCGATTTTATATATCGATTCTCTATGCCCGCCGAGCAAGGATGTCATTCTTCTGGAAAGGTCGTCACACTCTGCAAGTATATGTAGGGAGTCTTCCCCCACAATTTCACAAATCCCGCAGCCCGAGTTCCCGATGCCAGTAGCAATCAACTGTTTCCTGAAACTGCTTTTTCTTCTGCCATCCTCGAGTGGAGCATAGGGCCCCTTGGATTCATTCATCGTAATGTGTTCGCGTGGATTGACCTCCTTATGCCATCTCCCGAAGCAGGAGGATTTCACGTATTAAGACGATAAAGTCTTGGAGTAGTGTTTCCATTGTTGTTACTTTCCATGCTTAAACATCGGTTGGTGCTAAAGTCGATGGGTGAAGAGGCCAAGGACGATACGCATAACACGTTTGTAGAGCGAGCCGTTCGATCCGAGACAGACGCCCACTTGCAGCCGCGCCTAACCTGGCGAACAGACGGTACAAATTACGCAAAGATTGCCGTAGATTGACGGTGCAATTCATCCGCCTTTCAATGCGTACTCTCGGAGACATCAGCAGCCCAGTAGCAGTCTGCTATGTCACGTCAATACTGTCAGTTCATCAGTTGCTTCGTATTGATCGCAGCCTGATTGTCTGGAATTATGTCAATTCCTCTGTCTTTATATTTCCTGTCCAGGTTGATATCCACACTTCGACCTATGAAATATGCTGGTGTATACACCCGGAGCTTTTGACAGTCGTATTGTTGGTCCCGCGACTCTCAGTCTCGTGCCTTCTTTGATAAGAGACTCGTCAGTATACCAGACAATGGCGTGCCTCTATCTCCTCTAACGTATTCCAATTCTTCTTGTTGCTCATATAAATAGTTCTACAATATCTTTCGAGCGGTACTCCGTGGTTATCGTATCTCTGGCTAAGAGGATTGAGGGCACCATTTTTCCCAGGTCGTCAGCGTCTCTAAGTGCTACTTTAGTCAACCCTAAAACTGAAAGCAATACGTAAGAAATGATTCTCGGCGACAGTAGTTGTCATGGGTAACGTCCATCCTTCCGATCATCAGGCTAAGAATACTATGCCTCATGACAACTCTATTCTGCTGCTGTTCTTGTGAAACCGAAGATTCCTGGAATCAATACATATCGCGTTCTCTCTCGCCTCTATTTCCTTTAATTTCATTGCTACCTGGTTTGCTTTACGATCTACTCCATAAATTTTTTGGATTATTTTGGACTGCTTTAAAGTTAAACGAATCTCTGACATTATTTCAAAAAATATTCGTATATTCAGATTATAAGCATTTTGCATAAAGGGGCAACACCTATGTGGGGTAAGGTAATTTTTCGACTTTTTTTGCAAAGTCGGGAGCTCAGGCCGACAAGGTGTTATGTTATATGGTGAGGTCAGTGTAGACCCATAGAGGGTTTTCGGCTCCAGACCCCTCCACCAAAAAGTAGCAAAATGACCTGATATATTGTAGTATATTCATTTCGAAGTAAGGAGCCCTCCCAAGACCAAATCCTGGATACTAGAGTGGGGTAAATATTATTTTTCTTTAGGAATTTTATTATATTTACAATGTTTTGGGGGTCTGGGCTGGAGAGGAATGTTGCTGGGATAGTGATACTAAATATGCGCTTTTTATTAAGATCTTGGGTAAGGCAGGAGCTGAGAATGTGCCGTATTTGGGTTACTGCATTTAGGGAATGTATGGGGTGGTTATGAAAATAAGATGGAGGTGGATGACCTTTGTGTAGTCCATTCTAAGCGATGCAAATTTGATTTGGTCATGCGGATTAGTTTGGTGACTGTTTAAATATATTATCGTCATCATTTCTAAAAATTCATTTAATAATTTATTCAAAACAGAATCGATTTTCTGAAGATTTCATACCCCTTCAACAAATTAATTTTCCTCAATCTGCTCTTCGTTACAAACTTCCCAAACGAACTTGTTCTACCAATCGTTAATAGTGTATCAAAAACAAACCAAAAAAATTGTTAAGTTTGTTGGCTCATGTTTGGCAACATGTTTCAAAAAATATATTCCCTCATTGCTGTTGCATTGTGTTCTTTTGCAGCTGTGAACTACTATTTATTGTTGCAACCCCAACCCCCCCAAAAAAGCCATAAAAATAAAAATAAAAACATTGTCACAGTTGGTGGGTAAAAATTGCAAGTGGTCTGCCAAATTTATAGATTGAAATCGGTTTTTTTGGGTTTTTGTAAAAAACCGAACTAGGCGTATACGTAATGTGCCAAATGTGAAACTAAAATTTAGTCCAGTTAAGTGTTATGCTTTACTGAGCTGCGCTGCACTCTCTCCTCTCTCTCTCTCTCTCTGATCTCTCTGCGGGATTTAATTGAATTCTGCTGCAATGTCTGTTAACGTTTGCTGTCAATGCCAATTGTTGCCAATGCCGCAGCAACAATCACAGCGACAGCGATAGGGCAAGGCGGGAGAGTAGGGAGAGAGAGCGTGGGGAGAGGGAGCGGGTGGCTTCCAGGCAGGCTGCGCTGCATTTGATGCCTGACTGAGCAGCATTGTTGTTATTTCTGTTGCTGTTGTTATTGTTGTTGCTGTTGTCGTGTAAAACGCAAAAGAAAATTATTTAATTACTCAAGCAAAAGCATGACAACTGCAAGCGCCGCTTGACGCTCTCTTTCTCTCGCCTTGCTATCAACCAAACACTCTCCTACAGTCGCCAGTCGCCACTTCTGGCCTCTCTCTGACCTACCTCCCTACCCCTCTATCGCTCTCAGTTTCTGTCAGCTTGTCAACAGCAGGCGCCTGAACTGAGCAGAGCAGAGCTGAGCAGCGCTGCGTAGGAGCCCTCGGTCAGTGTTCTTTTATTATTATTATTCTTCCATTTGTTATTTAAATTTAAATTTTAAATAAATAAATAAAAAAGTATGCAAGGGTATTTGTGTGTGTGTGTATGTGTATATGTGTATTTGTATAAACACTGAGCAATGTGCGCCGACTGCAGTTGGCAGCAGTGTCAGCCACTAAACAAAAGCCAAAATACATGACAATGGAAGAGGTTGGGGTTGGGGTCGAGATGGGGTTCTTGGGTGTTGGGAGCCTAAAGCCTTTTTGTGTTATTTTTGGCTAGCCTGGATATTTGTAAAAGCTTTTTTTGGCGGCTGAGGAAGAAAAGGGTGGCATAGGTCAGTTTAGAACTAAAATGGAAAAGGCCTAAACAGTTGGACTTGCATAAATTTGATATATTTAAGATAATACAAGGCCGATATAAAATAGGTCTGTAGTTTAAATAAAAGAATGATATCGAAGGAGAGTTATACTATTATTTGATAAAAAGAAAATGTGTCTAGTTATCAGTAAATTTCGTGGAGCATAGGGATAGCGTATAGAAGATGACGCACTGAAGACATTCTTTCTACTCTCTGCAGCTTTATATAGGTCAACACGTATCACTTAAAGTCATTTGCTCAATAGGTCGATAACAAGTATGTAGTCTTCATGCGAAAAGGTGCTTCAAGTCATATAAGTAGGATCCAAAATTTAAAAGCAGAATGGCATCCCCGCCGCATATTTTACCAATTCCTTGGGAATTCCTGTAAAAAATTGTGAATAGTAAACGACCAATGCAGTGGCGAAGCGAGAGCGTTGAATGTGGGGGTGTGATGAGCCTCAAAATGCCGACTCGATTCAACAAATTACCGACAAATAACCGATTCTGAATTTTTATTTCTCGAATATTGCGTGAAATATCCGAGATTTGCCAACTGATGGATGTTTGGGTGAGTGTCACACCCCCCACACCCCCACCTCGCCACGCCCCTGGACCAATGAGTGACCAGTTAGTTTTGTAGTGTGGAGTGAAGTCGCATAAAAGATGATGCACGGATGACATTCTTGCTCATCTACACAGCTTGGTCAATCAAATCTATAGGTCGATAACTTCCATGTCCATGTCGCATTGTATCCTTCAAGGAGGTTTAAATCCAGCAGGTGTTAAAGTAAGGGATTACGATCGTCGTCTTTATGTCATACCTGCGGGTCTTCCAAATTCTATAAAAACGATTGATAGTCATTGAATCTCAGGCGGCTTATTTGCTCTGCAGAGTTCTTCAGGCGATAAAACATTGTATTCTTCTTATCCTTAAATACAATCGAGGCTTATAGTCAGTTGTCAAGTTGATTGACGTCTTCATTTCGAAAAATTTGTCATAAATATTTAAATAGCCTCTTACAATGTAGGTGAACCTCGGAAAATTCAGAAAAAATTAAGCTATGGAATATTACAAAAAATTTAATATTCTCCTGGCCATGCTCTTTTAAATATCAAATCATCATCATCATGTGGCCATGACAACCCGTTCTCGGATTACGGCCGACCTCAGCAGTTCTCGCCAGGCGCCTCTGCTTTGCGCGCGCCTTCTCCAATTACAAATACCAAGGGAGGATAGGTTCTCCTCCACTTAATCTTTCCATCGGAGTCGTGATCGTAAATATCAAATAAGTATAATTTAAAGTTTTTTCACCTTCCATAGACATTAATCTTATTTGATACAACAATTAGAGAAACGTTGTCAACCCTTGAAGCAACGAGAAACTCCCGACCATTCGAAGACATTCATCTAAAGCTTAATTGACGGCTTGAAGCAGGTGCGCACTCAAGATTTAGTCTTGGTGGGGTTATTCACCTCAAAGTGTATATATCAGAGCTCGCAAAAGACTTTCAACCCATTTTTGCAACTTTAGGGGGGTCTGGACCTGAAAAACTCATGCGAATCCGCCACTGTCTTAAGAAAGACTCCCTCCTCTTTAAAAAATCTGCGCTTCCCAGCATATTTTATAAACGATGTAATAATATCTG
The DNA here is from genome assembly GCA_037043745.1 of Chymomyza amoena. Taxonomy (NCBI): domain Eukaryota; kingdom Metazoa; phylum Arthropoda; class Insecta; order Diptera; family Drosophilidae; genus Chymomyza; species Chymomyza amoena. The sequence continues at coordinate 60,844 of JBAMAX010002024.1, forward strand.
TGCTGGAACAACTTTTATAATTAAGAAAGACAATCATCTAGCATAATCGTAGAAAGGACCTTGAAGAATTGCGCAAAAGACAAAGACTAGTCTTCAAGTCAGTTAGTAAAAAACACAATTAAGGTACGGCTACACCGGTTGACCCCTGAGGGAAATCACACATAGACTTCTTAGTCCATAGTGGAAAACACAATTAAATTATTAATAAATTTAACCGGCATCTCTATAATAAACACAAATCTTTTCTCTCTCAAATATCTTGTGCTAGTCCGTTGTCAGTCAAACCAATCTAAAATCTGCACATCAAATCCAAAGCACACATGTCGCATACTTAACAAAATTGTTATGCTTCAAATTTGTGTTTAAAGTTTGCCTTTTTAGCCCAAAATTATGCCATGTTTTCTATTAAGCGCATTAGACAAAGCAACAACACAGACATAAACAATAACAACAACATAACGACAACAACGACAAGAACAACAACAACAAATCAAAAAGTCTGCTCACGATATATGCCCCACAGGCGTCAAAACAGTGAAAAAGCAGTGGCAACTACAAGGACAACAAAAACGTGCAAGAAATGTATGTTGTGCGTGTGTGTGTATGAGAGTCGGTGTGTGTGTGTGAGTGTGTCTGTCTGTGAATGCCAAGCAACAGCGTGAGCTACGACAACAACAACAACTAGAAGAGCGAGAGAACGAGTGCTACAACAACAACAACAATGCCACCAAAGCAATGGCGGCAGAGTAACCGTTATTAAAGATTTTGAATACCTAATTATGAAAATGTCAGTCGCAAACGTTTTTTGGGTGGCCTAACTAACACACGCATACACACACATAGACACACACAGAGACAGAGAAATGGGCGCTAATGCACAGTGGTCGTGTTTTCTTAGTGACAGTGGTAAAAAAAAGGCTTAAGGGAGACTTGGTAAGGAATTTTTTTTTTAATTTTGCGTGACTTGAAAAGTTGATATGAGAGAATAGTGTGACTAAGGAATGGCTCTAAAACCACTATTTTTTATATTTATTAATTTCAAGGGTTTTTTTGGGGTAAAGGTTTCCGAATGCGAAAATTTGTTAATTTGAAAAATGGGAATGGAAGGCAAGTTCTTCGACCATAACAATGAAACCTGAAGATCTATCTAGCCTTCTATCGTTTTTTTTCAAATCGGCCAAGGTTAAATAATAAAATAACCAGCTTATACGAAAAATAATTTTCTCTCAATGCTCTTTCAGCATAAAGCCCGACACAATTAAACAATAAATATAATTTTGAAAAGTAGTCGAAAACATTTTTTTAGACTTTGATTGCTTGAATAAATTTTATATAATCTTTGTATAAAATCTCATATATGAGACTGAAAAAAGTTTTCAAAAACCAGTTTTTTAAAAAAATCTCGAAATCGGTGCTTAAGAAAAAACTATTGTAATTTTTGTGATTCTCGACTCAAATTTACCCTTTTATACAAAGGTTCACTCGATGACATGTTATATGAAGTTTATAAGGAGGAATTATTTTTCGACAATGGGGTCCGTTTGCATAAAGAGTTAAAATTATTTGCGGTTGTTTGCCATAGATATTGCAATTAACATAATATCTTAAGGATGAGGCTTTTAAGAAGGGGTTAATATGCTAGTTAACACTGTCGGGAAACATAGTCCAAAGTAATGTATTTTGTATTCATTCATTTAAATTAATTTACATAATGTGCTCTTTTGTGGCCGTCGGTGGCGTAAGTGGTAGCGTACTCGCCTCTAAAACCGAAGGTCGGTGGTTCGATTCCCCGCAGTAGCACTGGTGCATTTGCCTAGCACTGGCATCGCTAGCTCAAAGACGCTATTTGCCATGAAAGTCTCTATTAATTAAAGACACCGCCGTTCGGATTCGGCTATAAACTGTAGGTCCCTGTACTGTTCGAACAGTTATTAATAGAGATCCCCTATGCCCCTCCTCCAAGGGGTCTAACAGGGAATTATTATTTTTTATTTAATGTGCTCTTTTCGTGTGTCAATTACTTTAGGCGTTATCATTATAAAATCCTCGGCGGGGGTATCCACATGCAAATGAGGTCAGTGTGAACAAAGCTGAAAGCACCAATTTAGAAGACTTAAAGTCTGTAATTCATTTCTGGATTGAAAAGCTACCAACCATACCCAGAACCAGAGTCTAACGTGGCTCATAGCACCTTCCGTGACCCAGGTTCACAAGTTTACTTCTTCATACTATTGTGATCGAATTACCAGAAGAATTATTAATTTTACCATCTACAGTTTTTTTAATCGATCTTTTTTTCTGTGACTTTACTTAACAATATTCATTTATTTTTGAGATACGCTTCGATTTGTGAATGGCCCTTGGAGCCTTTTGGGATTCAAAACGGTGTTCCGGAGCGGTCTCTTGAGTTTTTTTTATAGACAGAAGTCACGTTATTATGGAACCATTCGATACTGGACTCTTCTCAAGCACAAATCGTCACTCAAAGTCCTTTGCACTGATCCGAATTATATTGCTCAACTATCAACGTTGTCTCTAATAGTCAGTCGATGATTTCCAATCATCATTTCTTTAAGTTGGTGGACGTGATGTTCATTAAACGATGATTTTGGCAAATTAGAAACACCGGTATACCACTTGTAAACGTTCTTTGAAGACAGAGTCTAGTCCCCAAAGGCTATCTGCGGCATTCTCAACTTAACAGCGAATCTGCGCATTGTGTAACCATCTAATTGTTGGATAATGAACTTAGATCTTTAAAATTCGATCTTAATTCTCATAGTATTGGCTCATTTAAAGCGCATCTACTGAGTTACAAGGGTAAAGCATTATTAGGAGCAATCCAACGATTTAAAAAGGAAGAAAGACCAATAAGAAGACGTCTAGGATATTAGGAGATCAGCTTTGTTTGCTGATTTAATAAATTTTTGATGCTTTTTCTGTTCGGGAACACCGGCCACAGGAACTTGGTGTAGGAATAATATAATTCCTTCAATCATTGTTTAACTTAACCTTCAAAAGACCTCAATTTATTAACAACTGTAGCGATCCATGATCTATTCCGAAATGCTTTCGATAAGGAAACATTAATTTTCCTATTTTGTTTTTTAACCCTGCCCACTGTGCGAAGAGAACTGTAGAGCATGTATCTGTGTGTGTGCTGCCTGCTGTTGATGCCAGCGGTTGGTAGCTGCGGCTCCAAACGCCGCTCATTGCTGCTGCTGCTGCTTGTTGTTGTTGTTGCTTTTACTATTATTGCGGCTAGCAAGAACAACTACAACAACAATAAGCAGCAACAAACAGTTGAACAAGAACAATTTGTGTTTGTGATGTGCCCGCTCAGCAGTTGCTTGCAATAATAACAGCAACAACAACAACAACAAAAGCAAAATATGAAAAATTCCATTTTCATGTCACTCAATTGAATTTCCATTCAAGTTTGTTTTTTTTTTCTCTCTCTGCCTCTCTCTCCCGCTTGCCCTCTCTCTGTCGCTTTTTGCAAGTGACTGACGATGACGTCGACGTCGACGCTGGCGTCTGCTCTGCAGGCTCTTTGGCAGTTTGTTGCTGTTGTTGTTGTACTCCATTTTATATTTTTGCCTTTACTTGCTCCACATACAAACACATACGTATATATAGATATGTCTCAATGTGTGTGTGTGTATGTGTGTGTGGTGAATGTTTTGCATTTTTGGTTTTTCCTGCTAAATTAATTGCCTACGGAATTGTAGTTAGTTGCGCTGTTGTTGTTGTTGTTGTTGTTGAAAGCTCAAATACAAACACAAATGCAAAATGCCTGCCATAGACACACATAACACACTCGCAAACACACACACACAATCACACAAATACTCATCTAACAATGCTAAGCCAAAAGTCCTTTTGCTGCACACACACACACACACACACTTACACACAATATATGAAAAATAAATAAATTTGGTTTATCTCAATGGTATACAAGTCATTTGCAGCTGACTTTTTTTCCTTCTTTTTTATTTATTTTTATTTTCTTTTTTTTTTTTGCACTTTACCTTCTCTAACCGAAAGAGAGATATGGAACTCTCGACCATTCTTTCTAATATTTTTGCAGCTTTGTGGTTAGGTTTCTGAATGCGACAATAGCTTTGACTATTACCTTCTGTCTTGGCTGTACCGAACAATTGAAATAGATCGAACTGGGGGGGGAGTCTTTTGTGTGGGCGCGGCAAGAGGCAACTAGTTGCAGGTGTGATTAAAAAGGGGCCTTAGGACAACCTTTACGATGATGACGAACAACAATACGTTGATGACGCAGTGGAAATGAGCTTTTTTGACATTGTTATGTGAAATTGTATTTAACAATTAGATTTTAAATGGAATTTATTTGGAACGTCATCAACAGTGTTGTGCCAGAAATCTCTGGGAGGCTGTGACTGAAACCATTAAAATAGATTTCGAAAGCCTTCAAACTTAAGTCTAATATGTCGCGGGATTTGAGCTGAGGAGGCTAGCTAACTTGGTTTTAAATTGGGTGAAGAGAGCTTTCTTATTTATTAAAATAATACTTAAAGATATTTTTTTAAACAGAATGACAATCTCAGGTGTCGTAGCAGTGAACTCGTCAGGAATATACTTCCTGCTAGACCAAATGGGCGGTTTAAGAAACAAGGATACGCCAAAACGATTCAATCGTGATGATTCTGGCCTCTCATGAATCCTTGTGCTGAGCGCATGAAACTTGACTCCTCCTTTTTTGTTATTATTAAGGTACAATCTGTGTGCGGTTTAAAAACTTATTTTTGATTATAATCATGATGAAAAGAAACTCAAATGGATTTTTAGACATATTATACTAGGGAGCTCCGACCCTGCGTGCTTTGTACCTTCGGTCCTCTTTCAGATCATTCAGACTAATTCAATTCATTATTTGCATAATGTTTATCCCTTTGCAATGCTACGGTCGGTACTGCCCGGCTTTATAATTCTCTGGAACAGCGACCTGTTGATTGATTGATTGATCGATTAGGAGACGGCATTCCATGTTCTCAGTGATTGAAACGATGTTGGAACTCGATCATTGATTATCAACAATACTAGTTTTTGTATATATTGCAATATACACACAAAACCTAATACACACAAACATCGCTATATAACAACCTCTAACACACGCAGAAATCAGATTTGAAATTCATCGACGCGTTCATGCGAACATCCGTAACACGTTAAACATAAGTTTCTTTTATATATATAGATTTTACTGTTTCGTATAACTTTTCATCCACATAATTTCAAAGTATCGAGATGAAACTTATATTGTGCACACTGTATAAGGTTTGGCTAACACATAGCGTAAATTTAACCTTGATAAGTTCACGCATACGAACACAATCCGTACCACAATGACTTTTATGTTGACTTATTTAGGGACCGTTCATAAATTACGTGACTCGTTTAAAAGGGAGTCTTTAAAATACCATGATTGGTCACTTGACCGTGGAGAAGGGGTTTCTCATATACTACGGTTGGGGGTCTTTTCATATACGGTCACCTGGGGAGGGTGGGATTTTGAAAATTACAAAAATTAGGTCACATAATTTGTGTACGGCCCCTTATATATATGTAGCCTTTTAATTAATCGTTTTTTCGCCAACTTCTCCATTTTACATCAAAATTAGAAAAATTGTAACTTATTAATCAGGCTGGTGAAATTATAAGAAAACTAATACCAAAATCATCGTTGCATGAAATCTTATCAGCCATCCCCATCTTTTGACCCCAATTTTTTTGTAATCCTATTTATCCTGAAATACTTTTAAAAATTATGAGATTCAATATCCTTAAAGAAAATGAAGCCAGCATTCCAAATAAGTGTTTGATAACCGAGGAGTTGATCCCAAGCCGATCTATGGCTTGCATTCCCTCCTCACTTTTTTCAATGAAGTCGTCCCGAATTCGCTTAAGATTTCTCTGTCAGTCTAAGTTAGGTAAGGTTGAAGCGGCCGCTGGCTTTAAAACCAGCACACTTAGGCCTGGAAGGGCCCGTTGTGTTACCGCTTGGATCTCTATAGCTTAATACTCTTTTTCCATGTGACAAGACTTAGAAGGAGTCCTAGCTTGTTCCTACGATATAACCTGCCATCTTCCTCGTCCATATAGTTTGTAGCTCTGCTGGATTATGAGGAAAATAGTGTTCCAGATACTTTTTCCTGCGTCTACTCATGGCTTCGCAGGAACAGAAGAAGTATTCAACTGATTCCACCACTTCCTCATCGTTGCAGCTTCTGCAAAAGTCATTGTATGGAGCATTTTGTATGTCAGTCTATGTACAGAGACTTATTTGAGCTTAATTTGAAGGCGTGCATTCGTCTAGCAAGCAATTCCAATCCTCTATCTATTAGATACTTTCCTAGTACCTTTTTGAAATCCCTAAAACCCATCTAGCTCCAAAATGACTTCATCAACACGTTATTTTTTCCCACATCTCGCTGAAAACCCTTCCATCAATAGTTTATTCCCGCTTTCCATTTGCCGCATAGAGCAGTTACCGCTTTTCAAAAATCCTCTGCATTGTCCACACTTCAGTTGCCAGTCAGTTGCAGTTTCAGTCGCAGTTGCTGCCACAGCCACAGCAGCAAACGCAGCTTTTCCAAGCCACTTTTCACTTAACAAGAAAAGTACGTAAAAAGAAATGATAACACAAAGCAAGTCAACGTAAGCCGCGTCTTGCCTGCTGTCCTGTCCTGCCCATTCCCATTCTCGCTTGTGCTGTCCTGCACAGTGTTTAACGCCTGAGTGGTCCTGTGCCGGCTCAGTTAGGAGAGCAGTTCCCAGGACAACACGACGACGACTCGACTATCAGCGTCTGTCACTGACGGTGACAATTTTAACGCGTCTTGCTGTGGCAGCTACCAACTGAGCTTTGTCTGTTGCGCTCTCCTGGTGTGAAGACAATTGTAGATGCCACAGGTGAAGCTAAGACTGGGTGGGATATGGCCTACAAAATGGCCATGTAAATTTGAAATTTCCCACAAGAGGACTCACATTATGCGCGCACATAAACAGATTTACGCCCAAGTAAACAACAGACAGATAGACGGATGGATGGACGGGGTGGTGGATGGCGGTGGCGAAGTGAGGGTAGACGCAGGCAACGCAGGCAATCAACATCATTGGGTCTGTCCATGAAGTGTTATCTGCTCGCAGTCAGTTGCGCAGAATTATTATCAAAAGTCAGTCAAAATGCGGCACACACACACAGATACACACGCACGCACACACACACACTGATACAGACGCCAACACAAACAGCTTCATTCTGACCTCCTGCCCTAGTGGAAATGTAGAGAGCCACCCAATGTGACCTAGTGGGTGTGGGTGAAATTTGTCTGCTGAATTGGCGCTGCTGAGTAAACAACTTCTTTATCGGCACAATACACGCCGCATTCAGATAAACAGGCCAGGCCAACCAACACAACACAAGCCAAGCTGACAGATAGACAGCCAGCCAGGCCAACAGTGGAAAGCGGCTTGGGGTGGCAGAGAGGCACCCAGGCGGCACAGTTGTTGCAACTGACGCATGTGCAACAACAACAACAACAACACCATCATTCCCAATGACGACAAGTGAGTGAGCAAATAAAACAACACGTCCGTCCGTCCGTCCATCCGTCCGTCCTTCCATGCATTGTTATTTAAAAATATAAAAATTAATAATTCAATTATGCGTCAAGAGCCAAGCCAAACATTTGCGACCGTCACCCGCCCTCTGTCCCTGTCCTGCGTCCAGCCATTTGGGCCTGGTCACAGCTGTATCTATGTGTGTGCTGGCTTCCAAATTGCCGTGATTTCATTCAATTTGTCGCAGCAGCAGCCGCATGCCGCCAATCTCTCACACTCACACTCAGACTGCTTGTGGCAAGCAACATTCAGACCCGTCTTGGCCAAATGTTGCCACTTGCCAGGCGTGCAACATTTGGTGCGGCCAAATTGTTTTCGTTTGCTACGTTTCATGAGATTTTCTTTTGTCTCACACACACAGATACACACACACGCATACAGTCACAGACGCCCCAAAGCATTTACTTGTGCAAAATGCGCATACAAAAAAATATACCAGCTGGTTGAGGCGAAAAAATCGGTTTTTATAATACCCTATAAAAATATTGTCCCTTTTAAGGAAGCACTTGGTTTTACAGTTTGTTGCAATTTTTGTAGACCAGTTGATAGCGACATGTTTAGGCAGAATTTCCCTTCAAAATTCCTCAATAATTTCCCTAAAATTAGCAAAGATAGTTGTAACAAAAAAATTGTTTCAGTTGTTCTAAATTTTTGGTCAACAAGTTGATGAAGACTTGTTAGGGCAGAATTCCCTTAAAATTTTTCAATTAATTTCCCTTAAGTTACGCATGTATCTTAGCAGTTAAAAGCTATTTATTACCAAAAATTTTTCAGTGTGTTCTCTATTTTCTCAACAAGTTCATGTGGACATGTTGGGATAGAATTTCCGTTAAAATTTCACAATAATTTCCCTAAAATTGCGCAAGTATCTAAAAAGGTAGAAGATAGTTACAACAAAAAAATTGTTTCAATTCTTGTGTTTGGGCAGAATTTTTCTTAAAATTTCCTGGTTAATTTTACTCAAATTGGGCAAGTGTCTAAGCAGGTAAAAGCCAGTTATAACAAAAAATTATTTCAATTTTTGTCAAGAAGTTGATATCGACATGTTATCGTGGATTTCCCTTAAAATTTGCTCAATAATTTCCCTCAACTTGCCCAAAGGGGTAAGCAGATAGTTATAACAAAATAATTGCTTACAAATTTTGTCAACAAGTTCATGTTAACATGTTAGAGCAGAAATTCCCTTAATATCCTAATTAATTTCCCTTAAGTTACGCAAGTGTCTTTGCAAGTAAAACCCAGTACAAACAAAAAAATTGTTTCAATTGTTTTCCATTCTCAACAAGTTGATGTCGGCATATTAGGCTAGAATTTTCCTCAAAATTTCCCAATTAATTTCCCCTAAGTTACGTAAGTGTCCTAGCAGGTAAAAGCTATTTATAGCAAAGAAATTGTTTTAATGTTTTAAATTTTTTAAGCAAGTTGATGTCGGACTTGTTTGCGTAGAGTCCTCCATTAAAATTTCCTCAGCAGTAAAAAGCTAGTTATAACAAAAAAATTATTTCAATTGTTTACAATTTTTCTTAACAAGTTGATCTCGGCTTGTTAGGGCAGAATTTGCCTTAAAATTTTCTAATTGATTTCCCTTAACTTACGCAAGGTTCTAGCAGGTAAAAACTATTTATAATAAAAAAAATTTTCTGTGTCGAAAATTAACTGAATAATTGGAACTTACAATCGTAGAAGTTCGAAAAAGCACATAAATAGTATGCAAAGTACTGGAACCTAGAAAAATGATTTCTTCTAAAAAAATAAATTTAAAAAAAATGGGAAAAAATTAAGGACTTTTTAAATAATTTTCTAACTTGGGCAAGAAATTCTACGTCACAACTAAATTATAACTTATAATAATATAAGAATATAATAATAATAAAAATATATAAAAATTAGCCAGAGGCGGATTCACAAAATTTTCTTGGGCCAGTGTAGGAAAAATGTAATTTTTTGAGTGATTTCTTACTGAGTAGCAATGATGCCAATTTAGACTTTTTCCGCACAGTGTTTGTTTTTTTTCAACTGCCTCAGTCGGAAAAAATATTAAACATTGGGAGATGGGATTTTAAGTATGAACTCGCTAAAATCAAAAAAAAATTCCCTCTAATGTTGAAGTAGGCATTTTTCCAGAAGAATTAAAGATGAAAAATCCTATATGAGAAAAAGGAATCTGTACCTTGGGACCGAGTTTAAGGATTAAATAAAATAAAACAATGTTAGCATCTGCTTGAATTATTGAAAAATTTTACCTGGGAGATGGGATTTTAATTATCAACTCGCTAAAATCACAAATAATTTCCCTCTGATATTGAAGTAGTCATTTTTGCAGACGATTTTAAGATGGAGATTCCTGAAAAGAAATCTGTTGTCAGGGACCGAATTTAAGAATTGATAAAAAAAAAATCATTGTAAACATCCTCCAGAATTTTTGATGAAATTTTCTTGCCTCTTGTTCAATATTTTGTGGACAAATTTCAGGTCCAATTTTTTTGACGAGTCGTTAACATTACTGTAGAGTAGATCGACCTACTTAACATAATTTTTTTAATCCCTAGAGACCCACATTTTTTTTAATATCTTGCCATTACTGTCCAAATCTGTACGCTCAAACCTTTCCACAAATTCGATATACCCTTCCAAACAGTTTATGACTGCAGCGTATAAAAAGAAAGAAAATTTGTGTCCAACGCCCACTTAGTAACCACCCCTCAGCTCATACCGCAGCGCTCACCCTGCTGCTGCTCAAGGAAGAGCTCAGAGACCAACCAACCTACTCCATGGCAATGGAGATCTGTGTGGAGAGCTGCTGTTCCTGCTCCTGCTGATGGCAAAGGCGAAGGCGCAATGGGCGGGGCGGCGACTGTGTGCCAATGCACAATTGTTGTTTGAATGAGAAAATCTCGCCTAATGGCGTTTTACATTATTTGCCGCCTGATGCTGCCACTCCGCTGCTGCCACTGCTGCTCCGCTGCTCTGCCGCTGCCATGGCCAACTGCTACCAAGTGGCAGCAGCAACGTTGCAAAGTAAAAGAAGCTTGCTACAAACATGTGTGTGTGTGTGTGTTGCGCTACATTATGGTTAGGGTGCTTTGATTTTCGTCTATGGCAACAGCCGCAGCAGAGCCAGCAAAAGGCTGTTGACATTATGTGGGGGGGTTGGGGCAGTGGTGGCAAGCAAATTAAGATGAATGGCCAACAGGCATTGATTGCTGTGGATTGAAATAGAAGTTCTGCTGTTCAATTCTATGGGAAGAGGGAGGCAAAGATGAGTTATATGATGAAAGATATATATATATTTATATACATGTATGTGTTAAGTAGATATGAGAGCAAAGAAAATAATAGCATACTAGAAGATAATGTTCAAAAGAGTGAGGTTAATTGGTATTTTGGTGAAAGTTACCATTAGCAACTGGTAGGTGTTTAATGTTAGTGTGGTAAGGACATAGGTTTTGGGGTACTCAGAATCCTTGCCACATCAAAGAGACATCGGGTTTTGCTTTGTTGAGATGGATTCCTGGGCAAATTCAATAGAAGCTTTTTCAGTCTGAAGAACTCTAAACCAGTACTTTTAAAAGCAAGCCTGGTTTATGATTCTATAATTACGCGTTGGGAATACTTGAGAAATTTTTTTTCCTCGCATAACCAATAAGAAAGAGGTGTGGCACTGCGACCAGAAGATCTTTATACCGTATCCATTAGACTTTCCGATTCTATATAAAGAGCAAGAGGTCTTTCCTTGAAATTGACCTAAGATGGAATTCACTAGTCCGTTCCTTTCCCATGAGACAGCCTCCGTCCCACTCCATCGCTGGGAAATCACAGAGAATATGTCTGGTTACACAATTGCTACATTATTCCTAGCAAAAGCAAAGTACTCTTAAAACGACACGATTACAAAAGTATATTTATTTGTCAGATCTTAAATCTTTCTCAAATGTCTAATTTTGAAATTCTAAAATTAATTCCTTCTCATTTATTTCATTGCATTCTGTTATTGGCATGAAGATCTCTCTTCTTTCCAACTATTAATAAAGCAGAGGAATTCCGTCTTCGGTATTCATAGCTTAAAAATAGCATACAAAACTTTACGGTTACCTTTCATAAAATTCTTATGGCTGGTTTCCACTGGCGATTAGGGATAAAACAAGAAAGTGATAATATATGCGGCATCACCTTGGGCTGATCCTATATTTATCTAATGCAATAAGACCGCACAAAAAAAAAAAAAGTCAAGACGGCACAAAAACAAAATTTTAAAAGAACGTCCAAAAATAGGTTTGACTGTACCTCGTTTGTCACGAATTAAGAAAGCAAAACAATTTTGAAATACCTTTCATGTGCGTAGGAAGAGCCCTGTGTCCTGTGACGTTGTCTTTTTCTTAAACCCATGTCACTATCTTAGGATACGTTAGCTAGGCAGCTCAGCACAAGGACGAGATCTCCCGGAGACCTTGCGGACTATTTTGATGCCTGCTTAAGAGACAGGTAGAGAAAAAGAGAAAGAAATGGTAGGGGAAGGACAGTATAAATGCTTGGTCTAGGGGAATAAAAATATCCAATGGGTAACCAACTTGCTTGCTGAATCATTTTTAGGATTCGATAAAAAGAACGAAATACGGTATGGGCAGACTTACAAGATTCCCCAGATCTTCAAAGAAGCGCTTTCCCTGACACTGGATGCATTTCTTAAGAAGCGCAGCTCAGTCGTACAACAGGTGATGGTTGCTTTCAATCTCTTACTCATCTCCGCATTTGCGAAAGTAATCATTATGGAAACCATTCATCACCTTAGCCAAAGGCCTATGGTGCAGTGCCCCGTTACAACTCCTTTTACCATTGAAACCCTACTCTTGTGGAATCGCAGAAGCTTGGTAGTTAACTTTGTGTTGTATTTTGCCCAGAGTGCCCGGAAGATCTGGCAACCGAACACAATGTTCCATTGTCGTTCTGCCTCGGAACTATCTTAGAGATTGTACATCTTGCAGAGGTCGATTCTTTTCTTGACCCACCTCACCTCAATAGTCCGCCTCCACATTACCAGAGAGTTCACCCTGCAGAGGATGATCGAGGGGAACTTATCGTATTTCAGCGTCTCCAAGGCGATATGTTCCCCATGCTTCCAGTCACTAGTAAAATGTTTCAGTATCTTTGTACTGACCTAATCTAAGGCCTATCAATCCCCGATTTTTGGTTTTAATTCAATACTTTCCTCAGCTGTCCCAAAATTTCTACTTCATTAATGTCATCTCTAATTGTTAATTCCGTTCCTTCATCTTGGGTTGACGTAATGTAGCGCATCTAGCACATTTGTGAACTATTTTTCGCAATTATCCCCAAGAACAGACAATTATATTTCTTTAATTACCCTTCTCCCACATAAAAGTTCACGCATCTTTGAGCTCTAATTATCCTCTCACCTTTATAGCCGAACAACACTAATCCCATATCTTATCATCTGAGCGCACTCACATGCGTCTCCATAGCCCAATTGTATATTCGTAAAGTGGCTCTAATTTGTTTGCTCATTTGGGCGCAAGTTGGTCCAAGCAGCATCCATTGGATTTGAGGCCAAGGCTCAACAAGCAGCATAGTTTTATGAGGGTGCGGGTGGTGTACTCCACCCTACTATCATCCATATATGGGCTACCCCAAGGAATGGAGTGGCATGTGGGCGTTTAGGCATTTGACATGGTGTGAACACGCGCATAAGGACATTTGAATGCTTTTCAAATGCATGTGTTGCTTTGGGGGTAGACAATGTGGGGGAAAAGAAATATTTGTCCTTCATCTGTAAATATGTGTGTTTGTGTTGGTGTGCACAATTGGTTGGCAATTTATTTAAATATCGGCACGCCGTGCAGAAACAGTTTAAAACGCGATGCCAACTGGAATTCCATGGCAAGCACACAAATCACACACACTCTCACACATTTGAGCATCATCTCGAGAAGGATTGCCCAGAAGGACTCGGATATAGGGGTCGCTTGAAATAAAAAGAAAACACAAATTTCGGCTGTGCTCGATATATTTACTAGAAGCAACTGCGACGGCTGCGTCTGCGGCTGTTCTCTCGACAAAAAGGAATTTTTTCAGCTGCCGCCAGCACACGCGGCTGCCACACACACACACACACTCACAGATACACTCCAATACACACTCACACAGCTATATTAAAGCAAGTGAAGTAAAGTCGGCAGCAGCAGCTGATGTTAATAGCCCAGCGGCCAAATACGCCGGCTGCTGCCAGTGCCAGGCCAGAGTACCCAAGCCAAAGGAATGGGCAATAACTACGACACACAGTGGGACAAATGTGCAATATGGGTGGTAAATTTCAAATATTTTGAATTTAGTTTATTTTTAATTTTAGTTTTGTTTTGGCTTTAGTTCTTGACTTCTTCGTGCATTTAAAAGTATAGCTTAGTCTGTTTTTGCATGGTAAAAACGTTCGAGAAAAAAGGGGTAAAAACTTTTTGGAAAAAAAACATGAAACTGGTATGAAAATACATAAATTAGAAAGAGGAATTTTCTAGCTAAATTTCTAAATGATTAGGTTATTAGAAATATTTTTCGTTTAAATGAATGAAATTGTCTCAAATATTTTTTTCTAGATCGTGTTATTTCAAAATCGTGTAAAAATCTAATTAAGTGTAATTTGATATTTTTTGCTTTTAAGGGCTTTATTTAATAAATACTTCACTACATAGATTTGATCAACTAATTTCTCCTTAAGTTGTGCTTATACAGTGAGAGTAAATAATATTCGAACACTTTTAAATTGAAAGATTTGTAACTAAGCAATGTTTTCATGTTTAATTTTAATGAGGTTTTGTCTTTAAATCTAAAAGCACTCCTAACAAGCAATAAAATATCTGAAAACATATTTTTTTGGTGAAATATATTTTTATTTATTTTGTGTGCAATTTTTAGTTTTAAGGTTTAAGTATAGTAAAATATCACCTTTTTATTAATTGGGCAAGGGCAGTCTCAGAATTAACCAACCTACAAATGTTTGTAATAATGGTAAAAAAAAACAATTAAAAAAGCTTATTAACCCCCGACGCAAAAAGAGGGGTGTTATAAGTTTGACGTGTCTGTCTGTCTGTTTGTCTGTTTGTCTGTCTGTCTATGGCATCGTAGCTCCCGAACGCTTGCAGTGATTTCAATTTAGTTTTTTTTGTATTAAAGGTGACTTATGTGCGAGTGTTGTTAGACATGTTTGGTGAAAATCGGTTGAGCCGTTTAAAAGTTGTGGGGAGTAAAAGTGGGGAGAAAAACATCAACTTTGTCCGATTGGCTTAAAATTTGGTCCTATTGTAGCTGACGACGTCACTGATTCGAATCTGTGGTTATTTTTGCTCTATCTCTTCTCGTTTAGAAGTAATGGCCATTTGAAGTTAAAAACATAAACTTTGTCCGATTGGCTTAAAATTTGGTCCTATTAAAGCTGACGACGCCACTGATTCGAATCTGAGGTTATTTTTTCTCTATCTCTTTGCGTTTTTGCTCTATCTCTTCTCGTTTAGAAGTTATGGCCATTTGAAGTTAAAAACATCAACTTTGTCCGATTGGCTTAAAATTTGTCTGTCTGACTGTCTGTCTATCTGTGGCATCATAACTCCCGAACGCATGCAGTGATTTCAATTTATTTTTTTTTTGTATTAAAGGTGACTTATGTGCGAGTGTTCCTAGACATGATGAAAATCGGTCGAGCCGTTTAAAAGTTGTGGGGAGTGAAAGTGGGGAGAATGCGTAAAAAAAAGCAAACGAGCTTGACCTTAAATGTAATCTATACCTTAACAAGAATCTAAATTATAGTAAGTATATTATAATTAACATACTAAAGTCTAACTTAACCTAACCTACCTATAAAAAGTATGAAATAAAAAATTAAATTAAAAATTTAAAAAACCCCCGAACTTAAGTAATTTTCATTTAAAAAGTGAAAAATAATAAAAGAAACTTAATGTTAAAGTACCTAAAAATCTATTAATAATTCTAAAAAAAATACGTCGCGTTGGGAGACCGCTCCTAAACTAACAATTTAAATACAAATAGTCTAATTAAGCAACAAAGATTAACTTAAAAACAAAATTAAGAAAATACTTCAAAAACTTTCATAGAATTACTTCAAAAAATTTGCATGTAAGATACGACCGTCAACGACGTCTGCCCTCGCGTGTCCCCCAACGCGACGTATTTTTTTTAGAATTATTAATAGATTCTTAGGTACTTTAACATTAAGTTTCTTTTATTATTTTTCACTTTTTAAATGAAAATTACTTAAGTTCGGGGGTTTTTTAAATTTTTAATTTTGAAAGCTTAAGTTTAAAATTAAATTGTGTAGTTTGTTTTGGCCGCTCCCAGTGAATTTCCCAAATCCATTTTAGGGGATTCTGCTCCTTTGTTTAGAAATGTAAAATATTGGTTGGGATGAGAGTCGCTGGCTACAATTCCTGGCATATTGACAACACGATACATTGCATAGCCACGCTCATAGCATACCTGGTGCCTGAAATCAGCATCGCCCTGTTAAGCAATTAGTGCAATCTAAAGGCAAAGCTCTATTTCCAAGCCTTAAGATGCTACAAAAATATCTACAGGTTTTAGAAATTTAAAGTTTTTTCACTGAGAAGTTGCTCCTTGATTAAACCAATATTCTGAAAATCGTACTGTAACTTATCCAAAAATACATTTCAAAGCTCTATTTACAAGCCAGAAGAATCTAAAAAATAGCTATAGGTTTTATAACTTTTGATTTTATACCTAAGGAATTGTTTCTAAATAAACAAAAATTTAAAAAATCAAATTGAAAATATCCTAAAAATATTTATTTTTAGATAATTAAAATACGCGAGCAATTTAGATTATTTGCACCACTGTGCGACGATGAGTGTCTGGCAACAGCAACAGCAGCAACAACAACAAGAAGCAGCAGCAGCCGCGGCTGTGTGATAAGCCAGAAGCAGCAGGCAGGGCAGCTGTGCGTATGTGTGTGTGTGTGCGAGTGGCTGAACAGCTGTTTCTGAAAGGCAGCCGCAACGCTGACAGCGACGCCAGCAGCAGCACAATGCGCAAGCGCATTGCAAAATGCAGCGCACAGCACGAAGAAGCCGAAGGAGATGACGACGAAGCAGAGGAAACTATACAACGATGACAACATGTGCCAGCGGCGGCATCAGCCTGACTGTGCGTGCCTGCATGTGTGTGTGTGTGTCTATTTGAATCGGGTATCGGTTATCGGTTATGCTGGCGCGCTACCTGAACCGTTCATAAACAAAATCAAGTTTCAACTGGACGGTCGTGCGTGTTCAGCTTCAGCGGCAAAAGACGTAAGAAGCGTCGTCGTCTTCGTGTTGTTTCAATTCGTGCTTCGGTTTTTTGACGTTCGTGCGAGCATTCGCGGAAGTATGAATTATGCTGCGTCGGGACAAAAACACGTTGTGCGGGTGTTTGGCGCAAGCAGCGCGCAGCGACTGCGACGTCGGCAGCAGCGTCAGCGTTTGCTTTAGTGAAATTCCAGCGCGCCATTCTGTTTAACGTTTCAGTCGTATGGCGAAGGCCCGACATGCCGGTACAAAGCGTCGCGTGGTCGTTGAAATTATATATTAATAAAAACAATACTGTTTGTTGTCGTTAGTCATAATAACAAACAATTAAAGTAATAACAAAATTGTCGGTTAAGAGTGACAACAGCTAGTCAAACTTAAAGTGCTCTCTCAGCTAAGAAAAAAACCAAAAAATTTAATAAATATTTACATGTTTTAAGTGACAAACTTGTTTAATACGCCTCTAAAAAAAAACAGGCACTGTAACACATATTGCAATTTATTTGTGGGTGTCAATAACAAAAAAGTATCTCAAAGATACAAAAATAAAAAAAACAGCAAATCAAAAAAATGCAAGCACAGCAGCAGCAACAATATTACTGAAGTTCTTTTGTATCTCAAAACCAAAACACAAACAACAGCGCGGAATAAAAACGAAGCAAAGCAAAAAATTATAATAAACAAGAGCAAAGCCAAAATGGTAAGTCAATGAAATTGTGCAGAACGTGTAACTTGTATCTTGCAGATACAAAACATTCAAGTGGGCTGCCAATGTTGCGCCTGCTGTTTAATATTAAAAATAGGCATTTATGCCAGTAGACACAGACATAGACAGCCATCTGAGTATCTGTGGCAGGCAACACATGTTGATTTGTTGCCCCCAGAGTTCGAGGTTCGAGGCAGCAGCAGCCGTCTGTATAGCATTTAGGTTGTCTCTTTGACTGTGTCTTAAAATATGCCCAACAGATGCGCTGCGCTGCTGTTTTTTATTTGTACTCCAAACTCAGCATCCAGAAGTTTGACAAACTCATGTCAAGTGCAACAATAAAATGCGACAATTTGCATTGAAATGCAACAAAAATGTAAGCTAGCGAGCTCGCCAAAACTTGCACCAACTTGTGTCAGTTGCAGCACACGCTGCCCCTAAGACTAATCCCATTTGGCTGCAACCCATACCCCGAACACCCACCCACCCACAAATTTGTCAGCTTCACGTGCGAAATTATAAATTATTTGCCCTTTTTTTTTTTGGTTGGGTTTTTCGAATTTTGTTGGCCGAGGGTTGCGACTGGCGGCAAGACTTTGACTTTGGATTTCGCATTTGGCCCTGGTCGCAGTGCCGTCTGTTTCTGATGGCTTTGTATGGCGTTTGTTACACAAATTCAACTGCAAGTAATTGCAGCTGACTGTGAATCCAAACCGAACCGAACCGTACCGAACCGTATATCATAACCAGAACAACCAACCAGCACCAACCAACAGAACAGCCACAATTCAAAAACCCAAAACTTTCATATAAATCCACATATAACCAAATTAAATAATGTAAGCATGTAATGCTTCAGACGGTAATTAAAAAAATATATATATATATACTTATATACATGTACTTATAAATGTATGCATGTATGTATATAATCGTATGTATTTTAAAAGCCCCAAATTGTTGCGCTTGAATTGTAATCTGGAGCCAGCTGTGGGTACAATGCAGATTTTATGCATAATGTGAACTTTTTTTTAAAGCTGGCTATGATTGGATTCGGAGAGAACAGCTGCGTTAAATAGATCAATGACTTGAATTGGTTTGGGATTTGGGTAGGAGTTCTTTGGCTAAAGAAAATTCCTATTAAACTATTACGTATATCCATGAAATTTTCCTAATATGTTTAAGTTTGGAAATCTTTGGTTGCAATTTGAATTTGGACTAAGTTGTCTATTAATTTTTAATAATTGGCTTATTTCCACTTCTTAAATTAACATTTAGATTCCAATATTAGAAGTTGTTCAAAGTGGGACGTCCCTATATTTTGAGGCTTTAAAGCGAGTATTTTCAAAAAAATATGAACAATATACTTTTTATCCAACCTTGGATTCCGATATTTTATAATATTAATTTTTTGGGGCTCAAAATATCAGCAGCCATGATTATTCGGTTTCCTTTCCCTCCTATTGGAGCATAGGGCGTCCTCAATTGCAATTTTCCAACGAAGTCGATTTTGGTCAATATTTCTTTATTCGTTCTAGCTTTACCCCAGAGATTTCATTTCACCTTCCGTAAATAAAAAGCCAGAGTGATCCTTTTTGTAGGCCCTTTCTTTATTCGTCCTAGCTTTACCGCAGAGATTTCATTTCAGCTTCCTTTGATAAAAAGCCAATGTGATCAATTTTATAGGTCCCTACGGCGATGAAGTCGTAGATTCAGCCATGATTATATTAAAAAATTTTAATTTTCAGCATGTTTGATCAATTTCCAATAAGTAAATATAAAGCTTAAATAGTGACCAAATCTCTTCAACTAATCTCAATTGAGCTCTCCGCAAATAATATCGAATTATAATGTAATTTATTGAGAAAAAACAAGTAAGGTTAGATTGACAAAGCTGCTCAATCACTAATTGAGATCTCCCAGATATCATGAGGTTTATTGCGATTCCTCATTGTGTAAGGGGAGAAAGAAGTATGAAAAAGAAAGTATATAGGGAAGGGATAGAGGAGGATTATATAGATGTTCAAAAGCTGGTGGGCAATCCTAGTCGATTAATTCCCTTTCCTTGCAGTGGAAAATTCGGTAAAAGTGGGCAGATCCGTTATGGGCACATTTAGCAGACTGCCGAGCTCTTCAAAGAATGTTTTTCCCAGAAACTGGGTTCGTTTTCTAAGAAGCGCGGGGTAATCACACAGCAGGTAATGAATGCTGTCTGGCTAATCATCTCCTCAGCTGCGGCAGAAGTCGTGATGAGGGGCGTGCATCATCTCAGCCATTAGTGCAGTGCCCCATTATGACTCCTCCTGGTTCTGTTTCTTTGAAAACGCAGTAGTTTAGATTTTGCGTTTGATTGTACCTTGGACAGAGTGTTCGGGAGATGCGACAACCGGGCACAGTGTCCCATTCTCTTTCGGTCTGAGCTTTGGCCGTCCTCCGTCTTCTCATATATCTCAGTTGCGAAGTTGAACCGTTCCTGGCACACTCATCTACCTCATCAGTGATACAAAAAAAACAAGTTGATTCTTAAACCTTTCCGCATAACTGTAAATCACAGTCTTGTCAATTAATATCCTCACATCTAACATGAGCTTCATATCTAATTGATTTGGTGAATTTCTAGTATATTTTGTTAAGCTTCTAAAACTTTTAAAGGTTGGGGTACATCTTCTATTCCCTGTATTCTCCAGCTTAGAAAACTTTTACCATTCGTCTTACAAATTTCACTCGTACTCACGCTGTCCAGCCTTAGCTTTCCAAACAACTTCATTCAGCATTTAACTAATTATTGCAATAATTTTCACATTATAGGCTTCCACCATACCACCATGTGGGAAACCCCCCCGTAGCCAATTAAGATATGCTCATAGTAGACAATCATAATTTTCTCATTAACAGCATTTTCATTCACATATTTATATTCTGCCCACACTCCTCCCCTATGGGGCCTACTCAGGGCTCAGGGCACTTATATAATAACTTGGGCCCAAATGAGTCAGCCGGCGTCAGCAGCACTTGCTACCACTTGCCATGGCCTTGACTGGGGCAGCTGTTATAAACCGTTTAGGTCACAAAAAAAGCAAAAAAGAAAAATACCGAGAAAGAACCGAAAAACAGAAGGCAGATAACAGACAGCAGACGACAGACAGACGGAACTATGTGACCAAAGAATATGAATGATCCGCATGAATGAGTTGCTCAATAGTTGCAAGCAAGTTGGCAACAACATAGTACTAGAATGTGGTAAGAACATGTGAGTGAGAGAGGCAAGAAGCATCAGCCAGCCAGCAAGTGGCAAAACAGCTGCCGACGACAGACTGCTCAGACAGACTGTGTTCCGACTGTGTTTGATCAAGCGATCTGTTTGCCAGTTGTTGTTGCAACCTGGTTGGTTGTCTGTCATTGATGTAACACCTGCAAAAACATTTAAACAGCTTGTATGCTGTTTTTTTTTTTTAACTACTCCTCTTCAGCTCGTTGTTGCCTTCATTAAACACCACATTGTGGCGGCAAAACAAAAGCGCGTTAAAAAATTAAGCCAATATGTTTTTAATTAGCCAAACATCTTAGTTTGGTTAACATTACGATTAAATACACTCAAATAGTTGCAGACTCTGGCAGTGTGCATATTTGGTTTTGAATGAGGTTGGTAACAGAGCTTGATTCGGAGGGGGCGCCATTGGGGGAGTAGGATTTGCTGGAAGTTCTCTCGATGGAAAGAGATTCTTTGCTTGGAACTAACAAAAAGAATTAGTTCCTACTGGTACTTTAGGGCTACTCCTTTAACGTCTTCTTTTGACATGACTCTAAATAATGACTTATCATCTTAATCATAATTTGATTCTTCACAATTGGCCTGCATGTTCTCTCTATGGAAAAAGATTATTTACTTCGTATTCTCAGTAACTATTAGTCAAATTCAAACTGGTACCTTCGACTGAGGCACGGTTTCCCTTCTGACGTCTTTTCTCCACATCGGCAACTCTCAAAAATTACTTAGTTTCTAATCATAACTTCATCCTTTCGTACTTCCTTGCCTAAAATCGTAATTTGGCTGCGTGTGGTAATAGTTGACAACACCAAAAGCTTCAAAGATCTCATTCTCCTATTACTTCATATATCCTCTAAGCCATAATGCTCCAGGGCGACGATCGCTGTCCTGAAGAGCTCTTCACTCTTTCACCAAGTTGATATTGTTATCCAATATGTTGTTGGTATCAAGATAGACGAAGTGCTTCGGAGAGCTTAAAATCCCAGTCTAAAAGTCTGACTTCTGGACTGCCAGATTCTCTTCTGTAACATTTCGTGAACAATTTGTAAGTTCGCCTCGAATGAAATGGGTTGCAAAGATCTGCTGCTGCCTATTTGGGGTACTTAAAACGGATTTTGCAAGCTCAACGAAGAAGCAAGGTGAGAAAGTGGGTCTTGCGACGAGCGAGGAGGAAATCATACATCTCCTGTCGACACAGGAGCCCTCTCAGCATCTTGGGCAACATGTTGCTGTTGATAATAATTCTTTCGATGTAGTGTGTCTAGCTAGGAGCTAGGATTAATATCATAAACAACGTCAGCCTGCCAACAAGCGTAGAATTCCTCTAGCTAACAAGTGCTACTAATTGAGAAGTCGAGCCCTTTCACGCCGGACGAGGACAACCCTTTATATATAAAATGCGCATTCTACCCGTCATTATGCATGGCGTAGAATCATTGACAATGACGAAGTTTCAGAAGTTTTTGAGAAAAAATCGTTCGTAAGATCTTTGGTACTGCTTACGATAGAATGACGAGTTGCACGAGCTCTACGAGACTCACTAGGTCGTATGGCGAGAATGGATGATGGTGCTCTAGCAAAACGCTGCGTACTGGTGGTAAGCGTCGAAGAGGGAGACCTGCAATGAGGTAGAAAGATCGTGTATCTATTGGCTATGCTTGATGTTTCCTACTAGGCTTCTGGATGCGGCTAAGACCATCATCTCTCGTTGAGAATATTTATAGCTTCTTTCTGTAGGCTCTAGATTAATAATTTTCCGATCTACATGATTCCACAACTTCCGGAAACAAGAGATAAACAAAGAAATCAAATCAAAATCCAACCGCAGATAATTTAATATGCATCATAAAACCGCTAAGGTGTTTCTTATCGACCCATCTAACCAACTTTACTTTTCATTAACTATAACTATTACTAAGGGCCTAGCCTTAGCTGCATTTTCATTGTGGTCGGTCGGTCGGTCGTCAGTTTGGCTTATTGGCCCAATCAAAACAAATCGGCGCTTACGACGTGCCGTGTAATTTAGTCCTTAATTATTCACTAGAATGAACGTAATATTGACGGGCTCACTGAGCACGGTGGGGCCTTCTAGGCGTGCCCCAACTTTTTGAGGTTTGGCTCGTGCCATGCGGCATTTGGGGCGGCGGCGGCGGCATTGGCAGTAGGTGTAACTGCGACGGTTGTTGGGGCGTTGTGTTGCAATTTGGATTGCATTAAAAATGGACAGCAGCAAAAGGCCAAAGTTATTAGCGTAAAGGTAATAGTTGTTAAAAATAAAAATGCATATGCCAAATGCAGCTGTTGTTAGTTTGGTGAAAATGAAAATTGGCAAAGGGCTGGCTACAAGGATTAAGGCCCAAATCCAAATGGCAGTGGAAGCATGCGAGTGCGTCTAAGGGGGGGGCGGATAACGGCGCCAGACCAAAGTAAGGCAAACATTCAAACAGTCATCCATCATGGCCTTCAATCAATCAAATGTTTACTGTTAGTGTCGCAAAACTTTACAGCTAGACAGTAAAGGAGCAAGCGAGTTAGAGAGACAGAAGCAAACATTTTTGCACCTTTGCAAGCAATTAAGTTGCCGCCTAGACAAAGATGATGATATTTAAGACGCTCAAGACGCAGTTGAAGACGACATGAAGCGAGATGACGACAGAGGCAACGAAGATGATGATGCGGAAGACGAAGATGATGACGAGGAAGACGACGACGATGGCGGCGCCTAACGACATTGACTAATGAGATGCCATTTTGTGGCTGCGCAGCTGAGACGGCGCTGCTGTTGCCAGTGCGGTGTTTGTTGTTTATAGCTATTGTTGTTGTTGTCGTTGTTGTTGCTGTGCTCATGTTGCACATGCGACAGGAAATAAGTCAATTTGCTTATAGAGATAGCTCACTGTCAGTCCAATCTTAACTATGCGTAGTGGCGCCACCAAAAAAGCCCAAAGCTAAACTTTGCGGCCAACATTTCTATTTGTCTCTGAGCTTCAACTAGTTAGTGCATGTTCTAAGCCGTTTAGACGCTCCACAATTTGTACAGATTTATGCTAAACAAACAAAATATTTTCACCAAGCCAAAAGCCAAAGTCTCTGGAAATGTCGGAAAAGCGCGAAAATGTCACGCACAGAACTTTGCTGAAAAACGCCAAAAGCAGCAAATAGCTTTTTGTTGTTGTCGCAGTTGTTGTTGTTGTTGTGCATACGTTTAATCGAAAAAGTCAAAAACAAATTTCGCTTTTTCTTTAGCTTTTGCTCGTTGTGACTCCAATTTTTCGGCTACCTCTGCGTCCTTCGTCCTGCCGCTGCTTTTGATTTTAGTTTTACTGCCAGGTCTTTTGGCTTTTGTTGTTCTTCTAGAGTATTTCTTTATTTTTATTCTTTATATTTTTTTTGGTTTGTTACTAGCAGAAATTTTGTGTCGCTGCAAGTGGCAGCTTATTAAAAGGACGTGGGAACACCAAAACGACAACAAAAAAGTCAGAGAGCGAGTGGAGAATATTTTTGTAAAAATGCCATTTGAAAAATTTTGTCATAGAAAAAGTTGTGAGCATAGAAACAATTGTTGAGTTTGAGACTACATATAGTATATATAAACAAGAAGTTTGCAAGTTAATCGATAGGAGTTGTATGGAAGTGGGAAGAAGTAAAGATGATAACTTTAGTAGGTATTAAGCATGCTATATTAATTCTCAGAGCTTGGGAACTTGAGATGATGAGTGATAGGTAGAGATGATGAGCTTTGATATGAAATGAAGTAAGAATAAATTAGATATAACAGATGAGATATGAGATGAGTTAATAAAAGTTAGGCTGCTAAATTTTAGAGATATTAGGTTGTCAAAAAAGTCTTGCGGTATTTCCGCAAGCTTGTCTTTGCAAGCGCGTAGTTCTAGTTGTATTCGTCGCATCGGTTCATGCTAGAGCTTTTTGGAAAGCTCTTTTCACGTGCTAACACGTGTTTGATTAATTGTTGTTTGCTTTTAGTCGTTCGTGAGTTATAGCGTCGCAAACATGGAGCAAAATAAAGAGAAAATACGGCATATTTTACAGTACTACTACGATAAAGGCAAAAATGCATCTCATGCTGCCAATAAAATTTGTGCAGTTTATGGACCCGATACAGTTTCCATTTCCACCGCACAACGATGGTTTCAACGTTTTCGTTCTGGTGCAGAGGTGATCGAAGATGCGCCACGGTCCGGAAGGCCTGTTGTCGAAAATTGCGATAAAATCGCTGAATTGATCGAAAGAGACCGGCATAGTAGCAGTCGTAGCATCGGCCAAGAGCTGGGCATGAGTCATCAAACCGTTATAAACCATTTGAAGAAGCTTGGATTGAAAAAGAAGCTCGATGTATGGGTGCCACACGACTTGACGCAAAAAAACATTTTTGACCGTATGGATGCATGCGAATCGCTTCTGAATCGCATCAAAATCGACCCGTTTTTGAAGCGGATGGTGACTGATGGTGACTTACGACAACGTGAAGCGTAAACGGTCGCGGTCGAAAAGCGGGGAAGCTGCCCAGACGGTGGCCAAGCCTGGATTGACGGCCAGGAAGGTTCTTCTGTGTGTTTGGTGGGATTGGCAGGGAATCATCATCTATGAGCTGCTCCCCTATGGCCAAACGCTCAATTCGGACCTGTACTGCCAACAACTGGACCGCTTGAATGCAGCACTCATGCAGAAGAGGCCATCTTTGATCAACAGAGGCCGAATTGTCTTCCATCAGGACAACGCCAGGCCACACACATCTTTGGTGACGCGCCAGAAGCCCCGGGAGCTCGGATGGGAGGTTCTTTTGCATCCACCGTATAGTCCGGATCTCGCACCAAGTGATTACCACCTATTTCTGTCCATGACGAACGCGCTTGGTAATCGGAAGTTGTCCACAAGAGAGTCCTGTGAAAATTGGCTCTCCGAGTTTTTTGACAATAGGGAAGCGAGCTTCTATAAGAGGGGCATTATGAAGTTGGCATCTCGTTGGGAACTCGTCATCGAACAAAACGGCGCATATTTGACTTAAATCGCATTATTATAACCAATTTTATGAACAATTGAAAATTCAATAAAAATACCGCAAGACTTTTTTGACAACCTAATAATTCTATTCTATAGATTAAATCAGGGTTGATGAAATATAAAAGAAGATCGGCAGAGATGACAAGTTTTGATTCAAAAAAATTATACGGTATGAACGCAGATGATGCAAGTTCATAGTAATGATCAGGCGCTGATGCAGGATTTTGTCTCAGGGGGGTTCGTAAATTCGAAGTCTCTTAATACAATATATCAAAGGTCGCTAAAGACTGTCAATCCAATTTTCCCAAATTTAGGAAGGTGGATTGATGAGATATAAATGAAGATCACCAGTTATAACAAGTTTTGATTCAAAATGATAAGAATAAAAAAGATTGTATTGTTTAGCTGAAACAAGTCGATAGTAATAATCAGGTGCGGATACGGGATTCGCTCTCAGAGGGTGCTTCAATTTAAAATGTATAAAAATCAGAAGTCGTAAAAGACTGTCAACCCATTTTTCCAAATTTGGGAAAGGTTGGCCGGATCCTTATCTAGATGATGTTTTTGAAGTTTTTACTAAAAATTATTGGATAAAAAAAGATTATATCGCATGAATGCAGATGATGTAAGTTCATAGAAATAATCATGTGCGTATCCTGAATTTAGTGTTAGAGGGTTCTTCACTTCGAAGTGTATACACATGAGAGGTCGCAAATTTCAGCCAACCGATATTTCATATTTTTGGGGGGTCCGGCCTCGAAACCACATCCTCTGCCCCCGTGGATCAGCCAATGGTAATGACAGCAACAATACAATATTTCCACAGACGAAAGATGATCTGAATTCTTTTAGATTTTTTAAGTTCGTGTTGTGCTCTTTGATGTATAATTTTTAAAATACGTATTGACAAGAATAAGCCAATCATAATTATTGTTAGATATGCAGCGTGCTTTTTAGAGGTTCACAACTTTGAGTTGGTAACACTGCTTTATCTGACAACCCATTTAACAGCTAATAGTTGCTTTTTGTTGAGATTGGTTTGACATTTCAATATTAATAGGCTTGCAATTTAATGCAATTTTTTATCAATGTAATGATTCCGTGCCTCAAATTTATTCAAAATTTTGTTCTCCGATGAAGACCATTTTTGTTTGAATAGCTAGGTAAATAAGCAGAATTGTCGCATTAGGGATGAGGATAATCTAAAAGATTTTCTCGAAACTAAATTCACTTCCCTACGTCGATAAACCAGAGACAATTGAACATCTGGAAATCAACATTCGAAGAGACACTGGCGAAATACGTTCGCAAATGCTGCGGAAAGTTTGCAAAAAATGGTATTCCAGATGGCACCTTGTATGCGCCAGCCGTGGCAGCCACATGGCCGAAATCCTATTTAAACATTTATATCATAAAAATGTCTATTCAATGGAGCCCATTCCATTGGATTTAAGAATATATTTCTTTAATTATAATTAAAACTGGGGTAACCCTTAAAAAAAACACCCTTTATAATAATCCAGCAAAGAGAGATGGAAGTTTGCTTTTCGTTATTATTATCGTTGCAATTAGGCCTTACTGAATATACCATTCAAGAAATATTTTATTTTGCAAATACAAATTTTACTACTCCGCTCATCTTATGTCTTTTTCTATGGCATCTGTTTCTTGGAGTCGAAAGAAACGATCAGATAAAAGATATTCTGACCCTGCTCCGGTTATATGGTATTCGGTCCAATCCAACTTTTGGTTACAAGTGGGTTATATAAAATAATTTTTCTTATATTGTACATTGATCCTATTTTACGACATATATCGTAATCGTAATCAACAAAATCGTTACTCGATTCGAAACCGGAAACTTTCATGAATATTCTTAAAAAATCAAGATATAGCTCTCCCCTCTCTGTTGTGAGCTCCGTCATAGAACCTTTCCAAATCTAGTCCAGCTTTTATTTTTTTTTAATTTCACTCCCATCTTTGTCTTTATATTTCTTTCCAAATTTCACCCAACAACAATAACAACAAAATACAAATACCAACAATAGAAACAAAACAAACCGGCAATGAAAAACGGCTTGTCTCAATGTCCAGTTGGTGCTTGCTCTGTTCCTCAGTTTAGTTGGATTGCTGGCAAGCGCCCAAAATGTCTAGCATTGAGTGGTCTTCGCCCGCCTTCCCTTCCAGCTTAGTGTGCCCCCCTTAACGCTAGCGCTGCGCCATTTTTTGTTACTCGAAGGCAAAACATTTGAATTGAATTTGCAGCTAGATGCGCTGCACGATTCGGGCATATGAGCACGCGGAGCAAGTAATGTGACCTTGTCATACACACAAACACACACTTGCACACAGTTACACACCAACCAACACACTCATACATTACACTAGATAGCCTGGCGCATGGAGGCGTTTGCCATGTCGTCATGACGGCGCACAGCCGGCCGCAGCTGTCGCTGCCACCATATTCTTCTCCTTCTTTCTCCTCTTGGTTTTGTTTCGTTTCTTTTTTTGGTTGAGAAGCAGCAGATGCCTAGCCAAGGCAGACCACCGCATGGCCCCGACATGGCCAGCCAGCAGTCTGTATCTCTAGGCAGTGCCCAGACTTTGGCGTGGCATCCACGCTGCTGCTGCTTGAGCTCCACTCCAGCACTAGCTCCATCTCCAGCAGTGTATCCTTGTAGCCATGTGTTCGCGCTGTTGTAAGTTGTCATTGCACACAGTTGTTTGAGCTGTAACTGAAGTGTCTGCAACAGATTTTTCTTCTCTTGATACACTATACCCAGGACAGAGTAGTCTCGGCTTATCTAACCGTGAGTGAATAGACATGTGAATAGTCGTGGAAAATGCTGAAGTGACCGTGTCGTGACATTTTGTGTTGCGCTCTAAGAGAGTTTTTGGAAGAATTTTTTAGGCGTGAGGTTTTTGATTTTTTTTTTGTGAATACGTTTCCACAGTATTAATAAAAATATTTTTTCTCCAGTAACAAAGTTCTTAAAATTGTGGAAAAATCGTTACATAACGAAATGTGATATCGAATAAAGGTTTTATTTTTTCGAATCATAATTTTTCATGGTATACTCATTTCGGTTGTTCAAATTTGGTCAAAGAGAAGTTGATTTGTCACTTGCTTGTTATCGTGGGTAAATGTTGCTGATTAGATAGATGCTTACTTTGTAGATGACAGGAAAAAGTGAAGGTACTATTTTTATTTTAAACAGCATATCTCAAATTTCCGGGGTAGCAAAATTAGAAAATCTGCCGTGATCTGGAAACTTTATTCGCATTTGTTTTGAACGGAGAATTTATCGAAAAAATAAGCGAAATATATGAATTTATCAAAAAAAAAAAAAAAAAAAGAAAGAAGGGATGAAATACCGACAAAACATTCGTTTTCCGGGACAGGCTAAACCGCATCCGAATAAAATTTTTTGGTTTGATTTTTTTTTTGGTTTCCGGAGCACAGCTGAATAGTTCTATCTGCTATGTAAAAATCTTAAAAGTTAAGGAACCAGTGATCTGTCTCGTGGGATTCTGTTCTATAATTCTTTTCAAAGGCAATGTTTGGAACCAATTTTTATGTATACTGTTCTCGCAATCATGTGTCCAAATGCACAGTTTATCGATGTTAATTTTTTCAGGATTTGATCCTTTTGATGTATAGAAACTGTCCACTCACGCTAAATTGAGCTAAACAGTGGGCATCCTGGCTGAAAATATCCAAGATTGTGTCCAGAAAATGATTTTTTATGCAAAGATTAAGTAAGATTTAAGTTGGAACCTGTCCATTTGTATTTTGATCTGGCTTCAATCTTCATTGCTTGCTACTGACGTTCGAAAAAACTTGATCGATGATGAACTCAATTTTTATTTTTGACTTTGGACTTAACATATAAGTTCAATCTAGAATTTAAGATAATTTTTTTAAATACCTTCGAGGTCAATAGTAAGGGATTGTAATACCACGGTAATGGCAAACAAAAAAAATTGTCAGTTCAAAACCGGGCTTAAATTCGTTTTTTAAGAAAAAGCATCATCGTTTGGGGAGATATAATAATAAAAGCATACTCCGAAGAACACAGTCATCTTTACTTGCAAGCACTTAGCTGTAACTGAATCGAATTTTAATTGAAAGAGTTTTTGGAAGGCGATAAAATGATGGAATTATGGTGAGGTATCCAAAGTCAAGGGAGTCTGGAAAAGAATAATATCACAGCATATTGCAACGCTAAGCTATTCCTACTGGTGTTCGTTTGATTGTTCAGCCAGAGAATGATCCCAAACGCACTTTAAAACAATCTATTAAGTATTTAAAAGAAAGAATTAGAAGGAGTGCTGTAATTACTAGATCTTTCCCCACAATCACCCAATGGAGGCCACTTCAGTTGTTTTGGGAAGAACTCAATCGAGAAGTCCAAAAACTTACAAGAAAAAATTAAACTGATATTAAGAACTGTCTTTAAATAACGTGAAACAATATCAAACTTGAGATGTTGCAAGAACTTGTCGAAAGAATACCAAGATTGAGAACTTCTGTCATAAATGCAAAGACTGGCCATTTCTATGCAAAATGCAATATTTAGTATATTATTTTCAATTTTTTTATCATTTTAATCAAATACGTGTTTCAAAATCTTAGATATGCTTCATATACATGAAACAAATGTGAAAATTCGAAAAATAAATTTTTTTTGCATCGTACATATATTCAATCTGTAGAAGAGACAATTCGAGAAAAATAATTTTATACCAAAGTGCTTTTTAAGATTCTTCAATCCAGCGCTTTTGTTCCTTAACTACCTACCCAGCGGCACACGCAAAGAGTATTCAAACTTCGGCTCTCCATAAACACTTTTCGTGCTCTCTTTTTTGCTGCTTAACAGTCTAATGGGGTGACATTGCTTCTTTCCCTCTGCAGCACTCCCCTTCCCCTGCTTTTTTTGTTTCATTCTTTTTATTTTAACACTTTAGTGGCAAGTGTTGCTGCCACTTCAAAGTGGCGTCCATTACTGTGACATCGGCTGGAATTTTGGTCACACACACACACGCACTAATACACCAACATACTGAGACTGTTTTGACATGTGCGCCTAATGACGGAAACAAAATGTGATGTGTGTATCTGTGTGTGTGAGTGTGTGTGGCCATGTACTTGTATGCGTGCAACATTAAAGCGCCATTTAAAATGCAAAAGCTCAGGTAGAGCTCAGACAGCGACAACAACCACAACAACAACAACAACGACGATGTGGAATCTACAACAACGTCGTCAACAGCGTCAGCGCTGCCATCAACAGCACCTGCTGTCATTCGCAATTTTTAATTGAAAACGGCATCAGGGCTACGCTAACTGTCTGTTGCAGCCATGGCCATGAGTGTGTGTGTGTCGGTGTGTGTGTGTGTGTGTGTGTGCCACTACGACACGTGCCAACATGTGTTGCCATCAGCAGACAACTTGGCTGCGGCAGCAATCAACAACAGGCAGTGGCAGCAACAGCAGCAACAACAACAACAACTGTAGCTAGCCAACAACTGCTTCCACAAATTGTGGCACGTGCTGCAGGCAGTCAGACAGACAGACATAGAGACAGACACACGGTGCGCCAAATTGGCTCTCAAATGCTGCCACTACTCACTAGCAAATGTTGGCCATTTGAAAATGCTCAACGTTTTTCCAATCAGACGCTGGGATGTAGCTCCCTGCCCCAGACAGCAACCAGCAACCAAGTGGCAAGCAAGCAAGCAACCAGCAGCAGTTAGTGGCATCTCTAGCTCTAGCTATAGCAGTATTTTGGCATTTGGCAGCTGGCAAATGTTTTTGGGGGCAAAGTGCTGGAAAATTCTTTTGCCACAACAACAGCAACAACAACAAGAAGAGCAATTGCAACATTGGCCACGGCCCCGTTTGAAAATTGCATTGGCTCGTGTGGCAGCTGCCGGGCATCAGCTGCACGCCTTGGCATAATTGAAGACACTTGCGGCCAGCTGGTGCTGCTGCCGCTGAGAATGATGCTACTGCTGGGGGTATGACTGCCACATGTGGCTGCCACATGTACTTCGGACTAGGCACTCAACTCAGCGCAACTCTCGAAACACATAAAACAGTTCATATCGGAAATAAAACAGACCATAAAGCCGATTAAGCGCGACACTTGCTCAACTGTTTTTGCTCTCTGACACGCCATTATCTTATTATGCATGACACACAGATACACACGCACACACAGATACACTCACACACAGTTACATTAACTAGCGCAAAAATGCTTTTGTTGTTGTTGATGTTGCCAATGCTCTTTAGTTCTTGTTATTTTTACTATGCACGTTGTTGTCGTTGTTGTTGTTGTGTGCGTCTGTGATGTGTAATTTAAAATGACGTTGTTGAATGTTGTTACTACTGCAGCTTTTGTTGTTACGATTGTTGCTTTTGCCATTGTTGTTGTCGTTGTTGTTGTTGCTGTGGCACGTAGCGAACGCATCAGCCATCAGCACAGCAGTTGGGCTCATTTACGATTAGGGCAGTTTGTAAAGTTTTGTAACGTTCTGTATAAGCTAATAAAAAGGAGTAGAACCTGAGCGGACCTTGGTAGAGAAAATGTGGAAAATCGTTTAGGGAGCATTTTATTTAAATCGTAAGTTTAGAAGAACGTCATTTGAGGGCAATTGGAACATCAGGCTCAGTGGATCGTTTCTGCAAAGTCGTTGCTTTTTCTTAGGAGCCAGTAGCTTCTGAGTTGCAGTGGTCGTAAAATCGTTTACACAGCCTCTGAAAAAATGTCGACATCTCTATCATATCTTTCTTATCGGTAAATAGTAGATGCTCTAGGTGCCTGATTTTCTCTGACTGAAAAAAAAAAAACAAAAAATGGTACGGAAAATTTAAGTAAGCTAAATCAACAGCAGATCCTTTTTTTTCTAGCAGGCCCTGGGTGTCATTACAACTTTATGCAACATTTAATTTCATAATAATATTTCTATTGCCT
The DNA here is from genome assembly GCA_037043745.1 of Chymomyza amoena. Lineage (NCBI taxonomy): Eukaryota > Metazoa > Arthropoda > Insecta > Diptera > Drosophilidae > Chymomyza > Chymomyza amoena. The sequence continues at coordinate 93,805 of JBAMAX010002024.1, forward strand.
TTACTTTCCTCATCAATTGCAATTAAATTTTTCCTTAAATCATTGCTTTCAAGAATTTTGCAGTGAGCCGTTCTTCAATACAAAAAAATTGTTGAGAATATTTAGTGTGACCAAATCAGTTTTGAGTGAAAGCGAGACATTTTCTGAAAAAAGTACTAAAATCCGAAACACTTGAACTTAAAATCAGGCCATTTTAAACCAACTACTTTTTTAGTCAACTTACATTTATAAGACGTTTACGGTGCTATAGATAATTTGAATCTATTTTTATATAGTATATTTTCGTTTAATATCGTATTTGTCCTGTAATGATATATACTATATATTATTGGATGTTTTTTCAAAAAATATTCAAACTCATTCAACTCAGTCGTTTTATGAAAATATGGGTGCCCAGGAGGTAGTCATCGGGACGCTGGTTGGCTGATTCAAAAAACCGAGCTATGTCCCGGGTTTTCTGGGCCAGTTGGTTATACTAAGCATAATGCATCGAAACTAAAGTTTGCTTGTAAAATTCGTCGCAAAGTGGTCCTAGCAAGATGTACTTTTTGGGCCGATGTTCCCGGCGAGTCCTCAACATTGGCCTTGTCCTTTTTTTTATATAGAGCGTCCATTTTTAAAGTACACCGGTACCACTTTTACTTGATGTTCGGTAGTTAAACGATCCATGACTAAAATTAAGTAGCTTTGAACTTGACAATAGCATTGCCTTTCGCCTGCACTTTTGACGGGTATATTCCGAATTATGAATGTTCAACAATCAAACATCCGAACTCCTTCGAAAAGTTCCAAGTACCTATTACGCTTTCTGCCGCAGTTGCGGAGCGAGGTGGTGAGAGTAACCTTCATCTGCTAGGTGGCTGCCCGGCGCTTTTTAGAAAACGAACCCAATTTCTGAGAAAACCATTCTTCGAAGATCTGAGCAGTCTGGCAAGTCTGTCTACAGCGGATCTGACTTTGTTTGTAGAAATGGCTCTGTAATATAGAGCCGACTTCTGTGGACGACATTTTCTATTTTCCCAATATTTTGTGTCATGCTTTGAAGTGCTTGCTGCCTTATTCATATACTGTTTGTTGTACGCTTAAAGAGGGCATATCAGATGTTTGATGAAGTAAGAGACGCACAAATTGAGAAAAAATCTTCAACTCGATTGACAACTTTGCCAGATTTATGCAAATCAGTTGTTAGTGCTTATAATTCACAATAAGTTTACGCTGGCTTTTGTTACCAGCTAAAATTTAAGCATTTTACTTTTTAAAGCTAATAATTCATAACTTGTTTAAGCCTTAAATATAAGAAACCGGAACTTTTTGGTGCAAATTTTTATATATTTTTTAGTGTCATATTATCGATTTTTTTATTTTAAATATTTTGGAGCTTTTAGTTCCATTTTTAGTGGAGTTGTTTTGATTACAATTCAATTTGCTCGTCACGTGGCATTTTGCAAGTTGATGGTCAAAGATTTTTAAAGCAAATACGAAATTTTTTTACAAGATTTTTTTACTACGATGAAGGACGTGAATAGACGGTTTATATTTTGGTTGGGATGACTGACGCTTGCGATTGGGCGGCATGCAGTTCATGCATATTGTCGTATTGGGCACAAGAGTTATAAGATTTGGACGTGTCCTGCTTGCAGCGCATAAAATTCTTTTGAATCGCTCCAATCTTTTGCAGTTGGTTATGTGCAAAAGAAGCAAATGTGTAAACTGTAGTAAAAAATAGTTTTCTAATTGCTTTAGAGTTAAAATGTTTGAATACATTCCTGAGGCTGAGTTCTCGTATTAGCTTCTGCGTGTTCTTAGTGACCTCCAACACTTGCTGCAGACATAGCTTAGCTAACATTGAATACGTTTTAGCGTTTTAGAGCCCCAGTTGGGCATCGATATTCTATGGGCATTATGGCGGATCAATTTGTAGTCGCAGCGATTTTGATTCTTTTCAAAATATATATTTAAAAATTGACTAAGACCTTTCGTTTATAAGACCGAGAAACGCTATTTTCACACCATTTCTTTTCAATTTTGACCTACGCCAGAAGGCGCTTTTCAATGTTTTTTTTTTTATTTGTTTAAATATATAGTGACTTTATTTTTAGTTTTCTCTTATTAAGTTTTGAAATTTTGTTCTCGTTATTTTAAAATATGGAAAAAAATTTACGTGAATTTTGTATAAATTTGCTGCGGTTTTAATTTGTTAGCGCCTACTGTTTTAATAGGTTTTTTTGTGAGAATCGGTCGGAAAGAAAGTCACTAAAAAGCAGTATTTTAAAGCTCGCATTTATTTGGTCTATATTTACTGTACTAAAATAGACTAAGCCAATTTTGGCAATATCACATTCCAGATAAACGTTGCGCATTTGCCAAAATTTCTTATTTTGATTTTGTTTTAACTTCGTAAAAAAAAGGACATTCTCAAGCGTGTCTTAATTTAAATAAAAATTGCGTCGAAGTTTCCTATAACAAACTCTTCTTCAAATACATTTTCAAGTAGATTTCTTCTGTTTCAGGTTAGATCTTCGTAGAGCAAATTTTTCTGGGAAAACCATTCTTCGAATAACTGGGCAGTCTGGCAAGTGTGTCTACAGCGGTTCTGGCGACGTTTGTTGAAATGGTTCTGTAATACAGAGACCTAGGCGATTATAAGTACCCAATAGTTCTCGATCCTCTCCTACCCATTGCCATTTCTTATAATCCTTGCCTCAATCACACATAACAATAGGCCACATTGGTCTATGGGGGATCTTAGCTACAATTTGAGCAGCCTATTCAATCTAACCTACCCTAACAATTAAACCATTCTTGTTTTGACCAAATTCGAGCTTCTTTTTTCTGAATGTTGTGTGTTAAATCTTTAAATCTGCATTTCTAATAAGAAATACTTTTTGACCACTGTGCTGGAAACAGCATAAAATCGAAAACTATCCAAATAATGCGATTGTAATATTTGTTTATATGGCTTTAACGTCACTTCCGGGTTTCATTAATTTCACTTAGCACTCTACTAACTTATCGATCAACCCACTGTTTATATGGTAGCCATGTGTAATGAAGCAGCTGACGCAGCAAGTTGCAAAAAAAAAGTTTTTTCTTTTTACACAAAAACATACATACATACATATGTATTTATACATATACATATGCATATGCGCTTTGCTGCATGTATTTGTGCCTGTGTGTGTGTCTGTGCGTATTTGTGGAGTATGTCCGTCTGTGCACAGGTGTCGCCGCCAGTAATCTCTCTCAGCAGCAGCAGCATGTGTGTGTGTGTTTGTGTGGCGCCACTTGCGCATAATGACGTACAATACGCAGCGCATACAGTGGCACATACACAACAATACAATACAAACAACAAAAGCAGTCCCCACCAAAGTCTCCAAACCCCAAAAACCTTAACCCCTTGTTGCCACTGTTGGAGCTGGTGTGCAGCCATCAGCAGCTCAACGGTGGCCACATAGCCACGCGCTGTCATTTGCACACACACACAAGCCAACGCACACACTCACACACACTCATACATAGCACTTGCAGCTGTGCTGTGATTTCGGACAACCCCTCGAACCAACTCACCCTCTTTGAACCCGGTAACTTTCTCACTCTCCACAGCAAATCCCTTGGCCGGCCAGTGTGTGCTTAATGCTGCGGCCTTTACTCTGGTTGTTGTTTTTATATCCGAGTACCCAAGGATTAAAAGGTTGTGTTGAGTTTGTGCAAATGTTTGTAACAGGATGAAGGATATATATTCCTCTAGTGGATCAGCAGGAATAGCTCGTCGATAAGTCTAGTCTGACAGTGACTAAATTTCACCCAAAAATGCGTTTATAGGAAGAAACTGAAGAGAATCCCTTTATCCCAGCAGAATTTCACGCAACAAAATTGAAAATTTGAGTTTTAAGGAATTATGGATATCATTATAGAACTTGAAACTTTTGCTTAGACTACTCCACGAAGGCTCTATGCTCCACTGAGAGTCAAGGAAAGAAGACTCCACGGCTCCACAGGCACATTTGATCACTCTCCCAATATAAGGCATTCCATAGTCGGTCCTGGTCCAATCCCACGTGCTCTTTTGTTTTTACAGTTGGTACGCCTTTTCGTTAGTCCGACAGTCCCACCCCCCAAAACCGCTCTCTCTCTTCAGCACTCACTGTGTATGTTTTTGTTAGCAAAAGGGATAAAAGTATAAAATGCTTTTGTGCCAACGTGTCCAGCACATGGCCGGCACATGCAACCTCGCATGCCCCCTGGTCGCATGTAACCGCTTACCACCACACCCCTCCTCCCTCGTACTACACTGCAATAAGTTGAATAAAATTTATGTCGTTTAATTTTTTATGATTTTTCAGCTTAGCTGACTAATTGAAAATTATGCTACGCTCGGATTTTTCATAATTTTCCTTTGCTTTATTTTCTTTTTTTCGGTCTTTTTGTATTTCTGCTTTGCTGTGCCATTTATTGTGCCTTTTAATTTGTCAAACATTTGGCCAAAGCTGAGCAATATCATGGCCTAATAGTTGCAACCCAAGCAACAACTAAACCTACCCATACCCCCTGTCGCCGCCCCCCGCCAGTTTTTCAGCCCTTTGCCAAAATGCCACCCGTTTAAATAATTACTTTTTCTTTTAGCAATTTGGTCTTCAGCTGCCGCCGCTTGGCTGTTGACTGTTGGCAGGCAGCCGGATGGGATGAATGCCGGCTGTTGGTTGGGTATGCTCCGTATGCTGGGGAATTCCGGGTTGCCTGCAGCGTAGAGTTGGGCGTACTCTACGGCTGGGCGCCAAGTTTTGCGGCAAAACTTCTGTCGACGACATTTTCTATTTTCCCATGATTTTGTGCCATGCTTTGAAGTGCTTGCTGCCTTCTTCGTATACTGTTTGTTGTACGCTTAAAGAGAGCATATCAGATGCTTGATGAAGTAAGAGACACACAAATTGAGCAAAACTTACTAGATTTATGTAAAACAGTTATTAATGCTTATAATTCACAATTAGTTTACGCTGGTTTTCCATACATGCAAATTTTTACGCATTTTACTTTTTGAAGCTAACAATTCACAACTTATTTAAGCTTCAAATATATGAAACAGCAAGTTTTTGGTACAAAGTTTTATACATATTTTTTCGTTTGTTTTTAAGTGCATTATTACCAATCGTTTTTTAATCTGTTGGAACTTTTTTCTTTTAATTAAGACTTTGGTCTTAATACTTTGCATAAGCGAGTTGATGGCCAAAGATTTTGAAAGTAGAATTAAAGTCTTACAATATATTTAAATTATAAAACATTGAAGATTTTCTTAGGAAAGCGATAAACGGGGGAAAAGTTTGATCTAAACCAATTTTTTTGCTTGAGTATTTGTGTTTTATTTAGAGAAGTTTGAGAGTATTATAATTAGTTTAAAATAAAAGTGAAATAGATTTAGAAAAAAATAATTACAAATTGGGTATTCGTTGAAAAAAATTGTAATAAATTTTTGTAGTAAAATACTGAGTAGATTCAAACAACAATCATCAACCACCACTAAAAAAGATGAAAAATGTAGCATTGCTAATAATAATAAAATAAATAGCAACAATAAATAAAATACTAAAAATCAATTTATTGTATTTCTCCTAAACTTATTTAAATATTTTTAATATTGTACCCTGAACAAAAAGTTTAGAGCTAGAGCAACAAGGGCTGGGTGGTATATTAACAATTGACGGCTTATGTCTAGATTTTATGTAAAAGGTTTAATTTAGACAGACGAATTATGAAGTGGCTTATGTTACTTTGGAAAACGTATGTGAAGAGTATAATTAATGGTATTTTGGGCGAGTTTAGTTTGGAGTTTTGGGTTAAATGTTCTATTGTAAGGTTAGGTAGATTGCATAAAGGACATTGAAGATGTGTTCATGTGTCAGTTTTGTGCGTCCTAGCCGGAATCTATTTTATTGCATGTCTTCTGTTTATTATAACCGGAATTCTGAGAGCTTTCCTATTTGGATTCTTGAGTTTGTAGAAATGGGTGTATTCAGCCCAATGTTCTTCTAGCACACGAGTGCATTCAGTGTTTATGAGCCTGTTTACATCCTTTTTATTCTCCCAATCTATTTTGTTCTTAGACTATAACTCTGACCACATGTCTCACTAAAAAAATGGAATCTAAGCAGAAGAACTTGGATCATAATGCAGATCTTCAGTGCTTATTAGATAAGATAGAGCCAAGTTTGCAAAATATTTTAGATGCGTCTTATTAAATTGATTAATTTATTGGTTAATTAATGGATGTAAGATTAAGTTTTAATTTTTGAAACCTTTCCGTTCAAGACGCCTATATTCTTGTGCCGTAAGAGTATAGCAACTGTGTGAGTCCTTTGGTGTAACTTTCCTCTTTTGGCTCTCTTTTTTTTTTGTACGCTCCTGCTGTAGAACTTGAGATTCTGCTGCTGCGCTGCTGCTGCTCTGCTGGCGCTGCTGGGAACGACATGCGACAGCTGCTTGAGCGACGACAACACGGCTGCTTTTGACATTTGATTCATTCGTCATAGCTCCGTTTGGGCTTCTTTTGGGTTTGGCATGCCCTAACTGTAACTTTTCTCTTTGCTCTTTGCTTATTGTTGTTACTCTCTTCCTCGTTGTTGTTGTTGGTGTTGTTGTTGTTGTTGTGTTGTCAGCAACAGCTGTTGCCTGTGCCAACAAAGCATTTAAGTGACTCAGCCAAACAAGGCGCCCATTTGGCACTCACCTGCCGCCCACAGAACAAGCCCGCACGCATACATACACATAGACACCAACACACACACTCAAATCCAAATAAGCCGAAAAAACACTTGTTGTTGCCAGGGTTGCTATTGTCGTTGTTATTGTTGTTGTTGTTGCGACATGTCACGCATGTTTTGTCTTGTTAGTTTTTGCTCAAAGCCATTTTTGCACACCACAACGAATGTCTCTCTGTCGTCTTGCTTTATATGATTCAATGCGTATGTGTGTGTGCATCCCAGTGTGTGTGTGTGTGAGTGTGTGTGTTACCACAACCAAACAGTTGAACAGTTGACAAGTGTTAGCTGCTTGCGTTATGACCGCCATATGTTGTCATTAGTTCTATACTTTAGAATTATCCAGCCCAGCCATCACAGCTGCACAGCTGTAGCCAATATTGTTGATGTACACTGTGAGAAAAATCGGGAGATTTTTTGTGCTTAGGTTGTGGCGCAAAATATTTTTTGCGATCTTACAATTTTATCTTAGTCTCACAATCGGAATATTAAAGATAACTTAATTTTTTTTTAACACATTTTGTCAGCAAGCCAAATACCATTTTTAAGCGGATTTTAGCCCAAAATAAACTCTTAAAATATATTTAAGTGTTGTACTTATAATTTTGATCGATATTTCCCTCTCTGGTCCAAAAGGAATTAAATTTCAAAAAATTCTTAGGTGGTTTTGTTTAGAAAAGAACAAATGTTTAACGTGAATACATACTAGTCTAAAATTCGAAAAAATCTATTATAGTAATTTTAAGAAGAGTAGAATTTTATGCTATTGGGCTTTTTTATTTTGAAGTCAAAAAACTATTATAATACAAACTTTAAAAAAAAATTATGAAATTCGCTAAAATTCAGTTATGTGTATATACACTGCCGGTCAAAAAACTTGACCGATAATATAAAAAAAACTCTTTCAACTTCTGGACTCCTGTTTCAGATTATATTGTACCATTTACAAGAGAATGTTCATAACTTAAGCTTATGTAGCCTTTTGAAACAGATATTTTAGGAACTTTGTTTTTATATTGGATTGGATGCTGTTCCCCAGACTTGGATGCCATAATACCAAGTTGGCATTATTATAGTCTTATAGAGAATACTTTTATTATCTAGGGATAGCCTGCTATTTGTGCCAAGTAGCCACTTCACTTTACCAATTTTGGTTCTTCACCTTGCCGTAATTATATTAATGTGGTCCCTCCAACACAGTTTTTGTCGAGGTGAACGCCGAGTGCGATGTTTTAATGGGAATTATCTCTCCATTCAAAGTGAGCGCGGGACTTGGGTCTTTCCTTAACAAAAATAAAACGCTGGAGAATAAGAAAAGAATTAACTTATTGTCAATTCTTTTCTTATTCTCCATTCCAAATGCAGTTAAAAGAATTTTTTTTTATCGAAATGACCTATCTTTGCTTTTATGGCCGCCGCTCCCAATTTTGTTCTTTTTTCGACAAGTTTTTTTTACTCTAATTTTTTCGTTCTTTGCATTACTTCAAGCTTTCTTGTTCAAAATTTTCCGACTTCTCGATAGAGTTAGGTTAGGTTACGTTACACTGGCTGGCCACACAAGAGAGTGCAGCCTAGCATAGACCTTTAGGTCTTTAGCTGTGCCAGGTTGGAGGTTATTAAACGAAGTTATTCCCAAAACAATTTCATCGGGCTCAAATCGTTTGATTGGGGGGATTTGCCGCTTTTTCTCAATATGGCCCCCTTTTCGACTAGCATTTTTATTTGCTTGCTATTAGCGTCCTATTCATTCTTTTATCAGTTAACTCCAATGAAATAAAAAAAAATAAATTTGTACATAAAATACCCTTAAAAAGTCGTAAAATAAATTTTTCCATTAGCGGTCAAGTTTTTTTAACGCCACTGTAGTATTTTTGTATTTTGATTTAAAGTCTTGAAAGGAAATTTGGGAAACAATTTAAGATACAGTTTTGCGATCCCTAGACAATTGTAAAATAAGAATATTTCAAAAACAATGTATTTTTGGACTTTATTGTTTTAATATAAAAATATTTCAGAAACATTTTTCGGATGAAGTTCCTTAACAAAGCTTAAATACTTGTTCTTATTTGCTCTAAATATTTATGTTTGCGATTATTTCCTTTCACTTGGGGGTTAACGACTCAAAACTAGCTCCTGCTATTGGGCTTACAATTTGGGCCTCACTTGCCAGTAATTTTCGGGCCAAGATGACTACAAAATTTTGCAGTAAAGTAAATTTTTTATTTTTTTTTATACTAACTTTATTATGATGCTCTCAAAATCCTATTTTCAATCGTCAAAGGCCTATCATTTCAGCATTCGAGATGCCATCAAAGTTTAAAAATTTTATACCAATAATATTCTTGGAAAAATTTGTAGTCGAAATCCTCAAAAAACAAACCTCTTAAAAAGCTGTGGTTCGGCTGCCTTAGAATCATAAATAATATTCTGATTCTAAGCTTATCAATCTTCGAAATATTCAATTAGATGATCAAAGTTTAAAAATTTTATAACTATTACTAGTATTTCCAAAAATCAAACCTTTTAAAAAAATTCGGTACGGCATGCTTAGCATCATAAGTAATTTTCCAATTCCACGCTTCTCGGTCCTCAAAATTTTCCCAGACTTATTTTCGCACCCATTTTCGCTCAGTGTAGCATGAGTCTGTGTGCATATGTATGTCAAATGTTTGTTTTTAATGGAATTTTATTTCAATTCATTCAAGTACTGTATTCTTAATTGCCGCAGCTGCTTCCCATCAGCTTCCTGCCATAAAAATACGCCACACATACATACATATATATACTAGCTGCATACATATGTGTTAGTGTACTAGCTGCTAAATACAACTAACTATAATAAATATTTAGATGCGACGATTGACTTTTAACATTTCCGTACTTGGCCGATTTTTACACCTTGCCCAAAATCGAATCAAATGGGCAACAATTTGCACCCATACCCTGACCCCCACCCCGCCCATCTTTACAAGCGCCCACAAACCCAACAGCTGCTGAGATTGATCGAAAAACACAAAACATGAATGAACAATTTTTTTTTTTCGTCTTGTTGGGTTGTTTTTCTTTTATTTCTCGCTCTGCTTTGCTGGAAATGAGTTTTGTTTATGCGGCGCCGCAGCAGCAGCAGAGACGTCAACAGAGGCAGCAGCAGCAAGCTGTATAAACTCCCACAGTGCGAATGGCAAAACAAAAGGCGAAAAAGGGGTGAGAGTGAGCAGGGCGGGACCGGGTTGGTCTTTGGTCAGACCAAACAGGTATTTACATATTTTAGTGATAAAAATCAACAATTTTCCCATGCTTAACAGCGTTCTGGACATGTGCGGCACGCAGCAGTTGTTAGTTTTCGCTTTGGGTACGGGGTTCTGGGTTCCGGGTCTACCCAAAGGGCTGGAGGGTGCTGCATTTGGGGGAAATAAAAATGTTGATAGTAAGTGCTAGAAAAAGTTTTCTCTAGTTAGCCCTTTTTGGACGAAAATAAACACTCATTATAAGCTGTGCTTATCAACCGCTTTTGGGGTCAGCACTAGAGATCTATATTTGAAGTATTAATAGCAGTGTGAATTGTGCGGGAGTGTTAAGGGTAAGTACTGAAAAAGCACGCCGTTAGCAATCTAGTCCTTGACGGAAGTGGGTTTAACTAGCAGCAATAATTATTACTTTTGGTATTTAAAGAAGACATTTAGGGGAACCAGGGAATGCGGCAGAAGTTTATGTTAGAGTGCCTGCTATTAGCGGGTTTTGTATGATGTGTGGGATAATTTTTTTCCTTTCAAGTTTTCTTCTAATGTTGCATTCAAGGTCAGCTTTCATCAAGGCGCCACACTTCCTTTAAAGTGTGTTGACGACTGAGCTCATTTTTTCGCACAGCAGTAGAAATTCGCGATTTCATAAGACTCTTGTCTATGCAGCCGATGGTGATCGACCCCTGAGAACAACGCCTGGCAATCAGTGATAAGATGAACATCAATTAAAAATCAAGGACGATAAGTAATAATAATTTTAGTGTGGAAAGCTGTACCCGTAGGATCTATTGAGCTCCCTTTTACCCCTAGGGCTCCTTTTCTAGCCCAATATCTGCAACGAACTTAATTATTTGAAATGAATGTAGTCAGATGATGTCATGCATCGATACTCTATGCCCGCCGAGGGATGATGTCTATATTCTAGCAAGGGCATCATCCTCTGCTAGTATAAATGTCTAGGGAGGTTGCCTTTCCCTTTAATTTCACAAAACCTACATGTGTTCAAGTTCCCGATACCAATATTACTCACGTGTTTGCTGACTCTGCAATGTCCCGTCGGTATCCCTGTTAGTAGGAATCCTTGCCAAGTTGGGATATTTTGTTGAACCTGTTTTAATTATAGGAGTTAAAGCGTTACTCTGTGGTCATCTCATTCCTGGGTAACAGAATTGAGGGACCATCGATCACCATCAGTATGTAACCATTATCATCATCATTGGAGAGACAACCGTAGTTGGGTTTTTGCATGTTGTAGTTTTCGGCTCTATTCGTCGTGATCTAGGGCTTTTGTTCTCCAACATCTCAGTCCTAAGTCCTCTGCATCTTGATCGACCCCATTCAACCATATCAACTTCGGTCGACCTCTTCTTGGGTTACTTGGTTTAGACACTGTCCAGTTATACGTTTTGGATAATAGTTTTCGTTAAGATAGCCAACCCATCGTAATCGGATTATTTTAAAGAATGTTATTAAGTCGGATTGACTGCATAGATTATATATGTCATGGTATCGTGGTCCCCCTATTCCGTTTTCTTGCATTTCTTCAAAGATTTTCGCAGGATCTTATTTTCAAATATTTGAAATTTGGTTTGGTCATTTTTCATCCCTCTGTCTAAGAGATTAATTTTAAAGAGTCTATATAGATAAAATTCTTAAAATCGAGAGCAATGGTAGAATCATTTATTATGAGGATTTTTTCGATAAAGTTAATTAGTGCAAAAAAATTGTTCTTCCTATCTGAAAACTTCAATAAATTTGATTGTAAAAACGCTTTAAGCTTTAGAAGACTTATTTTTATAAATTAGTGACATTCACGATAATTTCTAGGGCTTAAAAGCTCAAAAGTTTTTGTTCGTAAGAATTTCATTAGTTTCCAGGTAAGCATCTATACTTAGTTCTATACTCATTTAGCCAAAACGAACTAAAATGTTTATTAAACTCGAATGTTGCCAATTGTCTAGTTCCCAGGGCTGCATGCGAGTGTGTGTGCTTTGTTTTTATAGGTACCTGGCAATTGGGGCGCGTCCAATTTGCATGTCAGACAACCATTTAATCAAATTGAAATCAAATAATTTGAAAACATAATGTGAGAACTTTGTCACTTGATGTTTTTTTTTGCTGTTTGTTGTTTGCGCCTGGGAACCATAACAGACTGGAGCGACCTTTTAAAGGGGGCGTCTCCAAGTAAAGGCTACCAATACTCACTCACTCATACAATTTCTATACAATGTCTATTTTCAGATGGCGCTGGATGGCAAGACGATAATTAAGGAGGAGATTACAGACAAGGACGCCTATGAGGCAGCCACAGCAACAGCTGCTCCAACATCAACGCCCACATCATCGAGCAATACAGCGGTTGCAGCAGCAGCGGCAGCAATTAGTCGAAGGCTTAAAGGTAAGGGCAGCCTTTAAGGTGTACATGGTTTGAATACTCTTTAGTACGATGAGTTAATCAGGGTTTGACGAAACCCTATTGGGGTTGATTGGTTGGACTTCCCTGTTTCCACAGTCAAAGCTTTCAAATCAAGCCAAAAGTCGTCCTTGGGGGTCTTTGGGTGTACTGAGGTCATCCGCTACATGCAGCGGTTTCAATTGGACAGCACTTTGTTAATTACTTTATATACAACTCCGTATATGGATAGGACTAATTGCCTCTGCTTTGTTGCAAGTCTTTTGTTAGCCCCTTTGAAGACAATATAATTAGGTCAGAAAGAATGAAAGCTGCTGTTAGCATAAGCTCTCTCTTCCAGACTCCCTCAACTAGTGCTAAAGACGTCGTTTGGAAAGCGATGTCGACGGAGAAGACAGAGCTTCTTGGAGCTGCTGAGTTACTCTCTACGGATCGCCAATTCCTTGCACTTGATCTCTTTGATCTTTGAAGATAATATAATTAGGTCAGACGGAGTAGCAGCTACTGTTTGCATAAGCTCTCTCATCCAGACTCCCTCAACAAGTCGAACAGATATCGTTTGAAAAGTGAAGTCGACGGAGAAGACAGAGCTTCTTGGAGCTGATCGGTGGTGACTGCCTCTAGATCAGCAAATCATTTTGCTGTTTCGTTTCCTGATTTACAGCTTCGAATTTGATCTCTTTGATCTTTGAAGATAATAGAATTAAGTTAGACGGAATGGAAGGTACTGTTTACTTAAGCTCTTTTGGCCTGACTTCCTCAAAAAGTCGTAAAGACATCGTTTGAAAAGTGATATCGACGGAGAAGACAGAACTCCTTGAAGCAGCTCGATGACTGCCATAAAATCACCAATTCCTTTTGTTCGCTCACAGGCTTCTAGCCTTGAATTTGATCTCTTGAAAAAATCATCAACCCATTCCCTCTGCCGCTTCGTTTCCCATCCAAATCTCATAGCCGTCAACGGAAAATATAAAAACTATTTCGTCGTACCGAAGGGGGGCACCAAGCGACGATAGATACATTGCGTATTAAAGGGTATATATACACATAGGTATAAACGGAGTAAGTGCAGCCAAGCGGCAGGTCTCACGATTGATGATGTGAATAAAAGCAGGTGTGATTGTGTGTGTGTGTATATGTGTGTTTGTATGTGTCATGTCAGTGTGTTTGTCTGTATGACAAAACAGAAATTAACGACTGCCAAGTGGTATTTGCTTTAATGCTTTACTTTTGGGGGTAAACCCGACCCCCAATCCAACAATCTAAAAAAAAAAGCAAAAAATAACAACCAGCCGCCCGCAACTGTGTGGCATTGCCTGCAACCGCTTCAAGTGTGCCTGCTACCCGGCGGCATGTTACTTTGAGCGTTCTTGCCACAAGCATTTTAGCTAGTTTTTCCTACGTGTTTATTTTCATTTTTGGTTATACTTTTTCTTTTTACTTCTCATTTTCCTCATTTTCCATTTTTTTTTGCCAGTTCTCTCAAATGCGTTGGATTTTTCGTTCGTTCGTGCTGCCAAAATAACACAGACTGCTGTTGGAGTTCCCAGCAAATAATACCCACACACATACATAGATACACACTCACGCACACACTTTGCCACAAAATGTTGCCTGCTTTTAGGGGCTGCTGTTTTGTGCTTTCGCTTTGATTGAACAATCCCCTTTGTTGTTGTTTGTTTGCTGTTGTTGTTGTTGTTGTGCATACCTGTGGCGCTTGTTGTGCAAATTCCCATGCAATGATATGTTGCCATTGTCTGCTGCCTGCTCTCACTCGAACCACAACATCTCTCTCTATCGAGGGGAAGCCTTCTTTGTGTTGGCCTATTTTAAGGCGCTTAAATTGTTTATAGTGGGCGGAGGTGGGGGGTGGGCCTCAAAAATATGGCCGTCCATTCAATGGGCGGCTAATTAGCATTCATGTTGTTAGCAAAAAGTAGACAAAAACTTTTATTTAACAAATTTATTTGTTCTATGCGTGTGTTGTGTCACTAGAAACAACAAAAACTTCATTATCGTCTATATCAACACGACAAATGTGTTTGATGACGATGATCATCACGATAAAATGCAGTGGCGTAGTTAGGGATGTGACTTTGAAAGGGATAATATATTTTTGGAAAATATATATATGTTCCTCTCACGATTCGGTAGCAAGAATGATTCAGATAGGTAGGTAGCTTGCTAGCCTAGCTCCGAAGAGAGGTATACGAACTGCGATAGGTGATAATCAGACCCATGCTCTTGAACGACAATTTATTCTATTTATTTAATACTAAGAATACTAATAATAACCTAATCAGCATTAAGACCCTCGACCTATTTTCCAGATCTTAAGAAACTTAAATATAGGCTCGAAGGGCATTGAGTATTTAGACCTTGATGACGATTGATAGACCTTCGACCTTAGATCGGTAGACTTCTAGATACCCTTGACTATTTTCCAGACCTTAAGAAACTTAAATATAGCCTCGAAGGGCATTGAGTTGACCTCGATGATGATTGATAGACCCTCGACCTTAGACCCTTAGACCGCTAGACTTCAAGATTTCCTTGACTATTTTCCAGGTCTGTTGGTTTTGTTAACTATTGAAAGTTGTGAAGTTGATATTACCTTTGGGAAAAGTGTTTGCCTTATATTGGAAATTCACGACAGATATCAAGCGGTTAGTCTGTAGTTAGGACCTGCCCAGAAAGTAGATGGACATGGTCAAGTTGGCAGTGTTCGTTAAGTAGCTGCGAAAACGCGTAAATGAAAGTAACCCTTTAGGAAAGGGATCTACTCCCGTGTTGCATTGAAGGCTTTGTATTTGTATTGGAAGCAGTTCCACTCTACCGTTTGTTGGTCCTTCAGGTGAGATTTTTTTGCATTCAAGTGATCTTTGGCGAAACAGGGTATGAAGGTATATAAGGGTGACTGCGAGTAAAGCTTAGCGGGCTCATCTTCTGATTCATTGCCAACAATCCCTTTGTTGGCCACAAAATCTCCACAATCCCCTTTATAGACTTCACCGTCAGTTTGATAATTCTGCAATGTGTTGAAAAGGATAAAGGGGCAACAAAATATGACTCCACTTGTTTTAGTAGGTTAATTCAGCCTAACAAATAAATGGATGACAACTCTCTAGAGAAAAATGCCTTCGAAACTCTGTTAACTGGTAGTAAGCGAGGAAGAGAAGGAAGAGAGAGAGAACCTCTCTGAGATGGAAAGATCAGGTATCTATTGATCCGGCTACGTTTGATCTCTGTCCAAGCTGAAACGATAAGGGACTCTTGGATGCGTCTTAGACCGAGTCACGAATATTTTATTTCTTGCTTTTATCTGGAATTTAAAGACACAATTGGTCGAAAATGATTGAGAAAACTCCACATGTATGTTACTACATAATGAAGCTCAGTGAACTGTGGCTTGAACATTAAAAAAAGGTTCTCGAAAGCCGCTTTTAGATGGTTCTTAAACTCAAGACATTGACATTTAATTATATCTTAACCTATCGTTGTCTTAGCGCTTGGGGAAGGGGCATTTGCTTCCAGCAGCCCCTTTTTATCTACACCCCTGTTGATAATAATCACAACTGGTAGCTGCTGTTGCTGCCGCTTTTGCCATTGCAGATGATGAATATTTGCCAAAATGATTGTTTTCCCAAATGACTCTGGCAACAAAAACAACACCAACAACAACGCCAACAACAACAACAACTATAACAACAACTAAACTTGCCAACGTTTCATTTTGTACGTTTTGTACACGCTCGACTGCAATCTATAGGACGCAGCTGTGCAAATTCTGTTTCCCACACACACATAGATACACATATAGAACACATACATAGACACACTCACACACACACTTGGCAACATGCAGGCAGAAGGCAGGCCCATGCTGCGTATACGTAACCTTAAATCGATAGCGCTTGCTCGCTTTTACACTCGCTCCGCTTTAGAACTTTCTGTCTCTGTTGCCATCCCCCTCTGGCGGGCTGGCTGGCTGGCTGGCAAACAAAACACATGACATAAGCCCTGCTGTTGAAGCTTATGATGCTGGCCCGGCCCGGCCCGGCCTGGCCTAGCCTGGCAAATGTTGCGCCAGCAGTTGTATATGCCACACACACCAACACACACTCACCCACACACACACCCACACCCACTAATAGTTGCTCTAGTCAGCTGAAACACCCGCTTCAACAAAATGGCCAACATTATGTTTTAGAAAATATGTGAATTGTCAACACAAAATTTTCGTAAATAGTTTTTTGGCCGCTCAAACTAACCATTTTTTGGGGGTTTTCTGTTGGCATCCCCACCCCCATCACTCCTTTTGTTTTGTTTGTTTTGTTGTAGGCAAAAAATCTGCTGGCTGCTGGCCACATAAAACTGCAGCTGCTACAACTGCTCCTGCTGCTGTTGTTGTTTTTGTTGTTGTTTTTGGCTAGTCCCAAGTCCAGATCCAACTTTTGGTCAGTTGCGGTTTTTGGGCTATGGATCTAAAACTTTTAAAACCCCAGCAAGTGCAATATTTTACAATTGTACCAAGTGCATATTGAGCTTTTTTTTTTTAGGGGTACAACTTCAGAGTATATTAGATTTGTGCATGTGAATGTAACAGGGATGTTCTATTTGGAAACGTTTTCAAAAGATTTGAAAAAGTAACTTATAATTCGTATTAGCACAACTTGTGAAATTTTTGATTAAATCCAATGAGACTATGGAGAAGTCCTAACCACTTTGAAATTTAAACGTTTTTTAAAAAATTTCATGTTTCGAGGAATTAATTTAAAATGATTTTCTTATTTTTTTTTTATTTTTTGCTGTATAAGAAATTGCTAATCCTGCCTAGGTAAAGTTTTTAAAATGTGAACGACCCGAAATTCATTTTAGACCCATAGTTTCTTGGGCAAAAAATCAAAATCTCTGTGAGATCGTTTTTTTCCCCCATACAAATTGACCCGATAAACCATATTTCATTTTTTAACATTTTATTTCATACTTTTATCGAGGCACTACTTTATATCAAGTACTAAGAAGTAGATACCCTGAAATTGCAACAGTAAAGCCTGAAACTTGGCTTGAATATTTTTTTACATTTAACTAAGTGTTATTTAGTCCCCAGGTTCCTAATTGGAATGACAGGAACCAAGATTTTGTTTTGAGTGAGTTTTTCACTTCGAAATCTATATTAATCACAGCTCGCTTAAAAATTTAAACTTTTTTTCCCCAACTTTTGGGGGTCCAAACGCAAAACCTCTCGTAAATCCGACACTACCGGGAGCCCACACTGAGCAAATAATCCAGTATTTCGTAATTAAAACTAGGAAATTCATACTTGGTTTTGGTGTGAAGAACTTCAAGTACCTCGAGCCTAACTCCGAAAGTTTTCAATCAAGAACATGACTTCTTCAAAAACAAGGACGAAATATTTTTGAAATATGAAAAATAAAAAATCATATTTCAAATATATTTTGAACTTAGATTGAGTAACCAGCATATGAGTATAAAATATTCTTTAAACAATTTCTTCAGATTTTGATCCAAAATATTTGCGTCTTGAATCAAGTTCATATTTACTCATAAGAAAGTAGTTTTTATTTGAAATACATCGTTATACATCGTTCTACCAACTTTCAAAAACAACTGCAAATAATCGATTTAACAATCGAATTTCATCGATATGTCTGATTGTGTCTCTGCTTTTTTGTTGCAGCTTCGTTCTTTAGTTAGTCTAGAAAGTTCATTAGTTAGTCTAGAAAATGGCTACCTGATTCCAGAATTTAGTCCAATATCCTGATCGGCCTAAAAATATTCACATTTAAAAAAAATATTAGGCTCAAGAGATATCGAACATTTCCCAAAAAAATTTAATACGGGTATATAGCAGTCGGTTGCTCCCGAATAAAATTAGTTTTTTTTTTAATATATGTGGTATATTAGTTGTTGTTGTTGGTTGGTTTTTTTTCTGCCCGTTTTTTGCATGGCAGCCAATTACAGTTGTGCGGCATGTGATCCATCATTGTCTATGTTTGGCGTTTGATAAGCGCCGCGCTGTGCCACAGCACGGCTCAGCTGAGTCGAGTGGGATGAGGGTGAGAGTGTGACTGAGACTGGGAGAGAGAGGCAGAGACGAGCTCAGTTGACTGATGCCTCCTCCATGTGTATCTATGTACCCGGGTGTGTGTGTCCCTTCGATTGGCATGGCGGTAGCGTGCCTGAATGGCTGTGAAAACACAGCCAGTTGCAGCTGTATCCACAATCATTATCACAAAAGCAAACTCTGCAGCGTCAGAGGCAGCAGCAGCAGCTTCAGCTCCAACAACGGCATCAACTGCTGCTGACTGTCATCGCCATTGCCATCGTCGTCGTCGTCGACGTTGTCGTCAACAGCAGCAAAATTTGCACCCACACACCCCCCTTAATGCCGCTCCAACATACTGGAACGTTCTCACACACACACACACACTGATAAACAATTTCCATTAGCTTGTGCAAACAAAGTTTGTGTGTGTTTGGTCGCAAATGTTGCACAGCCGACAAAAGTTTAGCAAAGCGGTTTCATGAGAAATTGCAACATTCTAAATGTGGTTGAACTTGGGAGGATTCTTTTCAGGGTATTGGGAAAATGGTTTTCTTCTAACTGGGCTGATCAAGGAATGTGGATTAGGAAATGCAATCATTGGGTTTGAAGCAAGAAAGGGCAATAGCAGTAGAGGTAAGGTATGATTAAAAGCATGTAAGCTTGTTTAGGAATAGATTGTGGTCTATATAAAAAAGTTCTCCTTATAAAACTCAGCCTAGTGCAGCCAGTCTGTATAGGGATCGTGCAATCAATGTGCATACACTCAAATCGTTGTGCTTTGAACGTTTGCCATACTCATCAGGAGGAACATCATCCGAGGTTTTCCTTGAACCTTTCATTGAATTTCATTTTTTATATGGATAGATCTCGAAGTCTATGCCACAACCTAATTAAAGTTTTAGTAACCCACCGCGCTCCTTAGTTTGCCATCCAACTGGTGTTTTGCGACAATCCAGAGAGAACTACAAGGAGGTAGAAAGGCGACTTGAGAAGAGTAGAGTCCAAGATCACGATTTAATTGCAATGAGACATTGTCTCTCTACCAATTTCCCATAAAAAGGTATACTGTTCATGAAACTCTTAAAAGGTTACCAAGTGCAAACCCTCTTCATTTTGAAAATCCACATCTACTACCTATTCCTCCATTTGGTCTTTTCAATGAAGGTAGTATCTACCAATAAAAATAGTCGAACCAACTATACATATATATAAATTTGGTTGAATTCTTCAGTATCATTGTAGAGCTCTTAGAATTCATCATTGCATGCAAAATGGTAGCCTTCTCCCTCTTACGCTGTGTCTTCCTTTACTATACTCTAAAGGTGTCTTGTCTAGAACTGGGTGATTCATTATTCGGGGATATTAAGCATATTTTAGAAATTTAGGATCGATAAGTGGTGGAGATTCTCCGCTTGTTTTTCATGCTAATGTTTTACTCTTTCTGCCAATGTTTCCAAGGAGACATTCTTGTAAAATTTACATAAAATCAATCCCGAATTTTGCATATACATAAATAAAAGTCATCAGTAACTTATTCCTTATAGGTACAAAATGTGATACAGTCAGGTTGTTGCAATATAATACACAATATCTTTTTTTTTTTAAATAATGTATTCCTGAATATTCCTTCTAAGAAATTTTCCAAATGAATTTTTTTGTTGTTGCAGAATATTTGTTCCTATTGTATAATATAATAATAATTTCCCTGGCTGACTATTTTATCCGTCGTCCCTGGGCGAAGCATGTGGAACCCTACTAATAACTGTTCCAAGAGAACAGGGACCTATAGTTTATAGCCAAGTCCAAACGGCAAAGTCGTGAATTAATGGAGATTTTTTCAGATTTTAAGTTCCGTAAATTTTTACCGATTTTGATTCTATTTTGATAACTTCAAAAAAGTTATTTAAAATAAATGACTTAAGTTTCAAGTTCATCAAGGGCTGCAGGAGAAAACATGATAAATCGATTGCGGGGGACGTAGAGGAAATTTCCATCAAAATCAGATTACCTATAGGTATGGTAGTCCTGTTGAGAGAGGCTGGGTAAGAGGTGATTCCCCAAGGGCAAAGAGTTTCCTCGGGGCCCCGTGCTATTACTGTCGTGATTCAAAAAATGTGTAATAGAGGGGCCGGAACAAATTTGCCCCGTGCCAGGTTTATCTCTCTACGGTACTGGGTGTAAGGAAGAGGCAGTTTCAAACATTAGTCCTCGATAATCCGCACAAGTACCCTTGAACCTTTTACGATGAAGCTCATATGAATAAACCCCCTTAATATTGCCCAGAATGCAATCATTTATAGACAACTTGTCGCCTGGCTAGAACCGGCATTACATAAATATAGCCAGCTTGTGTCCTGGCTGCGGCTTTGCGTTAAGCTTTTCATTTTTGAGCTACAACAGCTGAGAGATACAGAGAGGGAGAGAAGGAGGAGGTAGGGAGTCAAGTTGCGTAGATTAGAGAGTGAGTTAGTGGCAGTGTGACCATGCCCAACCATAATTTGCTGTCTTTTTACAACACGCCCCCACACTACTTGAGCTGAGCTTGCTCCCAGTTGTACCACCCGCCCACACCCATGTCTGCAATTAGTGCGCGGCGTTGCTTGATTTGCCAGCCGGGTCCGGCCAAAAATGTTTTGCTAATTTATTTTCCATGTTCAAACAAATTTGTTAATGTTGCAACAAAACAAGAAGCTCTGGCGCTGCAGCCAGCGCCAACGGCTAAGCGTAGCATGTCTGTCGGTGCTTGCCCATTGCATCGGGAGCGGGAGCATAGAGGCGCCGCAGACAAGTGCTGGTACTTGTTGTGGTTATCAATATATTTGGTGCAGTTTCCGGGCCAGTTGCCTCTGGCTTTCGGGCTCTTGGCTCTTCGGGCTGGCTGTTGCTAATGCATTTGTAATGCGCCTCAGCTGCACATCCTGAGGTCAAGCTTGCCACATGAGTACAGAGTAACTACTAGTATGTGTCTGTGCGTCAGTGTGTGTGTGTGTGTTTGAGACTTGTTTGCAAGCATGTTGTTTATTGTGCAACCAACTAACAATTTGTCTTCTACAACTTCTTTTCTTCCCTGCCGCCGTCCTACACAGCCAGCAACAACAACTCCAGCAGCAGCAACAGCAGTGTTGACAAGTCTTCTTGCAACAATAATAACAACAACAACAACTGCAGCAGCAGCAACATTCTCAGCAAAGACATCTCCTCCAGCAGCAACAGTCAACAACAACAACAGCAGCAACAACAACACAGCAACTCCGCTCACACGCCCAACGGCCGCGAGCGGGAGCGTGATCGCGAACGCTCCTGCCGCACTCCACCCGATTCCCCACCAGAGTCCGCACGCAGCAGCATAGGCGCGCCCCGCTCGCCCATGTCGCCACAGCAGCTGCACACACGCCCCCAACGTAATGCCAGCGCCTCGCCTGTGGTTATAAATGGCGCCAGTTCGGCCACCTCACCGCCGCCACCACCCACACAGGCAGCCACCTTGGCTGCCGCTGCAGCTGCTGCAGCCGCTGCTGCTGCTCACGTAGAGCAGGCGCGTCTGGTGTCCAAAATACGCAAGTTTCTGGGCGCATTGGTGCAGTTCTCACAGGAGCTGCAGCCGGAGGTCAGCGAGCGTGTGCGCGCTTTGGTGCTCTCCCTGTGCAGCGGTGCTATATCCATTGATGAGTTTCGCCTGGCACTGCAGGAGGCCATTAATCTGCCGCTGCGTCCCTATGTCATGCCGTTGCTAAAGAACAGCGTGACGCTGCTGCAACGCGAGATTCTGGCGCTAGCACGTGCCACCAACCAATCGCCGCTGCAATATGTCACCTCTAATGAGCAGGCCGTCATGGAGTTCTCGCCGCATGGCGTGGCCTCAGCCGAGTTTGGTGATATCTTTGTGCAGCTGGATGGTGCACCTACAGTGGCCAATGGCGCTGCTGGCAGCGCTGTTTTTAAGCGTCGTTCCTCGGACTCCATGATGGAGCATAATGCACACAATGGGCTGCAGGAGTGGAGCGAATACATGGCCGGTGCCTATCCACCGCCCACAAAGCGGCTGACGCTGCATGCACACTCTGTGGTGGCACCTCCCGGTATATTCGACTATAGCACAACCGGCGGCGCTTTGGAACGTGCTGATGTGCCGCCTGGCGGCAGTTTCATGCAGCGTGATGAGCGCGAAATGCGTCTGAGTGAGGCACAACAGGCTGTGGCACGGCATGTGCCGCCCCAGGCAGCGCGTGCAGCTGCAGGTGCGCCCAGTGCGGCAGGCAGCGCAGCTGGCAATGCAGGAGGCGAGGAGGAATGGAAGAATATACATACCATGCTTAATTGTATTTCCGCCATGGTGGACAAGACCAAGCGGGCCATTACGATATTGCAACAGCGTGGCATAGAGCCGCAACATGGTGCAGCTAGTCAGGAGCTGACGCCGGCAGCTATGGTGGAGCTGCGCAGGCAGACGGAGGAAAAGGTGGCAGAGTTTAAGCGCAATGCAGAGGATGCCGTGACACAGGTTGGTAATAGTTTTAGAGTGTTTTTTTTAATAGAGTGGCAGTGTTGGACAATGGGTCTCAGATAGTAGGACAAATCATAATATACGAGCGAGGGGGGCATTTTTATTATTTATTTCTACAAATTATTTCTTAAAATATATCAACGGGATAGTGAATAGTGTGCGGTATTTTTTTTATGATTGTGGTATTTATTTATGAAAAAAAAAAGAATTTTGGAGACGTTTTTAAAACAGTGAATAAAATAATTAAGATATGGTCACACTGAAAACAAAGACTCATAATAGAAGCTGAAAAAATAATTGTTAAATTCTTATTATGGAAATACTCTGCTAGTCGATATGTTTATTGGAAAACGCAGCACTGGAACTTTTTCTTACTTAACTCACTTCAATGATTCCATCCGTATCCATAATCTCTCCTAAAGGTCAAGCGACAGGCGGTGATTGAGATACAACGCGCCGTGGTGGCAGCTGAGACACGTGCAGCCGAGATAATGACACAGGAACGTCTGCGCATGGAAAAGTTCTTCATGGAGATGAGTCGTCATTCCAGTGGAGAGCGCGATCTGGACAACAAATCGCCCTCCATAACCAATGCGCAGAATGTAAGACAACTGCAACCGTGTTGCCCCCAAGCTAATCCTTGCTAATCCATGACTCCTTTTAGGGCAGCAATCTGCAGCAGCAATGCTGGAACTGCGGTCGCAAGGCCACGGAAACCTGCTCCGGCTGCAACATGGCGCGCTATTGCAGCGCTTCCTGCCAATACAGAGATTGGGATAGTCATCATCAGGTGCGTGCGCAGACAGCCTGCTTCGGAGGCATATTTTGAGTTTTATATTGTTACCATTGCAGGTTTGTGGCAACTCACGCGCCACGGAGCTGAGTGCCAAGCACTTACACACGGCCAGCCTGCGCAGCGCCATGGCGACAAGGTCGCCACCAACGCCCACCAGTGTGGCAGCTGCAGCGGCAGCGTCGGCACACTTGCAAGCTGCAGCAGCGCAGTCGGCGGCTGCAAGCAGAGAGGCGGCAGCAGGAGCGGCTGTGGGTGCAGGCGCTGCTGCAGTGGCTGCTGCCACGCCCAGTGCATTGGTGCCCAATGGGCTGGGCTCTAAATGACGCATTCGCATGATGAAACCCAAGAAGAAATACTTGTGCTAGTCAAATTAACAAGAGGAAGAGGGCATGGTCAGAGGGCCTACACACACTAATACACTTATTAATAAACACATAAAGTAAGGTTATGGCGGAAGAGGATTAATCCAAACAGTTCCAACCATAGCCCGTAGCAAAGCACTAAAGCATAAACCAAAAAAAAAGGCAAAAAAAAATGTATTTATTTATTTATTTATATTTTTAAATTCCACGAAACGCATAAGAGCAAAAAACAAAAGAAAGAAATACTTAAAGTAATCAAAAAAATAAATATATTTAATTAAATAATAGAATAACGTAAATGTAAAAAAAAAAAATATTTCAATTGCATTTTAATGACATGAAACAATTTTTAAAGCATTACAATATTTTATAATAATAAAATATATTAACTGTGTGTTTTTCATTCAATGTTTTTTGATGCACTTCAAATATGCAACAAGCTAGAAATGTTGCATGCACTGCACACAACAACAACAACAAAAATAACAAAACAGAAATATTTAATATTCCAATTGTATTACAGTTTAAAAAAATCAAGAGCACTTTAATAATTAGCACAGTTTAAAAAAAATATATGTAAGTTGGTTTGGTGGAGTAGAATTTGGGACATTTTGGGAAATTTTTCGAGTAGGGTCACAATTAAGAAAATATACATTTTTGTCTAATTAAGGGTAAACCTGTGTGGAGCTTGAATTTTTAGATAATTTTTTTAAGCCATTTAATATATAAAATTTTTCGAAAATTTTGGCACCTAAAAATATGGCTCCATGTATGGAGTTTGGTTTTTAGATAATTTCTCGATTTTTAGATAATTTTTTCAAGCCATTTGATATTCAACATGTTTCGAAAATTTTCGCATTTAAAAATATGGTTCTATGTATGGAGGTTGGTTTTTAGATAATTTCTCGACTTTTTTTAAAATTAAATGTTCATAATTTTCCAAAAAATTTCAAAATTACAAAAATTGTTTTTTTTTTAAATTAAGGAGTAAGCTACACACTTGGGTTTTTCAAGGTAATTTTCGACTATTTTAAAGAAACTTTATTATTCTAAATTTTTCGAAAAATTTCAGAATTAAAAATATATTTATTGTTTTCGATTAAGGGGTAACTCCTGTATGAAGCTTGGATTTGTCAGGAAATTTTTCGAGTTTTTTTTTAAAGGAACTTCATTTAATATTCAGAATTATTCGAAAATTTGGAGCTTGGCTTTTTAAAGATTATTTTCTACTATTTTTTTTTTTAAGAATCTTTATGATTAATATTTTCGAAAAATTTCACAATTAAAAATACATTTATTTTTTTCGATTAAGGGGCTACTCCTGTATGGAGCTTGGATTTGTCAGGTAATTTTTCGAGTTTTTTTTTCAAAGGAACTTCATTTAATATACAGAATTATTCGAAAATTTGGAGCTGGGTTTTTTAAAGATTATTTTCTACTATTTTTTAAAGAATCTTTATGATTAATATTTTCGAAAAACTTCACAATTAAAAAAATGGCGGATGTAAAGTCGGGCGCGGACGACTTTAGGATACCCTGTACCACTAGCTTGTAATAAAGTCCGATTTCTTCACAAAAAACCAAAAACAGAAGAATTTTTAAGCACAAATTTTTTTTTTGACCGATCGTTCCTATGGGAGCTATATGATATAGTCAACCGATTTCAATAAAATTTGACACGGTGCTTAAATACCTTAAAAAAGATATGAACGCCAAAGTTATTTCAAATATCTTTACAAACAAACAAAACACATCGAATTTTGTATAAAAAACGTGTTTTTGGACCGATTGGTCCTATGGGAGCTATATGATCTAGTCAAACGATTTGGACTAAATTTGGTACAGTGCTTAGGAACTATAAAATACTCACGAATGTCAAATTTGGTCCCAATATCTTAACAAACAAACGAAACACAACAAATTTTGTTAAAAAATCGATGTTTTGGAAGATCGGACCTATGGGAGCTATATGATATAGTCCACCGATTTTGTTCAAATTTGGCACATTGCTTAAGTGGTCTAAAAAATTTCCAAACGCCAAATCTGGTTAGGATATCTTTATTAAAAAACGAAATATAGCCAATTTTTCTTTAAAAAAGTTATTTTGGCCGATCGGTCCTATGGGAGCTATATGATATAGTCAACCGATTTTGATCAAATTTGGTACAGTGATTGGGAACTATAAAAAACTTTCGATTGCCAAATTTCGTTACGATATCTTCATAAACAAACGAATTATTCATCTAAAACGCTTTTTTTTTTCGAGGTCGTCTCAAACACCCCCATGGGAGCTATATAATTTATCCCCGATATCAAAAAATAAAATAAACTTGCCTCCTATGGAATAATATGGGATCTAATGTGAAAGTTTGGTAACTCTAGCTCTTACCATCTCTGAGATCTAGGCGTTCACACGGACGGACGGACGGACAGACGGACGGACGGACAGACGGACAGACGGACAGACGGACATGGGTA
This sequence comes from Chymomyza amoena, assembly GCA_037043745.1. Taxonomy (NCBI): domain Eukaryota; kingdom Metazoa; phylum Arthropoda; class Insecta; order Diptera; family Drosophilidae; genus Chymomyza; species Chymomyza amoena. Next base: position 120,425 of record JBAMAX010002024.1, read on the forward strand.
TATCGACTTCTCTATTCACCCTGATCATATTTTAGGTAACTTTGGGTGTCTCCGACGTCTCCTTCTATATGTTACATACATTTTCGGCTTGCACAAACTTAATATACCCTTGGACCATACGGTACAGGGTATAAATATAATTATTTTTTTCGATTAAGGGGCTACTCCTGTATGGAGCTTGGATTTGGTAATTTTTCGAGTTTCTTCAAAGAAAAAATTTTTCCAAAGAATTCAGTCAAAACATTTTTTTTTAAATTAAGCGTTTTTTAAGGTAATTATTATGGATCCGGACCCTCCCAGGAGTTGGAAAAAATGGATTGAAAGTCTTTTGTAAGCTTATAAGTGGGGGAAAAATTTTGAATTTCCGGATTCATTACAGAAAAAAGTTAAATATTTATTAAGAGAAATTTTATATTTCCAAAATTATGTTTACAAAATAGGGTTCCAGGTCCTACAAAATCCTATAGTATTGGAACAACAATATGCCAAATAATTTTTAACAAAAATAGTACGATACGTTAGGTATTAAACATAACCTCAAATTCCCAGCATTCCCCCTCAGTTTTAGTTTCTCACAGCCCAGACCTTCCCAAGGCCAAACCAACTACATCATATTCACAGTTTCTGTGTTTTTATTTAAATAAAATTCCACGAAAAAAAATAAATATATATAAATGCACCAGACTAAAGTTATATAAACGTCAATACACAAAAAGCTAATGCAATTACATTAAAAAAAAAGTTTACAAAAAACATAATAAATAAATAATATAAATAAATAGCTAAAAAAGCAACAACACACTGTAAGTACTTAGGCAACCAAAACTGAACATAGTAGATTTTATTATTAACATTATGGCTAATTTATTGAATGTATTTAATTTATTAATTAGTAACTATTGTATTTAAATCTAATGTACTTAATCATAAAAAAGAAAAAAAAAATACAAAAACAAACAAAACAAAAAACCAGTAAATGTTACATTCACAAAAAGGCTCTAAAAAAATAAAATAAAATACAATAAAAGCAAAAAAAAAGAAGCGAAAAAAAAATACAGAAATAAAGTGTTTAAAACCAAATGCAGCATTTGTTTTATTCATTCATTTATGTGTGGCGCCACCAAGCGGGCAATGGCAGTAGCAATGCCAATTGCAACAAGAGCTATGATTTGCGCATTAGTGTGGGTGTCTGTCTGTCTCTATGTGTATGTGTGTGTGGAAATGCTACAAAACCACAAACTACTAGTGATGAAATTTCAATTATCGTCACTCAAGTGTGCCACAGTATGTGTGTGTATTTTGGTGTGTGGCACGGCCAGACGCACACCTGCTGCTGTCGCAACTGCAAGCAAAAGCTCGTTAGTACCGCCTTGCACCCTTTTCTACTCTTGTTAGTTAGCCCCCTCCCCCACCCACTGTCACGCTTCTTACCCCAGCCACAACATTTGTTGCACACGCATATGGCTTGCGGCGCCCCTCTCTCCCTCCCCCCCTACACTTACACCAGCTTAACTCAAGTTTGCTTTTGTTTAGCCAACTGTGTGTGTGTTTGTGTGTGTTTCAATTTTTCTTGTTTTTGTTTTTTTTTTTTGGTCTTTCCCATACAACCCTTGCAACTGCCACAGCTTTGACTTCAACGACGTGAACGTGGACGAGCACCGAGCACGATGATGATGGCATTTTGCTACCTGAGTGATTTACTAAAAGCCAACCAGTGCATATTCAAATAGCAGCACGTCCTCCAGACTCGACTCTGGAGTCAGAAAAGCGAGAAACATTTTAATCGAGTAGACGAAGGAGACATACTCTAAGCGATATGTGCAGGACTGTTTAAAGAACTGTATTGTAGTTGATTATGACTATTAAAGCGTTGTAGAAGAAAGCTTTAAAATATTTTCTGAAATATTACAAGAAAAATTCCTCAATATAAAGGATGTTTTTTTAAGCGCGCACGGATTTTAAATTTAAATAAAATAGAAAAATTAATGTATCGATGCCAAATATGATTTTATTAGAATGATATTCCTATCATTTAATATTTGAAAAAGATCTTTGGCATGTGACCACCACGACTATCAATGGTTGCGGTCACCGGATGCCACATAAATTTCGGAACAAATATTTATTGATCATGATCACAATCGACGGTAATATTACAGCAATTTTTGCTTTGGATAATACTGTTCTGTGATCTTACAAGAACAGCGATTGACAGGAAACCGAACACATGGAGGCGGCAGCTAGAGTCGGAAACCCGTGCCACGCGTCTTAGCTGAAATGAAGTACAGCAACTGGCACAAAACAGAGACGAATGGAAGAAATTCGTTGTGGTCCTATGTTCCACCATATATATACCGTTCTCATTCTGATTGATGATCAGATATCGTGGAATGTCAAATGAGTCCCAAAATGATCAAGAACACAACGAATAGCACGTTCTGCTGGCCGATTATTCGGTCTACAAAATGTATAAAAAGCTCTATAAGTTTTTACAACAGAATATTGGTTTTGATTAAAAATCTCAAAGATTTGGAGGCGTTATTGTGATGTAAATATTTCAATGATGAATTATTAGACCTTCTGGAACATAAGTAGATATCCCTTTCAGAAATCAGTACTCCATTAAAAAAACACCTTTTAAAATTATTGAACTTTGAAATAAGCGCATTCAAGTCCAAATCAGACAGTGTGACGTCATTGATTAAACTTTTGTTGGGCTTATTCATGTCTGTGATTAAATTTTTCGAAATTCAAATTTTCGTTTTTTCGACTACTTTTAAAGTTTTTTGATTTGATATTTCAAAATGGCGGAACAACAATGGCCGCCAACGCAAAGTAACTTCAACATTTAGTCACATTTTTTTTCATCCTATAGCCGAAATCAAATCATTTTACATTACAAGACAACTTGGTTTAACTAGAGTTTAACTAGAGCTGGTTACTTTTTAACCGTCGCCAAAAGCGTTCAGAAGCCCTTCCTTATGCAAAATTTTCCAAAATTAAAGTTCATAGCCAGATGGTATTTTGCCTCAGCTTCCAATTAATCTTTCTACGTCACGAACTAATGTAAATGAAATGGATAGAGATAATACTTGCCGAATATCGAATAATTATTATTTTCTAAAATTTTATTTATTTCCTAAATATACTCTCATAGAAGAGCTATAGCTATAGTTAAAAAAAATTAGAGGAAGTTCGCAAACAAAAATTATATGAATAAAAAATCAAAGTGATAATTATAAGAAAGAAATATTGTTTCTATAAATCGAATTCCGCTACACAATATTTTTAATAATTATAATTAGCCGTGCGCCGCTTTATTCGGATCCGATTTCTCGTGAAAATAATTTTTAGAAAAGAAAGATTATTTCGATAAATCTAATTTCGCTTCAGAATATTTATAATATTATTAATGTGACCATGCTAAAAACGCAAAAAAAAATCCAAATCAAGCCATTTTATTCAGATTTGTTTTTGCGTGATGTGAAAAATTAATTTTTATCCTTATTATTTATTATTTTCTATATTCCCATATTTCGTTTTCAAAAGGTATCTGAATAAAATATTCGGACTCGTGTTCCGAGAACGGAACGGAACGTGTTATAACACAAAAAAAAAAAATTTAATTTTGTTACCACTTGCGATCAGCTCCATATCATTTATAATACGTCACAAACGTAGCCCCACAACGAGTATAGCCTGGACTAAAAAGACTGAAAGTTCTGCTCGGTCTGTCTCGCCTTTTGTCTGGTTCGTTGCATATGCTGCCATTTGTGTTGACTTCTTCTGTGCTAGCTCCTCTGCCTTTCTCTGTCTCAGCTTGCAACTCTGTTCCGTTCCATCTCCCTCTCTCTAGACTCCGCTCCAGCGCTCTGTTCAGCTCAATGTCCTGTTTTACTTCTTCTTCGTTAGCTTCTATTTAACATGCAGTTATCGTTTGTTATCGCCAGCAGCCACAGCTCCCACACAAACACAAATACAAACACACAAAGACCACTCTCACGCACGCACACAAAGACAGTTAAGGGCGCAATACAAACATGTTGTCAACTGCAATGGTAACAAAAACAATAACAACAACAATGCACAGTTGTTACATATATACAAATTTGCCAATAGCTGATCGGCTTTGTAGTTACATACATATGTACAAGTGTGTGTGCGATACATATTATGTATATGTATAAGTGCAAAAAAAAAAGAAATAAAAGTTTTAACTTAATGCTTATGCAGCGGCAGAATTTTTAATTAAAAAGCTTAGAGTGGGGGTTGTGCCGAAAAACTCAAGATGAAAAAATCAAAAAAAAAAAAAAATTTATCCAAAGAATTCGAGAGGGATGTCCAAAATTATTTGCCATATTTGCTTTAAAGCTATAAAACTTTTCCTTAACGTTAGTTTTTGGGCAGCACAGTGGGCTTAAATTCTGTTGGCCAGCGATTTCGGTCACATCACCTACTAAGCTTAGTGCCAGTTTTGAGTTCCAGACCAAAAAGCAAGACGGCCAACTAGCGCACAATATGCCCGGAGTCGTTACCGTGCCCCGTACACGGGGACCCGTACCGGGGTTAAAATATTTATCATGAATGGCGGCCAGGCATGGCTCAACTTGCCCGTCAAGGCAAAGCAGTGCCCCAACGGCAGCAGCACCAACAACAACAACAGCAACGACAACAAAATGGGGCGTGGGTAGGTGGGGCAAGGCAGCAGCAATTGTGCCATTTCAATCGACATCTGTTACTGATTTCAAAGAAACTTTTGTTGACAACACAAACAAATGCCAAATACAAGGAAAACCCCGCATGCCAAAAACACACGCACACACACACATATAGACACAGTGTGTGGCAGGAATTCTGTGTGTGCCGCCTTGGGGCATGGTTTGGCAGTTGTTGGCAAGGTAGTACAAACGTTTGACGCTTGCCTGCGCATGGCAAGGCATGGCACGAGGCGTAGAGCGTAGTACATTGCAGAGCAAAGCAGAGAGTTGGGGCATTTGGGGCACATCCCAGCTCACGTGTGCCCCAAAGTGGCGCACAGCTGACGTTAACGTTATCAGCAAGAGGCAACTGCGGCACACACACACACACGCTCTCTATGTGTGTGTTTTTGTTTTTGTGCCGGCTACAAACAAAGTTGACTGAGGTTACTGCTGCTGCCTCTGCTGCTGCGCTGCTTTGCCTGCATTTGAAGGCTGTGCATGAATATGCTGACATGCGAGTGTATGTGTGTGTGCCGCTTGTGTGTGTGTTTTTGGCTGCGCCCATTGTCGATAATAGCAGCATGGCAGGCAGCTAGCAACTTGCCGCCAGTGTTGCCGTTGCCTCTGCCGCTGCTGCTGCCTTTGCCATAGCCGCCTTTTGTGCGCGTAACATGTGTCAATTACAGGCACACACAAACGCAATAGCTGGCACACATGCACACTCCTTGGCATTTGAATAGAGCATTTTAATGTTTTGAAATTTTGGTATATATTAGTTTTTATTTTCAATAAAATTTAATGAAAATTTCTTTCTACTTTTTTTTCTCGTCGACAACATCAAAATTAGTTATACATTTTTTTTTAAATATTAGTAGTTATATTTATTTAATTTACTTATTTGAAATTATAAGAAATCTACATTTATTTTTTTATCCGTAGCATTAGTGACTTTTAGCTTAATTGCTATTTACAAAAATTGATTGAATATGCTTAGGAATTAATTAATAACAAATATGTCAATTAAATGAATGTATAAAATTATTTGAAGATCCAAATTTAATTTAGGTTGTATGTGCTATATTTTCCTTTTATTTAAATGATATTTTTACGCCCATCTGGGTTAGTAATAATAGTTCAATATAGTTCAGCATAGAAAATAATAAAGAAAAATAAAAATAAATTTTAAAAAAATTCCCAAAATTATGGATTAATTCAAAACTGCATGATTTTTTCCGCTGAAGATCGGACCTATGGGAGCTATATGATATAGTCAACCGATTTGTGTTTGCACATTGCTTAAGTGAGCCTAAAAATTTCCAAATGCCAAATCTGGTTACGATATCTTTATTAAAAAACGAAATATAGCGAATTTTTCTTTACAAAAGTTATTTTGGCCGATCGGTCCTAATGGGAGCTATATGATATAGTCAACCGATTTCGATCAAATTCTGGTACATGTAATTGAGAACTAGGTAAAAAACTTGATCGACATACCATATTTGGTTACGATATCTTCATAAACAAACGAATTATTCATCTAAAACGCTTTTTTTTTGTCGAGGTCGTCTCAAACACCTAAATAATTTATCCTACATATATAATTTATCCCCGATATCAAAAAATAAAATAAATTTGTCTCCTATGGATTAATATGGGATCTAATGTGAAAGTTTGGTAACTCTATCTCTTACCATATCTGAGACCTAGGCGTTTCGATGACGGACCTACGACGAAGAACAAAAGCGTTTATGGATAAATCAATTCGTTTGTTTACCTATACGATATCGTAGATCAAATTTGGTATTCGAAGAGTCCTTTTATATGTTCCCAATACACTGTTTCATAATTTGATCGAAATCGGTTGACTATACCATATAGGTCCCATACGGTACAGGATTGGCACAAACATAAAGCTATTTCTACAGAATCAAATTCTAGCTATATTTCGATTTTTTATTTAAGATATCGTAAACCAGGATTTAGCGTTTGGAAATTTTCAGTAGACCACTTAAGCAAGCTGTGCCTAAGATTTGTATACATCAATCGGTTGACTATATCATATAGCTCCCATAGGTCCGATCTTCCAAAAAATCGATTTTTTAACAAAATTTGTTGTGTTTCGTTTGTTTGTTAAGATATTGGGACCAAATTTGACATTCGTGAGTATTTTATAGTTCCTAAGCACTGTACTAAATTTAATCCAAATCGTTTGACTAGATCATATAGCTCCCATAGGACCAATCGGTCCAAAAACACGTTTTTTATACAAAATTCGATGTGTTTTGTTTGTTTGTAAAGATATTTAAAATAAATTTGGCATTCATATCTCTTTTAAGGTATTTAGGCACTGTGTCAAATTTTATTGAAATCGGTTGACTCTATCATATAGCTCTCATAGGAACGATCAGTCAAAAAAAAAATGTTTGCTTAAAAATTCTTCTGTTTTTGGTTTTTTGTGCAGAAATCAGACTTTATTACAAGCTAGTGGTACAGGGTATCCTAAAGTCGTCCGCGCCCGACTTTACGTCCGCCATTTTTTAACCTGTTGAAACTATGCCTGATAACTAATGTGTCAAACCTTGTATCGATTTGAGAACAAAACACAATTTAAAATAAATTATTCATACCAAGCTTGTTGGTTCACCCTAACGCCATGTCCGTATTAGAGAAACAGCATATTTAATTCTTAGATCTTACTCGCATATCGATTTCTGATGAATTCTGAACATCTATCTATCTAATCTACTATACCATTCAGCAATTTGTTTAGACTAAACAAATATTTGATAAGATTTCGTCTCCTCTAAACTGCAACAACATTCAACATCCTTAGCCAGCTTTCTATCCCAGCAAATTTTCACCCTAATAGACCCCACAATACATAAGGTAAGAATACTCCAAATAACAACTGTTTTTGGTAAAAATTTAGCTAAGCAATTTCTTATTCTATTATTAATTATTCTATGAAATTTTGAAGGGATAAGCTGATCTCCTAAGAAACCATTAAAAAGCTACCTGTCAGATACTTAATTCCTTTAAGTGATTTGTTGGTATATTTTTTACCATCAACTCGCTTCACTTTATCAGCTTAGAAAATTTAAGCATGTTAGAATTATTAAAAATTTGCGCTATTTAGCTGACGCGTGGTGTACACCCTCGCACACGCACACTAACAGTGCGCTCATAAAGCATACGCGCTTGCCATAGTAGTACACATACCTTCTCATCTATAACTCAAAAAGCTGCCAAAAGTATGCGCACATTTTTTATATGCGCGCCTAAAAGTATGCACATACATATTTTTTATATTGCCTGCTGGCATTTGACAGTTAGGCGACGCTGGCGGCGCTGCTGCTGCGCTGCTCTTCTGCTGCTTTCTTTTTTGGGGCCAACTGCTGCTGCTGTTGCTACTGCCTCAGCTTCGGCTTTATGTTAATTTATTTTTGTGTATTGGCATCTGCCAGGCGTATTGTGTGTGTGTGTTTTGCGGGGAAAAGTGGGCGGGGTGCATGGAAAAACTTGACTTTTTCAACAAATTGCCATGCCTGCTGCTGCTGCTGTTATTGTTGTTGTTGCTGCTGGCATTGCTATTGCTGTTGTTGGCAGCCCATTGAGATGTGTCGCTTAATTGAAAACTGTTAGGCAGTTAACAGAGTGCTGTAAACCTTAACAGTCTGTGATTAGCTGCACAGCTGTTGCGCCATTTAGCAGCTGCTGCGGGGTATATTGACTACAGCGCAGGGTTTGGGTTGGGTATGAATTGAGTTAAGATTTTATGATTTAATGGATGATGTCTATAAAAAAACTATAAAAAGGTATTGCTTGGAAAATATGTAAGTAGGTCTTAACTATTATAACGAAAAACCAATCACACACTTTCCCATCAACAAAAATATTTAACATTTCAGATTCCATAGGATTTTGTTTATGTTAAATATTTCGCAATTTTTAATTAATAAAATTATCGTTAATACGACTATATTATAATTCAATTTATTCGGCACTGTAAGAGTATTTCAATGTTCTCACGCAGCGAGAGCTTTCCGTGCTGTTCGTTCTATCGCTCTGTTGGCTATCGTCGCCTAGCCGGCTAGAGATTGGATCATAAATAGCGACAACAAAGCCCCACGATCGTTCAGTTCTAAAGCGAACGCTGCGCTGCGATCGTTGTTTTTTATTAAAATAAAAAAATTACGTGCCACTTTTTGTTGCTGTTTTTTTCTATTGCCGAACCAGTTTGCGCCGCGCCGCTTGCCACAAAATGAGTACAAAATGTAAATAAATAACTTAGTTTGAACTATTCCGTGAACATATGACGATAAGAATTGCAATGAAAAGTGAATAACAAGCTGCTTGAATGACAGCTGGACAGTGGGACAGCTGATTCTCAGTTTTTACATTAAAATGCACAAAGCAAATCAAACAAGTAAACAGCCAAAACGAAAGCCGGCCAAATCAAGTCAACTGAATCAACAACAGAACCAACAAGTGAGCCGCCAACAGACGCCAACAGCCGCCAATAACAACAACAATATGTTGGCCAAAAGCGCATTAAGACGCAAGTGAGCGTGCAGAAGCGTTTAGAGTTCTGTGCGCTGCATACCAAATAAGTCAAGGTCCAACATAATCTATACACGCCCGCACGACACATCGTAGTCATTCATCGTATGCTATGTGCATAGTATATATAAATAGTATATATATACGTTTATATACATAGTATATAAGCTATACGCTATATACAGTAGCAATGAACTTTGCACAGCACTTGCTCTACTTGAGTATGTGATTTTGATAACTCTTAACCCTTAACTGCCACTGTGGGCTTTTTATTGCTACCGTCCAGACAGACCTTGACATTTAAATAGTGCTTATAGATTGAGCTTTACACGGTATAAAAAAAAACCAGATGGCGTATGTTAAAGTCGGCTGCGAACGACTTTGGGACACCCTGTAACACCCACCATATGGCAATTGAATCCGCAAAAGAATTCTAAAAACTACTAGTTGGGATGAAAATTAACCTCCTTGGGAATGAACAAATTTTTTATTTTTTTTTTTTTCAATATAGTCCCTTTTTAGCTCGATACACTTATTACATCGTTTTTCCAACTACTTGATCCAGTCTGCAAAGTAACTTTCCGGAAGGTCTGCAAAATACTCCTCCGCGGCGTCGATGATTTCCTCGCGTGAGCTCAATTTTTTATTGATGAGCCATATTTTGAGGTTTGGGAAGAAATAATAGTCCGAGGGAGCCAAATCGGGCGAATAGGGTGAAGGCATATGATTGATAAAGAAACATAATTTTGCACCAGACATTTTTTTTTCCCGATCGACCTTCGTGAACTATATAGTATTGTCAACCAATTTTGATCAAATTCAGTACACTGTTTGGGAGCTTTAAAAAAAATGCCGTATGCCAAATTTTCCATCCTTTATATCTGAGATATGAATGAACAGACCTGATTAGATAGGCAGATTAAGTATGCAGTTGGAACTTACCGTCCCAACTCACTTAAGTCAAGAACAGGCCCTATGTGATACCGATAATAGGAGTAAGTGATAAAGATATTATTAAGTCAGGAAAAATTAGGGATAAAGCAAAAGTGAAAAGTGGGATTCGAACCGACAACCTCTGGGATAATAGTTTAGTGCACTATCGCTAGGCTATCGATGCTAACCAACCTAATTATACTTTAGGTAAATTTGAAGGGTCTCTGATGTCTCCTTCTTCGGCATACACAATCTTAATTTAACCTTTATTCGAATCAGGGACGGACTGTGTAATGCCCTGCAAACACATCTCCCAATAATAGGCATATTAAAGAGAATACTTGAAAGGGGTAGAGAAGTATAGGGTCGTCTCGTTAAAATATCAACTTCTTTTTTGTTTATTAAATTCCCGAAGTTTGTTTATTTATGATATAAAGTGGAATGTTGCAGCTGTTTATAAGGAATGCGTCTGAACATTTTTGAATATACTTTTGTATGGGAACAGGCAGAAAATCGTCAATAGTCTGGAAACTTACTCCTAACATATTTTCGTGAAATTGTATCTCTCTACTGAAAGACTTCAAGGCACCATTACTTTTTTTGCAATAGCAGCGCATTCTGACGGTCAAAGAGGTTACCTGTCACCCCACCTAGTAACCGTCTTTGAGAAGTATTTATTTTGGTATAAAGTATTTATAGTCATGGTCTACGCATTTTAATGATCTAGTATATTTAAATGCTTATATATAGCATAGAAAAATATGTCTAGTCATAAGTACAGTAGCACTTAGCACCTGCGTGGAGTTTATTTCGTACTCGCCTTGGTCATCAGTTGATATGTGAAACATAATATATACTCATACATATCTTATCGTGAAATATGATTTACAAACAACTGGTTCATGGTTATTAGCCAGGCTAAGCCAAGTACTTATGTTTCTTGAAGTAGTCATAGCTTTGTATACCCTTTACCGTATGGTACAAGGGTATATTAAGTTTGTAAAAATCCAAAATTTATGTCGTGGGAGACTGCCCAAAGTTACCTAAAGCATGATCAGGGTAACTAGAGTAGTCTATAAACCCATGATCGTCTGTCTTTATCAAAATCGGTTGACTATATCATATAGCTCTCATAGGAACGATCGTCAAAAAAATATTTCTGTTTCAAAATTCGCCTGTTTTTAGTTGCATATGAAGTTATCGTAACATCAGGCTTTGAAACTCAGTTCCAGCTTTGCTTTAGCTCTGATTGATATTAAATTATGGCCTCAATTAGTTCCATCTCTACTTGTACATCACTGCTAATATTATTATATTGCTACAAAGCTCGAGATATGATCTTCACAAAGTCCGTAATTGTAGGTTAAGAGCTTTAATAATATGTATGTTCCATAATTGCTATAAGCTTTTATTAACTTTGTCCCCAAGATAATTATAAGTGTTTGAAAGTGGACGTTCGACCGTCTGTATGAATACTATATGTAGGTCTTAGAGGTGGCAACAGCTGGGGAAAATTTTTAATAAAATTACGCATAATGCCTAGACAGATGATGTTTATGGATGTATAGTATACTAACCTCTGCCCCAAATTTGTGTCATAAAAGTTAACATAAAGCAAGCGTCGAAATTTCATTTTTTTTCACCCCTTCGCATAAAAATCACTTTTAAAAGTCTATTAAAATTTAATTTTAACTAAGGCAACAAGTCTGTGTTGACAAACTGCGTGTAAACAAACCTTAACTAAAATTTTGGAAAATTTCTGCAAATTTTTAAGAGTTTTACCAATTCCGAAGCATTACTCTGCTTAAGAGTGTTAAATCTTGTCTATAGATGTTTTTACTTTATTTCATAATTCTATGATTTCTATAGAGCGCCATATACATTTTGTTGTGCCATTATATAGCTTATAACCAGCGTGCAATCCAGACGCTTCCAACGATAGCTCAATTGTCAAATTATCATAAGCGGTTTGGAAGTTAGGAATGAACAGATGAACATTTACTAGAAGAACGTTATGACTTAACTTATATGTCCATCTGTCTCTGCGTCCGTCCGTCTTTATAAACGCTCTCTATCACGGGAACGATATCATCTTTACCAAACTTTCCACTGAGACTACATATTGTTTCACGGAAAAAATACACACAACATGAGATGGCTGTCATAAATCCATAAAAATCAATTGAAACAAAAGCTCATTTTGTTTTAATCTTTTTTATATCATAGGTCCGATCTGTTGAAAATTCGTCACATCTTTTGTTCACGAAGCTATTGTAACCTTACTCCACAGTACACTATGTGAATTTGTTTTTGTAAAATGGGTTCGTTTATTTGTCTTCTATTAGGTTACATCGCAGGGGGGGTCACACATAGACTGCATAGTCTTTAGTGGATTTGTCTCCTGTCTTACTAGAAATATTAAAATTCTACAATTACAAAAATTTGCCTAACTATACTTAAGATTAGGAATCTTTAATTGAAACCGTCTGGAGTAAAGTCCGTAACCTTATACTATACCAAATGAACTGCTATATAATAGTTATATTATATTAACTGTTTACGATTTTTTTTTGGCTTCTGGAAATGTGTTTGCTGTAAAAATTAGGCTTATCAAACTTTCTTTCAAGTAGTTCAATGGCCTGACTTTGTTGCTATGATAGTCTGGGAAGTCTTTTATTTACTGATAACAGACTAACAAACACTTTTTTGCAAGCGTACAGAGCATGCAATTTTGGGACTTATAGACGGTAGAAGTGGCCTCGATAGCCTAGCGACAGTGCAGACTATCATACCATAGGTTGTGGTTTCGAATCCCACGTTAAGCATGGTCCTTTCCACTTTACCTATTTCCCTAATTTTTCCTGTCTATTCTATATCCCAATCTATTACTCCCATTCTTGGCCTAAGTGAGTTTGAACGTTAAGTACCAAATGCCGCCTTAACCTACCTTCCTATAGACGTTATAGTGACCTTCGATGGGGTACTCCCGTTGTAACCCGATAGTCGGCGGTTCCATTCCCTATAGAGGCACTGATTTATATTCGCCCAAAAAAAATCTAAATTAAATCAACTCCGATCCGATCGGATTCGGTTATAAGCTATCAGACCCTGTTCTCTTGGAAATAGAGATCTCCCTTCTCCAGCCTGGGGCGACTGACAAAATAGTCACTCAGTAAAATTATGATTATTATAGAGGGTTAAGCGATTACAATGTGTTCGATAAGCAGAAGTACGCAATTACCCTAACCACCCTTCCCCTCCCACAAACATAAAAAAATAAACCAAACCCATATAATGCTAAAATTATATTAGGCCACTTAAAGATTAGAATCTGAGCAACGATTAGATTTGGAGCAGCTCATTTTTATTTTTTTTACCACTCAGCTGTTTGGCATTAACTGCCTTTTTTTTTGTAAATTTCTAACGACTGATTATGTTTTTAATCGATACCAAAAATTTGTGACTAATCAGTTTAGGTGCCAAGCCCAACTAGTTATGGTTGTGACCATTATCGCCCACTATGTCCATCCATAAAGTGCGTTAATTACTCTACAATGACAACATAAGATAAGACTTGGGTTCCACATTCGTCTGTGTGTGTTCACAATTCCAAGTAAGCCACTAACAAATCTAGACGCTGCATTTGGCATGGTTCGCTTTTAAAGCTTATCGGGCTGATAACACTTGGTTATGGTTCCCGACCAGACAGTTGGCGTAGTAGCCTCATTGAGTCAGCCAGCTCGTGTGGTTTGTGTCTAGTTACATTTTGCTGGAATGCCAAAGTGAAATAATTATTAGAAAAGAGAGTAAGTTTTTTTTTGTAATATGTTTTCTTGGTTTTCCTAAGTGCGCGAGAAGTGGCAACAAGAGCAGCCGGAGCAGGAGGAAGTGGAGCACAAAATGGAAATCTTATTGGAGCTGAACATTAAGCAAAAGTTGGGCACGCGTATTTGCATAGTGTTCCTGGGTTTGCTTGTCTATGGCTTGATATGCTCCAAAAACACCGTGGCCAGTCTGACCTTGGGCGCGCTGCTTGCCTTAATGTTGCGTAATCCAACTTTGGTCTATTCACTTGTCATGACCACCAACAGGGATTGCACGTAAGCTACACTAAAAGAATCATACAGCCCATGTACTTAACATACTTCTTCTCCTTCAGCGCCATGGCACGCTTTGCGGCTTTGAATATACGTCTGCTGCGCTTGGAGTATCGCAATTGGACCATTGCGCGTCTGTTTGAGGATTTGGCCAAGAAGCAGCCTGAGAAGCTCTGTTTTGTCATGCAAAAACAACAGCTGACCTTTGCGCAGGTGCAGCAGCTGAGCAATAAAATTGCTGCCTACTTTCGCGGGCAAAACCTGGAGCGTGGTGATTGTGTAGCCCTTCTCATGGAGAGCTGTGTGGAGTATCCTTGCTTCTGGTTGGGTCTATCCCAGCTGGGCGTCACCACAGCTCTGATCAACTGCAATCTGCGTGGTGAAACGCTGCTGCACTCCCTCAAGATAGCCAAGGTGCGCGCTCTTATAGTGGGCCACAACTTAATGGAGGCCATTGAGAGTGTCAAGCAGGACGACGTGCTAGCCAAGCTGCCCATCTATCAGTATGCCGATATGGAGCAAGCTCCGCTCAGCTACAAGTTGCTCATAGGCGTAACCGATCTAAACAAAGCCATAGATGCGCAAGCACCAACAGATCTCAGCAAGGAGCTCTCCTTTGGCACCATACGCGACAAGCTCATCTATATTTATACCTCGGGCACTACGGGTCTGCCCAAGGCTGCCGTCATCAGCAATCTACGATTTCTCTTTATGACTTTTGGCACTACTTATATGCTCAATCTGCAAGCGGATGATATTATCTACAATCCACTGCCCTTGTATCATACTGCCGGCGGCATAGTGGGTCTGGGCAATGCACTGCTCAATGGTTCCACCGTCGTCCTGCGTCGCAAGTTCTCCGCTTCGAGCTTTTGGCTGGACTGCCAGCAGCACAACTGCACGGTGGCTCAGTATATAGGAGAGCTGTGTCGCTATCTGCTAGCCACGCCCTATACGCCCGCACAGCGTCAGCATAATCTGCGTCTAATGTATGGCAATGGATTGCGCCCACAAATCTGGACACAGTTTATCTCACGCTTTGGCATACCGCAAATAGGCGAGATCTATGGCGCCACCGAAGGCAACTCCAATGTGGTCAATATCAATAATCGTGTGGGAGCTGTAGGCTTCGTGCCTGTGCTGGGACGTGGACTCTGTCCCGTGCAGCTCATACGCTGTGATGAGCAGACGGGTGAGCCACTGCGGGATGCAGCTGGTTTTTGCAAGCGTGCACAGCCGGGTGAAACCGGCCTGCTGGTGGGCAAGGTGCACTCGAAACGCGCCACTAACGCCTTTGAGGGTTATGCCAATAAGGAGGATTCGGACAAGAAGCTGCTGCATAATGTGTACAAAAAAGGCGATGTTTACTTTAATTCGGGTGATATGGTGGTGTCTGATATTTTGGGGTACTTTTATTTTAAGGATCGCACGGGAGATACGTTCCGCTGGCGTGGTGAAAATGTGGCAACCCAAGAAGTGGAGGCCATTATAACCAATTGCATTGGTTTGCAGGATTGTGTGGTCTATGGAGTGCAGGTGAGTTGTGACCTTTAAGCTGAAGACTTAATTTAATGAAATTCTTCTCAACAGATACCGCATGTGGAGGGCAAGGCAGGCATGGCAGCCATAGTGGATCCACAACGCAAGGTGGATATTGAGTATCTATCCATAAGCATACGCGGCAGCTTGCCTGTCTATGCACGTCCACTCTTCCTGCGTCTGCTGGATGAGATTCCACGCACGGCTACATTCAAGCTCAAGAAGCGTGAGCTGGCGCTGGAGGGCTATGACTTGAATAATGTCCAGGATCCGCTGTTTTATCTCAATCGCGACGGCATCTATAGGCCACTCACATTGGCGCAATATGAGGCGCTGCAATCCGGCAAGGCGGGACTCTGAGGATGCCAACTGTACTTAATTAGTATTATACATGACATTACAGTTACGTACACATAATTGTTACACACACACACAAACACCTATACATACATATGTATCTAGTTATAGTTAAAGCATTAAAAACGACTGATGGCAAGAGAAGAACCAATCCCCAAAGCTCCAAGCATCTCCGGCGCATAGCTCTCGCATTACAGCGTGCTCCATAAATATGCATGGATTGCTTGTTGGTATTGTTGTTACTTTTTTTTTGGTGGCAAGATGGCGCTGCCTGCTTGAGCTTAACCGATAATGGCTGCCAATACATTCAGTTGCTGGACACGCACATAAGACGCAGTACGCCATGGGGCGGCTGCCCAAGATATATCGAAAGTGTTAAATCCCTAAGATTAAGTTTTCGCTCATTGGCAGCTGTTCTGCACGTTGTTTTTGCTGTTGTTGGTGTTGCTGCCACTGCAGACTCTGTTGCTGTTGCAGCTGCAACAACATTAACGCCATTTCCGCTCGCTTGCTGCAGCTGCGACGCGCGCCGCGCACCAAAACAATAAATGAAACAAAGCCAACACGAGCTTCTGCCACCAAATGCTGTAAGCAGACAGCTAGGCCACAACAACAACAACAGCAACAACAACAAAGACAACAAATATTGCTGTCTAAGATAAACGATGTGCAAAATCCATACAAACAAGCAACAACAAAAACAACAACAAGGCGCATAGTTTGTGGCAGAGCGTAAGAGCTGCAACATTGCGTTGCGCCACCAATATCGATGGCGAAAAACTTGTGGCAGGCAATCATAAAAAAAGCATGCAAGCCAATGCCAACCAGGCGTTGCACAAAGTGTGTGCTCTACGAGGTCCTTAAAGTGGTAATGGATATGGTGGGATACAGGCGACTGCTGAATACACTCAGATGTAGTGCAGGCAAGCAGTTGATTTTTGTTGAGGGAGTTCCTAGTCGAACTGCTTGCTGCAATGATTAGAAGCTTTATAGAAGGAGGAGGTGAGTTTAAGAAAAAAGTAAATCTTATTTGAAGTCCAAGTGCCTGATAAAAACTTTATAAATCTCCAAAAAAAATAAAATAATAATAAGTAGGATCTATTGTGCTCCCTTCTAGCTCTAGAGTTACTAAAGTAGCTCAATATCATATACAAACTTATTTACTTGAGACGGGTTCAGACAGATGATATCATGTCCGTCGAGGAACGAAGTCCTGCTTTTGGCAAGGGCGTCATTCTCTGAAAGTATATGCCGGGAGGTTTTCTCCCCAAAACCCGCACATCTTCGCAACCTAGCTAATAGCTAAGGAAATTGCCCAGTTGGCACATTTTCTTGAACCTATTTAAGTTATAGAAGCCAAGGAGTGGCTAATCATGCCGTAACCCAGCTGTGCCGATCTCTAACCTAGCCATTCCTTCTTCTCTTAGCAGCTGGTAGTACGTCTGCCAAATCCCCAATATGGTTCAGCACTTTGTGGCTTTGCAGCATCATTCCTCGCTAGCTCATCAGCTGTCTAGTTCCCGGAATCCATCTATGGAAGACTCTGCTCCTACCGGCATCGCTAAGAAAAGGACCCAATAAACTGTAGTTCCGAGTTTATTAAGAACATTCATTAATGAAGATCCCCATGCTCGACCTTCGGGCTATTGACAAAGTAGTCAAGTTTGGAAAATTATTTTTATTCTCTACGTTTTTCCTTTTTCAATAATGTTGTTTTGTCAAAAGATTTCGAAAACTTTATGGATTCTATCTTAATGAGTCTTCAGAAGTACTGTCATTATAATATCTGTCTGTTAATTTAAGACAAAACGTTAAACCATCGGAAAGAGACTTTTGTAAATTCCCACAGAAAATAAACCAAATTCCCACAACTTTACCTAAATGAAGGTTCATGTTTTCGCACTCCCTACTAATGTAGCCCATCAATAACCCATCATATTGAACCCAAAAAAGAAAAACAGCCAACTAGGTTGTTAACTTAAGATTCCCATGTAGTTGGGGCAAAAAAAAATATTTCCGCGCACATAAAGTTGCATTTTGGAGGTGTTGCACAGCAACTCCAACATTGTCATCATTATCATCATCAACATCATCATCTACAAACGCTTCAATGGCGTCATTGTTCTGTGTCGTAAACAAAATGGCAGTTATAGTGCAGAGTGCAAGCAGCAACATGCAACATGCATAGCACACAAGCTAATATCAATAAACACAACAACAGTTGCAACAACAACAGCGGTTGCAAGGACCACGACGGTTGTTGTTGTTAATACCCTTTACTCCTTGTTTAAAAGGCTACATTGAGGTTCAGATGAAAGCCAAAGTGATGTGAACTGCCAGTTCTCTGATGTTCTAGAATCTTTTAAGCTGGGAACACCAAATTGTGGCTACACATGGCTACTGCTGATCCTGAAGATCAAATTTAGAGTGGTAACTTGTATTAGTGACCCTGCTTATAGGTAGGTAGGAAGGTAGGAGTGATTGCCTTCCGACTTACCTAGGTCTCCAAAAGCCCTGTTGTGATGCCACTTGCTCCCCTGTGATCCTCTCTCAACCAACTTGCCTGATTTAATGAACGAAGTAAACTTATTTATTCTGATTCCTATGAATTCAGTAACTGTCTTAATGGTACTGTGATTTATCGTAGCTACCTTGTGCTCGGTCAAAGTTGGCTTGTTTTTTTATAGCTTATTGAAACTTAATCACTTAGTCACTGCTATTCCTGGTAATGACGAGGTACCTGCAGCCATCGCGATTAACGGATATAGTTGCAGAGATCATGAAAGATAGTCAGATCCAAGGCAGAATGATATGGGAGCACTGTGTCCGATTGTAGCATTTCCCGGGCACTCTGATCAAGATACTACCCATAAGCGTACTTGGCTAAACTTTCTATCTATTCCAAAAGAGAATGGTAAGCAGGATGATTAGGCTGTATTTGGCATCCACTGGCTATTTTATCTACAGGTGATATCGGCCTTGTGACGAGCTGCCTAGCTAACCTAACCTAAGTTACTCACTTAGTCTTTATGGGAACGATCAGTCAGTATGGACGACGCCATATTGGAGATCATAAGACTTAAGAACCCTCAAATTTTGTATAAAGGCTCAGCTAAATTTGCGTAGACCGCTTATGTCTTTATCTATGACATCTGTTTCTTAGATCCCAAGGCAACGATCAGACATAGGAAATATTCCGACCCTCATCCGGGTATATGGTATTCGGTCAAGTCCAACTTTTGTTTACAAGTTACTCCGTCACACATAAAAAAAATTAAGAATTTTTCAATAATTTCTGGAAATGTTCGACGGCAATGCGTTTTCGACACTTTTCTTTTTAACCCAACGCCTGTTCCTTTTAGTTTTACTTTGCCGCTTACACTCTTTCGCTGCCTCTCTCTCAGCTTCTGCGGAGACGCAGCCAGGACGCAGGATTCTCTTTCTGTTAGCGCCAATATGAGCTGGCACAGCTGCCATTGGAATTTCAAAGCTATTAAAACGCTACGGAGCAACCGCCAGCCAAACGGGTGCCAAGCTGCCACGTTGCTGTTGTTGTTGTAGTTGTTGCCACTGTAGTTGTTGTTGTAGCTGTTGTTGTTTGTTGTATGCATTTGGGCTTAAAGGTTTTACTTGCTTTTGTTTTTATGTGACCGCCAACTCCACTCCACTTCCCTTCAGTCCACTCCAATCTCTTTTGCTCCTGCTGGCTGCCACTGCAATGTGGCATTGCTTTTCAATAACCCAGCAACCCGCAGCCAGCCATGTTGCCAGTTCTCCTTTTGGAAATGGAAACTACTTGCCCCAACTTGTAGAGCTCCTCAACTTTGTCAGTTTTTGGCAGCCGTGCTAATTACATTGCACCTGTGTGTGACGTTTGATGTTGCCTGTCGGTATGTTGTAATTGTATGTGTGTGTGTCGGTGTGTGTGTCAAGTTTCATTCGTTTGCTGCTTTTATTTGTTTGTTTGTTCGTTGGCCTGGGCTTAAATTAGTTGGTTAGTTTTAGCCCTTTTTTGGAGGCCAGACTGCAATGGCAGCAGCGCCAAAGCCAAAGTCTGGCAACAGGCGCTGTGCAAAAATTAATTAAAAGCCAACGGGCTGCAATGCAATTAAATTCGATTTGTGTATGAAGGAAGCAGCAAGTGTGAGGGGGGAGGGGATAGCTAAAGAGCAGCGTGTGTTGCAGCAGAATACAGTTAAATCGAATTGAGTTGAGCTCAAACTGAAGCTTGCAACACAGCCATTTGCTGGGCTGCTTTCACTTTGCTGTCGTTGTTGTTGTTGCTACTGCTGCTGTTGTTGACATCATTTAATACAACAATACAGCAAAATTATATTTCACACAGATTCGCACACACACACATACGCTCATACACACACACATATCAAAAAGTTCACACAATGCAACTGCTGCGCCGCCATCAACATTTTGCTTTGTTTTGTTTGTTTTTGTGTTTTTATTGTGCTCTCTTGCTGCCACCTCTCACTCTCTCGCTGCCCGCTCTGATGATTATGCTAGGTTCACACTGCCTAACAATGAGGCATTTAATTCCTTTCGTCAATTATGCGATAATTTTTTGCTGTACAAATAATTCCAGTAACTCTTTAAAAGAATTGGCTTTTTTTTTATGTACTTTTCAGTGCTTTTTTTGGGTAGTCCTATATTCTAGTCTATGATGAAAAATTTTTAGAAAGGGAATTCGAAAAATTAAATTGTATACATATATTTTGGATCTCATAATTTTTGAAGCACAAAATATTTTATAAATTTTCTTATTTTGCTTTTTTTACCTACATTTTTTAATTTTTTATTTAACAATTTAATTTTAATTTATTTTTTTGTAAGCAAAAAGTCTGAATTCCTAAGCTGTAAGTTAGGTTTTTAAATTTTATTCTAAACAGTATCTTATCTTAACCTTTATTATACCTAAATAACAGACTATTCTAAGAAAAGCACTTTAAATTATTAAAACAAAAAAGAGTTGCCTATTTTCGCAAATCCTAAGGCCAGTCCGGAATAGAAATTTCATGTAGAAAATACAAATGTAGCTATACCGAATTCTCTTTATTTGGGCGCAATTTAGCTTCGGTGACATTTTGATGACATTATGGACTTATAAGGTAATACCTTGGACCATTGGTTACGATGTTAAACAAATTAAATTACTGCAACTATTTTGACAAAATCCAACTCAGTTCACTAGAAAATGGTGTTATAAAGATTATGTCAAAATTTCAAATCGATCGTATAAAGATTAACTGAGTTATTTATGAACGAGAAGTTAAAGTTGCATCCGACGCTTACACTAGTCGGCGATAAAAAATCACCAGGGATGAGACTAATATTAGGGCAATGTTTCAACATTTAAAATCCTTTTGACGTGACAACGTCTTAAATTAGGTTTGTATGGGTGGCACCATTGAAAAAGTCTAACGATAACCGTAACGATAAGTCTAGCGATAAATAATCGTAACGATAAGTGGCATTTTTATTTTTGGTTTGCGCTCTGCTCTTATCTATAAACGAACCAGCGACTTTTTGTGAATCGCAGCAGCAACAAGCAACGCACAGCGTCAGCCGCACCGCTTAGCGCTCAGCACCAAACCGGCACTGCTCACAGCGGTGGCTATTTTTAGTTTTGAGTGAGCGCAACTGATTAACTGTTTGTATTTTTTTTGTGCTCTCAATCTCATTATTTTATTGTTGTATTTGCGATGTGCGCTACGCGAAGCAGCGAGTAAACGTGCTCTTAAATAATTAAAAATCAAATTAGTGTCTGCATGCCCAGTAGGAAAATTGAGAAAGTGACTGCTTGTGTAATATAATAATACTTTTTGTAAGCAAAATGGTGAAATTAATTTTTTGAAATTATTTTTTTAACGCAAATTTGTGTTTAATAATTATTATGTCATGCAATATTAATTATTATGGTTAGATATTTTATTGAAATTAATAAAAATAAAAAAATTTAATAGCAGCTTACATCGGTTATTACATACATATAATTAAATTGAATGTGTTTCAATTATTATACCTTCAATTGTGTAGTTTAGTAACAATATATTGTGCTTTAATAATTACACCTTAATTGTGTAGTTTGGTAGCAATACATATTATAAAAAAAAACAAATATTTTATCTATTATTTATTATTTATTATCTACTGCCGAGAAAATTTTATTTTATTAAGAGATACGAAAACGTAAAGTCTGACAACTCGTTTCTTAATTTCATGAAATATACGTATAATCTTGATTGCGTATCAAACGTTTGTAAGTCAACTACGGTAAAAGAAACAACCATCGACTTGACTTTCGCAAGACACATTACAGCAGAAACACTTCCTTTCATTTCCTATTTCTCCTATCATCGTCCTATCCTCAACAAAATCACTCAAATAGGAATTAGTTAAGTTTTAGTTTACATGTACGATGTTTTAGCAAACAAAATATATTTCTATCGTAACAATTTGTGCAATTCTTATTTTCTTCAATTCCTTGTTCCTATTGTGCAATTTTATAATATTCATATCAATAAATATTCTACCGAGAAAAGGACGTTGTCACGTAAAATCTTCGCCCGTAAAACCGACTTTTTTTTATTCTTCTCCCATAGCTGTTATTTTTTTGTATGGCTATTTTAGTAAAAAAGGACATTTTTCAAAATAGGTTTGCAGTTTTGGCATAAAAACTGTGCATTTTTTAATTTTTTTAATTTTTCCCAAAAGTAGACTAGATTACCTTTCCAAAATGCCCCGACACGCAAAAATTGGTAAACTTAAGAAATTTTAGCTAGAAAACACAAATGAATCCTTCATAATCGAAAAGAAGACCCAAACCCGAAACCTAGAAAAACAAAACATTTTTTGAGTTTTCGTTTAAATATCACTTTTTCTTTTTGTTTTAGTAAAAGCCCGCGAAAAGCAATTTTTATACAATCTGTTTCGTTTGTTTGTAATAATTTCAGTGATGCAACTTTTTTTTTTTATCTCATGTCGGGACATAATTATCTATAAATTTAATTTTAAAAAACGATTTTCTAATAATTCTTCAATACTATATTAGTCAACTGTTTTATGTTTGCATCTTTGCGTTACTTTATACAATTTAAATATTTTTTATATGTTTTAGCTTTAATTAAAATTTCAAACAATTTTTAATAAATTAGCGCAATTTAGAATACTAAAATTTGTATTACGTTGCCTGTTCGAATAGCAGACACTTATCTATTCAGAATTCATCAAAGTATAAAAATGGAGGCACAATCAAGAGTAATGACTGGCTTGGTACACCAAAACATAAATAGTCCATTCAGTTAGACTACAACTCCAGTAAATTTACGATGCTAAGCATATATTTATTGAAAAAGATACTTAAATTTGAAGAAGAAGCAAATATTAATAACCAAGAAGATCACCTGTTCATAGCATTGAAGCATACCGATAAATTTCGTATCTGTGAGCTTTGTGCCATCGCCTAACGCAGTCTGAACCCAGCATCACTGTGCCCGCGCTTTGGCAGCTGGCTGATCTGCCTATTTGTGTATTGGTGTGTGTTGTGTGTTTGTACAAAATGGCTGCTGACTGTTTGGTTGCTGCTGCTGGCATGCCAGTTTCCCGCTCCGTGCCCCCTCCACCGATACCCTTTAGCCAGCTCTCTATTGCTGCTGTTGTTGTGTGCTCACTCGCTCGCTCGCTCGTTGCCTCGTTTCGTTTCCTTTCGTTGATTCGTGGCACCTTTTGGATTTGACAGTTTTGTAATTAACTGCAGTCCGCATGTGCGCCGCCATCGCCGTTTTGTGCCGCAGCGCCCAAAATATGTTGCATACATTCCAGCGCTGAGCTAATCGAAAATGTACCAATAAGCAACATATAACAAAAAACATAAACAATGCAGGCGAAAAATTTTTGGAGATTAGATGTGGAGCAAATGTTTTTAATTGGTTGAGGCTGGAAGTATTTTTGGGGATTGCTCTCAGAACTAGAAATCAAAGTTCAAAATGGAGGCTTCGACATTTATTCAGCAGCTATAATATTTAGTTCTCATTTATGCAATTATGGCTTATATAGTGTTTTTTTTTTAAGTCCCATCAGCTATCAATTATTTTAATGTTTGACCATAATTACGCATTCTCAGCTTCCCCCACAACCAAAAACTAACTTTCACAATCAGTTTGCTGTCAAAGTTGAAATTTCGCTAAAATTTATGCAACATAATTTTTTACGCTCGCAAGCTCCTCAACTCTGCCCTACCACTTTGTGCTGCACAAACAGCTGTTGCAACATTTTAGTTTTTGTTTGTTGCTCTAATTGCAAACATTGCAAATTATGCAACATGCAACAAGCTGCTGAACAACCAAATGGCCTTAAACACACGCAAATGACATTTTAATTGCAGCACACATATGACGCATACGCCGCGTTGTGCGGCCAAAACCAATTTTGGCTACTTTGCCACTCAGCTTTACACCTTTTAAATGGCCAAAAAGTGTGTGACCTATTCTAGTTGTTGTTGGTGTATTTTTATGTTAGCTACAAATTACGCCGCAGTCATTTCAATAAATCTTTGGAAATGCCCCCAAAAAATATTAGCATAATAAAAGGCGCAGAAGCGTTGACAAAACAGAAGGGTCAAATACATTGGCACATTTACACAAAGAGCGGACAGGGGGGGACAATTTATGAGGCTCCAAGTTACTTGCCAGCCTTAATACACATAATTTGGTGGGCGGCTGGCGGGCTGGGCGTGGCACTGCTGCTGCGTGTCAACTTTGCCGCGTTGTAAGAATCGATCAGCAATAAAAATTCAAATTTTGCTAAGCGTGGCACAATTTTTTTTTCTTATTTTGTGCCTGTTATTGTTACGGCGCCTATGTATTAGAGTATATAAGTATGTATATATATATTTATGTATTATATGTATGTTTGGCAAAATTGTTATAATCTATATGTATGTTGAGACGTAAGTGTGTCTGCTCTGCTAGTGGGCGTGCGCCTGGCTTCACATTTTTGCCAATTGGCCAACAAGTGTTGCCAAATTGCGTTGCGGTTGCTGGCCATAAATAACGGTACTTTTGTCATTTATACACATAAATTGCAGCAGACGCTGAAACAACGCGAAAAAATCCGTAAGCCAGTTGCAACAACAGCAACCAGAGTCAGAACCTGAACCCAGAACCAAAGCAAATGCTGCTTTAGACTTGGCTGTGGTAAAAAGAAAAAAAAAACAGGCAGCAACAACAACAACAATAACAACTGTTGTATAGGCCCAAACACTAACGACATTGTCCAATGGTGCCACCAACGGTGATGACGCTGCTGCCATCGGATATGACCAGGAAAATGGCGATGGGGCGATGAGGTGGTGTGCGGAAACGGAAACTGGCCATGGAGCTGTAGCTGGCAATGGAAGCCGAAGCTGGCGACACAGCACACAGCTGTCGCTTGCCATTTGGCAATAATTGTTTAATATGCGGGCGCATAAAGGCAGGCGCCAGCTTCGTTCCTGGTCATAAAAAACAACAGCAACAACTAAAACAACAAAACAAGAGCCAACAACAACAGCAACAACAAAAGGCCAAAGTGTGACCAGCTGGGTCTTGCACGGCTTGGGGGGTGGCGATGGTAACAACAAAAAACCAAGAGTACCAAGTGGCCAAAGTCTGCTAGGAAGAACAAATAAGCTCTAAGCCAAGTTACTGAGTACTCCAGCAGACACACGTGTTTCAATAGCTTCAACTCAATTCCTCTCTCCCTAACTCTCTTCCTGTTTCTATAAGTCTCTTTCCGTGTCATTCTCGTTCCCAGACCGCTAGACACAGCTGTTGGGATTTACCCAACTGGCGCTTCCCACGCATTATTGTAGCTAACTTCTAAATATTTTGAGGATAATTATAAGTTTCAGCTATACCTAATTAAAATAAAAACGCATATTTTTTTTTATTTTTAAATGCTTTTATTAATAAATAAAAATTATCTTATATTATGGATAATTACTTCATTAATTTAGATATACCTCTTACGATTTGTCTTTTCATGAAAATCTTCAAAGCGGAACTTTTGGATCTGTCAGCATTTTCTGGAAAAAATTCAACTTTTTTATCACCTTGAATATATTTAAGAAGTAAATTATACTAGTTCTTCTTCGGCTACCAGTAACTGCCAGCCTTTTAAAGTAATTATAAAAAAACGTTATATTTTTAAAAATTTTCAATTATTACATATCCCTCTAATATACAAAAAAGTCTTTTTTTTTCTCATCATTTATTTTTTTTAATAGAACCGAGATTAATTTCAAGTGGGCACCCCTGAGCCGCCTGCGACAATGGAGGGGAGGAAGTTGGTTGCCATTCCGCATTCAAAGTACCAGGCGAACAGAAATCCACAGCAGGTAACCGAAAAATTTTGAAAGTTTAAAAAATCACATTTTCAACTGACCGCTGAAATCAAATTTTGTAAAACTTAAAAATTTTCTATAAATTTTATTTCAAACTATTTTAGCTACCATTTCGGTTTCAAAGTACCAGGCGAACAGAAACCCACAGAAAGTAACCGAATAAATTTGAAAATTTAAAAATTCAAATTCCCAACTGACCGTTGCATTCAAATTTTGTAAAATTTAAAAATTTTCCGTTGATTTTTGGCCAATTTCAAACAATTTTAGCTGCCATTTCGGTTTCAAATTACCAGGAACAGAAACCCTCACAGTAAACCGAAAAAATTTTAAAATTCAAATTTTATAACTTTCAATTTATTTATTTTATTTATTTATTTATTATTTTTATTTTATTCCAGGCTGTTGAGCTGGAGATATCCATGACAAAAACTGCTCAGAAAATGGGAGTGGAACTGACAAAAGAACTTGGAATGCAACAAAAAAAAAAGAAGCTGTGTGTGGATTAATTTAGCTTTTCCGCTATTCCCCTTCTTAGGCAGCCACAAATCCGTAATATATTGAATTCTACCATTCTTCATTGGATCTAAGTCAGCAAAGATGCCTTATACGGATGAGCAGCCAAATAATACCTACTTTTAACTCCGGATCCGGCAAAATGTGCACATATATACCTTTTACAAAACTCTTGCTTTTGTTATTCAAGAAAGAATATCTTTAATTGCGTCCCCTGGTCCCTGAAAAAATTAGTAAATAATAATATTTCAATTTATCAAGTTTATTTTTAAGATCTAACTCTGTAATTTTTAATGTTTAGCAAACATACACATTATTTATGAAATACATAAAAATAAGCAAGCCAAAATTGTAAATTAAAATATTTAATTTTAATTATCTAAGTTTGTACGTTACTATATTTTATTATAATTTTATAATTAATATTACTGTTATTGAAATATTATAAAAATAACGCACATTGTTAAATTAACTAACAAGCTAAAATTGTAAGTTGCATTATTTTATTATAATTTTTATAAATAGTTATTATTATTTTTTAAATAAAAATAAACTGAAATGAACTTAAATATAAACATGTTGCTTTATTTTTAAAACTAGGATATTTACTAGTTTCAAGTTGCTGAAAAGGCTCTAAAAATATAACAAATTCTCTTGATGAGCAGGAATCTATGGAATAGCCGAAACATTTTGTAATTCAAAAATCTCTTGAAATGCCTAACTAACCGTTACTCAAATTCAAATATTTAAATTTATTGAAAATTTGCCAAACAAAAAAATTTGATTTGAAATTTCAAGCTAAATTTTGATTCTGCCATTACGGGTTTCAAAGCTACCAGGCGAGCAGAAACCCACAAGCAAGCAGCTGCAGAAAAAATTTTAAAATTCATAAAATTCACACTATCTCAACTTGACTTCGATTGAATTCAAATTTTATAAAATTTAAAAATTTTCCGTTGATTTCTGAAAATTCAACACTATTTTAGCTGCCATTTCAGTGCTTCAAAGTACCATTTGAGCAGAAATTGCAGAAACAAACAGTAAGTAGCTCGAAAAAATTTGACAAATTTACAAAATTCAATATTCCCAACTGACCGTTGAATTCAAATTTTGGTAAAATTTAAAAATTTTCCGTTGATTTCTGGCCAATTTCAAATTATTTCGTGCTGCTGCCATTTCGGTCATTCAAAGTACCAGAGCAAATCAGAAACCCTCGAAAACAGTCATACCGAAAAAAGTTGGTTTTTACATTTCAATTATTTTCATATTCACAACTGAAATTAAATAGCTATTATAAAACTTTAAAATTTTGCTCGTTGATTTCTGGCCATATTATACAAACTAATGTTTAGCATGCTAAAACAATTTCGTTTGTTTCAATATGTACCAGTTGCTGAGCTAGCAATTACCGCACAGCAAAGATAGCCGAAGCTAAAATTGTGAATAATATTTTATTATAATTCATATAAATCCCAACTGACCGTTGAATTCAAATTTTATAAAATTTAAATATTTTCCGTTGATTTCTGGCCAATTTCAAATTATTTTAGCTGCCATTTCGGTTTCAAAGTACCAGGCGAACAGAAACCCTCAGCAAGTAACCGAAAAAATTTGAAAATTTAAAAATTCAAATTCTCAACTGACCGTTGAATTCAAATTTTGTAAAATTTAAAAATTTTCCGTTGATTTCTGGCCAATTTCCAACTATTTTAGCTACCATTTCGGTTTCAAAGTACCAGGCGAACAGAAACCCACAGCAAGTAACCGAACAAATTTAAAAATTTAAAAATTCAAATTCTCAACTGACCGTTGAATTTAAATTTTATAAAATTTAAAAATTTTCCGTTGATTTCTGGCCAATTTCAAAATATTTTAGCTGCCATTTCGGTTTCAAATTACCAGGCGAACAGAAACCAGCAGAAAGTAACCGATAAAATTTGAAAAATTTTAAAATTCAAATTCTCAACTGACCGTTGAATTCAAATTTAATAAAATTTCAAGATTTTCCGTTGATTTCTGGCCAATTTCAAACTATTTTAGCTGTCATTTCGGTTTCAAACTACCAGGCGAACAGAAAACCCGGCAAACGGCTGAATTTAAAAATTTTAATTCTCAACAACATTGCTAAATAATATTTTTTTATTTTACGAAATTTTCAAAACTACAATTATTTTTATAGCTTTCGATTTTCTTATTTTATTCCAGGCTGTTGAGCTGGAGATAACCATGACAAGAACTGCTCAGAAAATGGGAGTGGCACTGACAAAAGAACCTGGAATGCAACAAAAAAAAGAAGCTGTGTGTGGACCAATTTTACCTTTTTCTCTATTCCCCTTCTTAGGCAGCCACAAATCCGTAATATATTGAATTCTACCATTCTTCATTGGATCTAAGTCACCAAAGATGCCTTATGCGGATGAGCAGCCAAATAATAGCTACTTTTAACTCCGGATCCGGCAAAATGTGCACCTATATACCTTTTACAAAACTTTTTTTTTGTTTTCAAAAAAGAATATTTTTAATTGCGTCTCCTGGTCCCTAAAAAAATTAGTGAATAATAATATCTCAATTTATCAAGTTTATTTTTAAGATCTAACTCTGTAATTTTGAATGTTTAGCTTTAAACAAACACACATATTATTTATGAAGTAATAAAAATAAGCAAGCCAAAATTGTAAGTTACAATATTTTATTACAATTTTGTTAGTTTTACTATTATTATTGTTGATATATTATAAAATTCAAGCAAATTGTTAAAATAAGTAAACTAAATAACTTTATGAAATAATAAACATAAACCAGCTAAAATTGTAAATTAAAATATTTTATTTTAATTACTAACTAATTGTTGAAATATTATAAAAATAAAGCAAATTATTAAACTAACATAATTTATTACATAATACAAAAAAAATTGTAAATTACTATAATTTTTATAATTATTTTTGAAATATAAAAATAAAGCAAATTGTTAAACTTTCAGAATTTATTAAATAATAAAAATAAACAAGCTAAGTTTGTAAGTTATTATATTTTATTATAATTTTATAATTAATATTACTCTTATTGAAATATTATAAAAATAACGCACATTGTTAAATTAACTAACTAAGCCAAAATTGTTAGTTGCATTATTTTATCATTATTTTTATAAATGTTATTATTAATTTTTAAATAAAAATAAACTGAAATAACTTAAAAAAAGCATGTTTTTTATTTTTAAAACCGGATATTTTGTTTCAGTTGCTGAAAAGGCTCTAAAAATATATCAAATTCTCTGCATGGAGGAATCTATGGAAAGAAACATTTTGTAGTTCAAAATCTCTTGAAATACCTAAAACCGTTACTCAAATTCAAATATTTAAATTTATTGAAAATTGGCGAAACAAAAAAATTTGATTCGAAATTTCGCTAAATTTTGATTCTGAACGGGTTTCAGCTACCAGGCGAACAGAAATCATAAGCAAGCAGCTGCAGAGAAAAATTTTTCTAAAAGTGTCACTAAAAGTATGCTACACTTTTTGAACAAAAATTTTATTTCAATTTTAAAAATGTAAAATTTTTGTAGCATACTTTAAGTTGCTAATTTAAAGTTGCCTTCTGAATTTTCAGCATTTCTGTTCGCCTGGTAGTTCAGCTGCTTTGAAGACCATTTTGTATGGAGAAATTGCAAAAATAAATTATTTTTGTTTTATTTTTTAGTTGTTTTCAGATTAATGCAGTGGTCGTCGGCATATATACATATGCATTTTTTTGCGTTTGTATTCAACATTCTGTGACGCTGTTTAGCCTGTTACTTTGGTGGGTTAGAAATTTTTTTAATTTTTCAAAATCTAAATTTTTATTGAATATTTTCGTGCTGCTGCCCAATCTCAAGGTCATTCAATTTAGCAATATTTTAGATCCTGCAAAATTCACTACCCATCTGAAAACTTTCATCTATAAAAAAAGGTTGGTTTTTTCGTTTCAATTATTTTTTTATTCAAATAAAATTAAATAGCTATTACAATCCTTTTAATTTAGCTTCTTAATTTCTATATATAAATAACACTTACATATTTAAACAATGTTTTGTAGTTTTTGCTTATAAATTATATTAGCCATTTATTATTCATGCACATTTTTTTTTTATTTTATACGCTAAGAATAATAATAGCTCAGTTACAAATCGTAATATTTATTCATATAAAATTATAAAGTAGTTTGGAAGAAGGAATCTACGGACAGAAACATTTTGTTGTTTGAAACCTAATGAACAGCTTCAAACCGTTACTCAAATCCACAATTTAAATTTTCTGAGCATTTGGCAAAACAAAAAAAAATTTTATTCGATTTTCGCTACATTTTGAGTCTGAACGGATTTCAGCTACCAGGCGAACAGAAGTCATAAGCAAGCTGCTGCAGAATAAAATTTTTTCTAAGCCTGTCACTAAGAGTATGCCACACTTTTTTTTTCAAAAATAATTTTTATGTCAAAATTTTAGAGCATACTTTTAGTTGCTAATTTAAGTAGCCTACTGATTTTTGGCTATTTCTGTTCGCCTGGTAGTTAAAGCTGCTTTGAAGACCATTTTGTGTGGAAAAATTTCAAAACCAAATTTGATTTTTTTATTTTTTAGTTGCTTTCAGATTAAATCAATCTCGTCATCCTAAAATATTCATCATCATTCATAATCATCCTGAAAATATTTGAAATATAAAAGTAAGATGTAGTTTTCGCTTCAATTATTTATTTATTTAA
The DNA here is from genome assembly GCA_037043745.1 of Chymomyza amoena. Lineage (NCBI taxonomy): Eukaryota > Metazoa > Arthropoda > Insecta > Diptera > Drosophilidae > Chymomyza > Chymomyza amoena. Next base: position 152,258 of record JBAMAX010002024.1, read on the forward strand.
ATAAAATTAAATAGCTATTACAGCTCTTTTAAATTTTGCTTCTTAGTTTCTATATACTATATAAATAACGTTTACATATTAAAACAATTTTTTTTGTTTAAATACTATACAAAATTGTTAAACTAACTTTTATCGAATAATAAAAATAAACAAGTTAAAATTGTAAATAATATTCTAATATAATTTGTATAAATATTATTATTATTGAATTCAAATTTTATAAAATTTAAAAATTTTCCGTTGATTTCTGGTCAATTTCAAACTATTTTAGCTGCCATTTCGGTTTCAAAGTACCAGGCGAACAGAAACCCTCAGCAAGTAGCCGAAAAATTTTAAAATTTAAAAATTCAAATTCCCAAAATTTTAGTTGCCATTTCGGTTTCAAAGTTCCAGGCGAACAGAAACACTCAGCAAGTAGCCGAAAAAATTTTGAAATTCAAAAATTCAAATTCTCAACTGTTCGTTAAATTCAAATTTGATCAAATTTAAAAATTTTCCGTTGATTTCTGCCTAATTTTTAACTATTTTAGCTGCCATTTCGGTTTCAAAGTTCCAGGCGAACAGAAACACTCAGCAAGTAGCCGAAAAAATTTGAAAATTTAAAAATTCAAGTTCTCAACCGACCGTTGAATTTAAATTTTGTAAAATTTTAAAATTTTCCGTTGATTTCTGGCCAATTTCAAACAATTTTAGCTGCCATTTCGGTTTCAAAGTACCAGGCGAACAGAAGCCCACAACAAGTAGCCGAAAATATCTAAAAATTAAAAAAATGCAAATTCTCAACTGACCGTTGAACTCAAATTTTATAAAATTTCAAAATTTTCCATTGGTTTCTGGCCAATTTCAAACTATTTTAGCTGCCATTTCGGTTTCAAAGTACCAGGCGAACAGAAACCCTCAGCAAGTAGCCGAAAAATTTTGAAAATTTAAAAATTCAAATTCCCAACTGACCGTTGAATTCAAATTTTATAAAATTAAAAAATTTTCCGTTGATTTCTGGCCAATTTTAAACTATTTTAGCTGCCATTTCGGTTTTAAAGGTTTTAAATTTGAAAATTTAAAAATACAAATTCTCAACTGACCGTTGAATTTAAATTTTATAAAATTTAAAAATTTTCCGTTGATTTCTGGCCAATTTTAAACTATTTTAGCTGCCATTTCGGTTTTAAAGGTTTTAAATTTGAAAATTTAAAAATACAAATTCTCAACTGACCGTTGAATTCAAATTTTATAAAATTTAAAAATTTTCCGTTGATTTCTGGCCAATTTTCAACTATTTTAGCTACCATTTCGGTTTCAAAGTACCAGGCGAACAGAAAACTAAAAAAGTGGAGTAAATTGTGTAACTAAAAGTATGCTACAATTTTTTGAGGATAAGTCCAGCTGGTGGAAATAGCTCGCAACTAAAAGTATGCTACAGTTTTTTTCTTCAAATTTAAACATTTCAACTGCTTTCTAACAATCTTAAAATAGTGATATCTTCAGCAATTCTTAAGCAATTTTCAAATTTGTTGAGCCTATAGATAGAAGAAATTAGAAATAAAGGGAAGACGAGGACATTTTTTTATATAAGTAAAATGCAGTACTTGTATTACATTAATTATTTTGTTTTTATTGTTTTGTTGCAGTTAATATGGAAGACAATCGTGATTTTTAAGAAGGCTTCGCTTCCAAATAAGGCTTTTATCGAATACCAGGAGAATTGGAATCATGTATTGAAATATAAACAATCTGAAATACTTGCAATAAAACTACTGAAGTTATCTCCACAAGTATTTCTGAAATACTTTTGGGGTGTCTTTATTAAGAAACCAAGCGGTTTTTGCACTGATCGCCTAAGATCCCAACCAAGTTCTCCTGGCTGTGCCCTGGGCAATCATGGACCAAGAAGACGTCTTAAATGCCTGCCCCTTTGTGACCTCAAACTTCGTCTTTTGGTGCTCATTTGTTCGGCGTACAACTTCATATATTTTAGTCGACATCATAGAATGCCTAAGAACGCAGCCGCCAAACCTGAATAACAGAAAAATGAATAAAATTGTTAATATACTATATATACGTTAATAATAAATATAATTAATATAATAAATATAATAAATATAATAAATAAAATAAATATAATAAATATAATAAATATAATAAATATAATAAATATAATAAATATAATAAATATAATAAATATAATAAATATAATAAATATAATAAATATAATAAATATAATAAATATAATAAATATAATAAATATAATAAATATAATAAATATAATAAATATAATAAATATAATAAATATAATAAATATAATAAATATAATAAATATAATAAATATAATAAATATAATAAATATAATAAATATAATAAATATAATAAATATAATAAATATAATAAATATAATAAATATAATAAATATAATAAATATAATAAATATAATAAATATAATAAATATAATAAATATAATAAATATAATAAATATAATAAATATAATAAATATCATAAATATAATAAATATAATAAATATAATAACTATAATAAAAATAATAAATTTAATAAATAAATAAGTTGTTGAGTTAAACTAGTTGCTAAAAAGCTTGTAAATCAATCATAAGTTTTGGAGAAAAATATATTGTTGAACACTTAAAAAAAATTTAAAGCAACTCTCTTTTATTTTACTTCCTCTTTTTCCTCTCTTTTTCTTTCCTTTTGTGTACACAAATAGTTTATTTACCGCTAAATAAACAAGCGCTCCCCAAAGTATGCAGAGGTTTTTCTTCAGTAACCATAATAAATGACGCACACCTACACCTAAGCACACACACATACACATATGCATGCAAAAAGCAAATGGCGAACCCCTTTTTGAAACATGGCTGAACAGGTGTTGTTGCGTTTTCATAAGCGCCTTAAAGTTTATTATGTTTATATATATTTTTTGTTTTTAGTAAAATGAGCTCTCCCGCTTGGAACTAGAGATTACGCTGCCAGCAGTTATATAATTGTTATGATTTTACAACAATATTATTTTTCCATCAAATAACAAATTGGTGCAGGCAAAAATCAATCAAAATCAATTAAAATTTTGCAGCCAAAGGATACAAAAATCCGCAAATGCAAATAGCAACAATAACAAGACAAAAAAAAGCAACAACAAAACAGCAGTAAAAACGAATTATGCAATTATGCAAAAATTAATTTAATTTTAAAGTAAAAATAACAAGCCGCAATTTTAGTAACAGCAATTAAAATGCGCATTATAATTAGAATAAAAAAAGTTGATTGCCTTTAAGTCGGGATTGACCGACAATGGAGTGCTCTGAAGTGATTCAAAAAAATATATGCAGTAAGTTTTGAGACGGAGAATAAATTAACGAACAGGATAAGTATATAGATAGGATTTCCTATAAAAAAGTAAGATTTCTATGGAGCCGGACTCGTCGTAAATTTTGAACAACCTATTTAAGAGTACTTGAATACTCTGCTCTGAAGTTAGAAATTGTCTTCAATTTTTTTCAGAATTTTCTAAATATTTTTTAGTTTCTAGTAAAGAACTTATTCCCAGTATTCGCTGCATCTCTACCTGAAAGTCATCTATTCGCTTTTTGCCTTTGCTTACATACCTTCTGACAAATCTAATATACTCCTTTTTTTCTGTAAATAAATCCCTAAAAAAAAAAAACAACCTTAACAAAAAAAGTAATGCGAAAAATGAATTCAACTAAAAATAAATGAAAATAATAATGAATTGCTGCAGAATCAATCATTACGCATGTGGAGGTCAGTCATTAGTGTGCGTGCTTGTTATTAGCATGTTAACACGCATCAACACACACTCACACACATAGAAAAGTATATAACATATGCAATATATATTATATATATATATATGCCTAGGCTGCTAATACACAAAAACATTTGGCAAAGTCCGCAACAAAGCTCAGAAAAAGGTTGGCAAACAATTTTTTGGTTGTTGTTTTATTTTTCAATGTCTGTGTTTATGCGTTTGTATAATTTAAATAAGTATGTGTATGTGTGTGTGTGTAGAACGTTTTGTAAAAGCATGTGTGTGTGTGTGTATGCTTGTGTGCATTTGTGTGTGTGATCTGCGTTTACATTTACACAAGTGCAAAAATTCCCAAAACACAAATCCTAAAAAAACATTTGTTACTTTTTTGAAGCATTTGGTTTTTTTGGGTGGCATCATTGGACAACACACACACAGATACACACACACACATACGTACACATACAATTGTTTCAGGCCAAAATAGTCAAGTGGTATTGGCTGTAAGCTTATATGCGTGATTGTGAGTATGTTTGTGTGTGTGTGTGTTGTGGTTCTTGTAGTGGTAGTTGTGTTGACATAAGCGTAGCTGGCAAATGGAATTATTGTAAAAGTAGCAGAGGGGGCAGATGAAAGAGTTGAGTAAAATGTTTTCAGGCTATAATCGGAAATAATTTGAGACAGGGGTTGAAGGGGTATCTAGAAGGCTAAGAGAAATTTCAATAAAGTTTTGTAGAGAAAGGTTAAAAGTAAGAGAATGCATAAGGGCAGAAGATCAACAACTGAAGGGAGACATAGATGTGGTAAAAAGTATATTATTACAGACGTTTAGGAATGTAATCGTTGTTGTTTCGAATAAATGTAGCATACAGGGGTAATTACAAATCTCTTTCTGATTGAATTGTTAATTGCCTGGATGAAATGAAGTGACAGTCAAATTTCAGAGATTTTAATAAGGACTGCGCTTTTAATAAGTCCAGCTTCACTATTTTCACAACTGACTAAAAGACAGATTAGCTTTTGCGAAGCGGTAAAATAAAATCATTGTTGGCCGTTCCGCCAGACTTGCTGATAGTGCTTCCAAGGGCATCATCCTTGAATTACATGACGCTGATTTTTATCTAAATAGACTTCCCCCACCTCCTTTTCCATATAATTTTTGTGTTTTGCGACGCTTCGCCAGAAGCCTCCTCCCCCCTGGAACATCACGTAGTTTATGAATGATCCCAAGGTTAGAAAAGCACTCTCGTCGAATAGTTCGGAGGAGTAAATTTTTAACCATGGGTCATAATTATGTCCAAAACGGAGTTTGATAGACCCCTTTCGAACTCCTTTCTTTAAGGTCACTTTCACTACAATTTCATTTTTAAGCATTCCACTGCCTGTTACATCACAGTAAAGTGTGTCATTCTTCTTCTTTACTGGCCTATATATCCCTTACAGGTCTCAGCCTGCTGCAACATTTCTCTCCAGGCACCTCTGCATCAATACGAACTGCATGAAGCAGCCAGCGAAGTCCCTTGATGCTCATAAGATTTACTACATCAATACCGGCATATAGCCCACTTTTCCATCGAGCATTATTTATTATCGCCAACCTAAATGGGAACCAAGATCTTGCGAAGAATCTTTCGCTCGACTAACCCAATAGCAGTTGCATCTGGTTGTGTTACCGTTCAGGTCTTCGCGCCATATAAGAAGAATGGAAGGATGTGTGTCCTATAGAGTGCCAGTTTAGTTTCATGAGGGGTGGCTCTACCTACTGAGCTACTTCACTTAGTCTTCATGCTCACTTTATTGGTGTGTCTTACCGAAGCCAAGACAAACAACCTGAACGGGATTTAAAATCTTGCGAAGAATCTTTCTCTCGACCAACCCAATAGCAGCTGCATTTGGCTGTGTTACCGTCCAGGTCTCCACGCTACATAAGGGGAATGGATGTTCCTCCTATAGAGTGGCAGTTTTGTCTGACGAGAGGGGGCTTTATCTACTAGCTTCTTCACTTGATCTCTATACTGACTTTATTGATGTGTCTTACCGGAGCCAAGATAAACAAATTACTCGACAGACTCAAAGGTATAGCTCCCTGCAGTTAGCTGAGACTCAAGACCACATGACATAAACTTGGTCTTTCCTTTGTTAACCGCTAGACCCGCTTTAGTTTATTCCAGGTGCGGATCCAGAATTTGGTCTTGGGGAAGGTTCTTTACTTCAAAGTGTATATATTAGAGCTCGGGGAGGTCCGAGCCCGAAAACCCTCCCTGAGGATCCACCACTGCCTAATTCTTTCAATGTAGCAGCACAGGCATCAGTGACATCAAAATTGGTGCGGCCGATGATGTTAATATCAAATGCGTATCCAAGGAGCTGGTCACATCTGATGCACATCAGCCTTTTTTATAATACTCTTCACTAGGAGATTGAAGATCGTACAAGAAAGCAAGTCGTCTTTTGTGAGACCTCGTTTGGTATCAAAAGTGTCGTAGAGGTCATTTCCTACCTTGACGGAGCCGAAAGTTTTGGTTAACGTCATTCTGCAAAGTGGAGCGAATGTCGCAATGGATGCAGCCTGGTAGTCTACAAAAGTTTGTAACGAAGGATTAAAATAGTGGAACAGTAAGTTAAATGGAGAGCTTGATTATACCTGGTATTCAGAAGTTCTTTGATTCCTTCGATCACAAGGCAGAAACTAAAAACTTCTGCATGTCGATAAATACCAAGTATGATTATTATTATTATCCTCCATCGCTTGAAAAGAATGGATCATGCTAAAATATTATTATCATTGGGTCCTGAAAAATAGCTCCAACTTATGTATTTCATTGTTGTAATAGATGCAAAAACACTGCAATTGTAAAAATATGAAGAATTCACAATTACCAAGTTTTTGCAATACCGGGTGATTATTTTTTGGGACATGATAGGGGTGCACCCAAAAACTCTTCATTTATTTATTTTGATGAGTGATGTACGTAAATTATCCCAAATCTCTCATCCTACATGACGTAACCATATTAAGCTCTGCTCAAGCAGCACCCTCCCTTGCCAATGCAACTCTAACCCCCTTCGACTACGCCTCTTGCCACAAAAATATTTTGTCCGTCTGCCTATTTGGCTGACCAAAAATGTTGGCAATATTTGCTGTAAGCTGTTCTGCATATTAGTTGGTTGACCATTTATGTTGTATTTGTTGTTGTATTTGCTGTTGTGTTTATTGTTGTAATTGTTGTTGTTGCAAGTATTTCTTATGTTATTGTTCATGTTGAAAATAAATGTATAACATTTTATAACTATTCAAGCTCGTAAATTTGAGATTATTTTGTGGTGTTTTTAAATTTAGCAAAATACACACGAACACACAAGTACACACACAACAAATTCAGACACACAGATACGCACACACACATACAACGACAGAGTAACGTTTTATTTAAGCAATTTTTGCGGTTTGACTTTGTCAGAAAATGAAAATAGCTGTAAAAGTGGCACTCACGATTCTTGGAAGAAAGCAGAAACACTTGAGAACGTAACATAGAGTATAAGTGTTCGGCTCCCTAGGGGCTATATGTAGGTATCTGTGTGCCCGGCCGGGATCTGGGGACTTTCAACTTGAAATGAATTAGAGACAATGGCTACAAATTGTATCAATTTGGCTGCCTAGAGAGGCATTGATTGATTTCCAAGGGAAATGCAAATGCTGAACTCGAGAAGAATCGGATGCAATCGAAGAAGAAGTGCAACTAAAAATAAAGCTAAGAGTGTGTGTCTGTCAGTGTGTGTGTGTGTCTATAGAATGCATTAGAGAAAAAACAAGAAAATGTAGAAAAGCGAAAGAAAAGGCCAAAAACACATGTAGAAAAACATTTCTAATGATTGCGGTGACACTTTTGTGGAAGTCCATCAGATACATATATAAACCATATATATACAGACACAAATACACACACACATTGACAGTATATACCTGTGCATTTAAGTATTAAATATAGAACAGCATGGGATGGTATGGTATGGTTTGGTTTGGTTTGGCATGGCTCGGAGTCTGGCAAGGTATGGCGTGGACATGGGATCTGGTCTTCGGTCTCTGGGCGCTCTTCTGGACTGATGCCTTGTGCAGTTGACAGCGTGAAAATGTGTGAACTTAAAACAGGAAAAGACGGCAGGGTGCCTACACACACACACACACACTCACTCACTCACACACACAGACAGACAATATGCCATAAAACAGCTTAATATACTTACACAAATACCTACATAGCCTTAATGTAAAACTCACTCACTCACTCGCATAATGTGATTATTATTACTTATGTACCAAAATAGTCGCATGTTCAAAATTTTTGTTGTTTTTTGGCTTTTTGGCCTCTGTCTTGTCTCTTGTTCGTGTGATTGAAGCTGCCATAATATATAATAATAAAAAAAAATAGGAGCGACATGTTGCAAGGAATCCCAGCCCCTGGCCCACTGTGCGTTTTATTTTGAGGGTGTTGTTCAAAAATTACACGTTTTTCGAAAATTATTTGAAAAACGAGCATCCTAACGCTATAAACAGTAGAAAATAAGTTTTCAGATTAACTTCGGTTTAAAGGTATATTTCTGAACAGTCTAGAGAGCTATCTATTTTTTAGGAAAAATGATAAATTTTGGTGATGTCCTAATATTGTAGTCAATTTAAATTTATGAGCCATTTTCTTTGTAATAAAAAAATTAAAAATTCAATTCTTTTTAAATATGCAAAAATTAAAATTTTAACGTAAACAAAATATGGTATATAAGAAAAAGCTTTTCCGGCTCTTTTTTTTTTGTTGAAACTCTTAAAAACCTGAGGTATCTTGGGTTTACTTTACATATTACAGATTACCAGACTTCAACCGATCCCCAAGCTTTTTTATACACTCCCCGAAATTCAATATTTCTGCAGAATAATGCTACGATTCACGTCTCAAAGGGCAGTCGTTTGCAGTGCAAAAATATCGATCGCCAGACTTAAACTCCATTGAGGGAATCTGTTCCGTCACGTCTACGCTGGCAGACGCAAGTTTCAGACGGTGAAGGAGCTTCGAAGGACATTTACGGAAGAATGGGCTCAAATTCCACTTTCAGATTTTCCGAAGCAGTTTCTTTCGATGTCAACCCAACTTTTCGAGGATTACTCGTAAATAAGTCGGAACTCACAGATCATTTATTTTTTGTTCCTTTTAAGAAAGTGTTCTTAATTTAACTTCGCAATATAAATTTAATTTTTTAATGGTATTTCAAGCGTTTTTTTTTTGTTTATTTGTGTTAAGTTTTTAGTTCATTCGGAGTGGGTTAATAAAAAAGGCTTTTTAAATAACTTAAAACTTCATATTTTTAAATAAAAACGGGTGTTCTAATTGAATTGCGGGAAGTGTAGTACGAAAATAAATATAAGGCCATGGATTTTCGTCTCACATTTTATGGATCGTAATAACAATTTTTTTTTCAAATAACTATAGCACTTTATAATTTTCTTATTTTTGTTAAAAATTAAAGTTTTGTATTAGTCCGTACTTCTTAAGGTTGGCTTATTATTTTTAATTTATTATCTACCTAGCACCAATCTATCGATGTGCTTAAAATATCTTAAAGAACATTTAAACATTTATTTTAAGAATTTTTAAAGTTAGCGTTTAATCAGATGATCTTTTTAAGATGTTTACAGAAAACACGTCAAAATTTTTTTTTTTGGATTTTAAGTGTATATAATTTAAATCATTAATAAAAACAAACGAAATTTCTAAAAATATGCCTTTTTAAGAAATTTTCCGACATTTAAAGAAAGATTTGGTTCAATCAACTTTAACAATTTTTTTTATAAAAACTCTATAAAATGAAAAACTTTAAAATTCTTTTTCAATTCAAAATTCCGGCCAGTTCATCAAGCTGCTTAAAATATCTTTAAGAACTTAACCTTGAGGCTCATATTGCTCTGGCATAAAATTATTTTGATTCCTTGAATTAAATTCTAAGTTACAAAGATAAATAATTTTGTAAGAACTTTCGAATTTTTGAAGTAGACCAAAAATATTTTGAGAAAGTCAATTATATTGCCTGACCAATGCCTTTTTAACAGCAGGTTTTTAGATTATAGAATTATGAAGATTAATCACTTTAAAAAATTCGTACTTGGATTTTAGATTTATATTAAATACGTTTAGAATATTGATTTATGAATATTATAGTAAACTAAAAAAAGCCTCCTTTTAAATAAAGGATATAATGAAAAACATATAAACTACGGTTTGTTGGCGTAAGCAGTACACAGAAAACATCGATATATCGATATATTAAAGTTTAATTATGGAAGCCCCAATATTAATACTATACCGATTGCAAGTTTTAACCTTACTATCTTGCTTTATGTCACGCGAGCTCGTAGAAATCAATGCTTACTTTACGAAATCAATTGAAGCTTCCAGCATTTAAGAATATTTTTTGGAATTTTAGTGAGCCCGCAAGTTTTAGTGAAAATAAAGAGGCCTAAGAAAAATCGCTTACAGTTCACAACTGGTTCAAGCGATGCTGCATGTATGTTTACTACCTAAATTGATTTGAAATTATTCGTATTCTCTTTTTTTAAAATTTCAGCTCTTATTAAAGTCATCCTTTACTTTATTAATTTTTTGTATACCTTAAATTTATATTACATAGTATTTTACAAATGTTTATGTAAGGAAAGCCGATCTGGATATTCATTTCTTCTGCTTATGGTAACCACAATTTCTGTTTTTGTAAACGTATGTCCTTATAAGAAAGAAACTATTAAATTAATGAAAAACATATAAATTATTTGAAAATTTAATTTCCACCAAACGGCAATCAATCGATGTGTTCTTTAAGAACTCTCTATCAATCAATTATTATTGTAAATAATTTTTTATAAATTGTCTTAAAACTTTTTGACGGAATCAAACTTAATGCTAGTGTTTTCGATTAATAAATCACGAATATTTAAAGTAAATTAAAACCAATTAATTAAAATAATTATTAAATTAAAAATTAATTAGTAAAAATGTAATATACATAGCAATCCATTAACGTGCTTAATATTCGTTTAAGAACAAATTATTATTCAAATTTGTTATGCATTTTTTTTTGTTTGAAAACCCGCGAAGACTCTGATTAAAATAAAAAATCCCATATTTATCATAAAACTTTCTTAAAATTTTCAACATGGCCGCCAAAAACTTTTTTAAATACCCAACTCTTGAGTCACTTTTTTTGTATTTCTCCAAGTGTATTTGTTCACTACCTTCGCTTCAGCCGCTAGAACCGATAACGACTGCGCCGTTGGCTGCGCTGCCGCCGTCGCTGCCACTGTCTCGGCCGGCGTCTTTGTGAAGCTCATCGTCTTCAGCGGCGTCGTCGTTGCAGCTCGATCAGTTGAGTTTTGTGCGTTGTGCGGTCAAGTTGCGCGTTGCTCTCACGGATTAAGGCAGTTAGTTGGCAACTGAAGCAGTTTTTGAAAGTACTTCATAAGTCATACAAATACAAACACACAAAAGCACACGAAGCCTTTCATCAGTGATCCAGTCCATTTGCCAGGCGTAACAGCTAATTAATTAATTAATTAAAAGCTACAAATCAAATTAATTTTCTATATACAAAATGAGAGAAATTGTGCATTTGCAAGCTGGCCAATGCGGCAACCAAATTGGCGCTAAGGTAAGTTAACTTTTGCAACAGAAATTAACTTTTTTTTGGCCATGTTAATTTATGCGAATTGTCAGAAAATGTTTTTTCAATGAGTTTCCAAAAACTGAAAAATGCCGTCAAAAAGTCGTCATCGTTGCACGACGCAGGCGCAGCTTTGAGGCCTTTTTCAGCGCATTCAGCAATTAAAGCAAAAAGAAAATTAACAAAATAAAAATACAAAACAAAAAAAAATAAAATTCAAGCCTCTTAAAAAATAAATCAAAATAAAAAAGCAAGTAAAATGCTTAGTGACGAAAAAAAAAATAAAAAATGAACGTTGCATAAAACAAGAAAAAATAACAAAGAAATTTTGTTACGAGCTTAACGACTGCGGCAATGCGCTTCGAAGTAGAACTTGGAAAAATTTTAATTAGGAGTTAGAGAAGATATCGGAGAAGCTAATCTGATTGGGATTGTAAAGTGCATTCCTAAAGCTTATTTCCATTAAGTAGTATACCTAAAAAGATCCCTTAAATTCAAAAATTCGTTATCGTTAAGTTCTTTAGACAGTCTCCTAAAGAATACCTTGGCCAGACAAGTATGGGGGTTATTTAAAACTTTTAATTTAGCTTAGAAATAATTTAACTATCCTAATACGTGTAGGTGTCATTTACCAACTTCAAAACAAATATTAATCATTTGTCTTATTATTCACTTTAAAGAATAAATAGACCAGATTCTACAAATAAATAATCAGATTTTATTTCAAAGTATTGCGGTCTATCAAATGATTCATGAAACTAAATATTTGCGACAAATATTTGTTCTAAACAGATTTAAAGAATAAAATATTTGAGTTTTGGGCGTTATTTGTTATTTACTTTTATGAGTAAATGGGAGTAGGTTAGTTTTTATGCAAAAGTAAGAAAGATAAGGGTGGCAAAATAGATACTAAATATAACAAGGAAAAAGGAGATATATTTAATAGATACACTGAAAAAAATCAAGCACATAAAATGAGTAATCGAAAGTGAAATTAATTTTTAGATCGTTTCTTTACAGACAAAATTTTCAATTTGAGAATTGAATTGTTTTAACAATCAGTTTTATTTAAAAAATTCGGATTTTGGGAATGTTTGGAATCTTATACTCATTTTAATAATAATGGAGAATATTTTATTCTTACTTTAAGCAAAATCGAGATAGAAATTCTGAAATGAAGCATATTTATTTAATTAATATCGTACTTTTTTGTAAGAGTATTTTATTATGGTAAAATTGTTTATTTTTAGTCTTTTTTCTGGTACTTGATTATGCATAAATCGTCCCTATCTTACATTTTTCAACAGTTTTTCGACAGATTTTCAAGGAACTGTGGTTTGTTGGCTCTATGCTTCACTTAGGAGTCCGGCATTTATAGAAGTACTATGGTCTGTTGGCGGTATACAGAATTAAATCATTAAAGTTTTCAAAGCTTACATCGATGTATCGTTATATTAAAGTTTATATTAAGGAAGCCCCAATATTAATAACATTCCGATTGCAAGATTTGATCACAAAAGCATTAAATCAGGCTTAAGCCTACTATCTTGCTTTATTTTATGTGAGCTCCAAGAAATCAGTGCTTACTTTACGGAATCAAGTGAAGTTTCCAGCATTTAAGATGGATTTTGGTTGCAATTTTCAAGTTGTAGTGAAAATAAAGAAGGTTTAAAGAAAATTTCGCTTACAATTCACAACTGGATCAAGTGCGACTGCGTACATGCTGACAAAATTTTACACCTAATTTTCGTATTTTGTACTTTTGACTTTCGAATTTCTTACCTTATCTTTAATAATTTTTTCTATACATTAAATTTATATTCTATATTATTTCATAAGCGTTTATGTAGGGTAAATAAGTCATCAGGATTCCCTCATACCAGTCATTTCTCGATTTTTTTTACACATACGCCCAAATAACACAGAAACTTCTTCAATTAAATTTATAGCACAGCTAATATGCCCCAAACTATTTGCTGCACACTACAACCAACTGAAAATTAATTCGTACATTGTGCAAAGTGCAATCAGAGACGCAGCAGAGCTCCAAAGTTTCAGATCTCCGGAGCACCCCGAACCGCCGGCCGGTGCCTGAAGTGCTTGCAACATTTTGTTGTTTGCTTTTTTTTTTTGGATTGTTTTTGGCAATTCCAGTTTGGAGGCAACGCTGGAGAATTAAAATCAATGTCAATGATTTATGTGATTTATTTCGGCAGACCAATTTGTGTCATAAAAGCAACAACAACAAGAACAACAATCAGTGTGTGTGTTGCTGTTGTTCTCTTGATTGTTGTTGTTGTTGCCTGCTATAATACATCTAATTTTCAATTGCTGATAAAAAGGCAAACAAATGAATGTTTGAATCACAAATGAATATCAACGCTCAGTCGAGCAAAAGTAGCAAAGTAAACTTCAAGATAAGCAGCCAAGTTTTTCAGTTTATTCATTTTTTTTATGAGTCAATTGACGGCAAATGTGGCGCTAAAAGCTGCGAGTGCAAGCGAGATACGAAGCTAAATTAAAGCTAACACTAACTCAGAGTTCTTCCCAGAAATACGCATAGTAATGCCCCCTCTAAAAACAGACAGACGACAGTCCAGCACTTTAGACTTTATGCCCCAAAAATAATAAACCGCCCATGAATGAGTTGAGAACTGAGAAAGATACGCAGCAAGCGCTAAAAAAGATACTTTTTCTTTTTGGATTAGTTACTTTAGGAGTTTAAGGGGTATATTAAGTTGATGGCGATGTCTGTTACGGAGATAATGAAGTACTACAGAGTAGGCGACTGTTCTCGAAGATTCGAGGAGTTTACAAGGATCTCGAAGACCTTAGAAGCTGAGGAATATAATTTGAAAGATACGCAGCAAGCGCAGAAAGATGCTTTTTCTTTTGCACTAAGCACTTGGGGAGTTAAGGAGTATATTGAATTGGGGGCGAAGTCTGTTACTGAAAGAAATAAGCTCTTTGGAGCAGACGAGTGTTGTCGAAAGCCCGAAGAGTTTGGGAGGATCTCAAAGACTTGAGAAAATGAGGACTCTAATTTGAAAGATACGCAGCAAGCGCACTAAGTACTTGGGGAGTTTAAGAGGTATATTAAGTTGGTGGCGAAGAATGAAGATTTTCTTTCTGCAACCGACTTCGAGCAGACCTCTCGTCTCGAAGACTTGAAGATGATAGGATGATCTCCAAGACTGTAGAAGCTGAGGACTCTAACCAAAAGATTAACTTGATAAAGTTTGTGGAGCGGAACGACAGCCCGTTGGAATTGCGTATTTTTTCTAAAAAAAAAACAATTTTAACTTGAAACACGGCACGACAGTTAAAAAAAAATCTTCATGAGGCCAGAGAAAGTAAAAGTGGGAGAGTAACTGGACCTATCAATCATACGGCCAAACTTAAGGACCCCGCATTCCTTCCGGGAATATAAGCTTATCTGCTCAATTTGGTATGAGTTGTTTCATTTTAAACTATATACCAAGCGACACTTAATACTTATTTGCACATTTCATATAAAGGGAAATTTTTTAAAAGTATTTAGGGAAATTATTTTTTTGTTAAAAATTAGGCCAGTTTTTAGCTTCACACCGAAAGTTCCTTCTCTTTGCCTTTTCCATATATTGACTTTAAAAAATTGGCTGAAACCTCAGGGTTGTCTAGAAAGGCAGGAATTTTATAATTTTCTTAAGAACTCCAAAGAGAAAGTGGTTTTCACAAATATAAGGATTTTATACAGATATTTCCGTTCTATAATTCTTTTTAGAACTCCAAAGAAATAAACCATTTTTATACCTTTAATTTTCTTTGAATCCCAAGTTCGAGATTAAGTTTCTGGCTGGAGCAAAGGATCTCTTTACAGCCCTGATATTTATTGCAACTTCTAAAATTTGTTGTAGTTTTCACAAGATCAACAATAACTACCAAAAAATCTTTATATTCACTTTTAAGATTAATATCTTCAATTCCGGGAACTTATGCTTAGTGGACACTATTTCAAGGAACTAAGTTCTATGGTACACTTTCATAATTATATTAGGATTACCTTTTTTTAATTTTATTTTTTATTAATGGCGTGTAGCATCGAATTTAGTTATTCTTGTTATAAATGAAAAAGGGCTCGCTTTCAAAGATTAAAATTAAAAAAAAAAAATCATTAAAAAAGAAAACTGCACAAAGCACGAAATAATTTTCAATTGGTTCTAGTCTACATCAAATAGCTTGGCTCACATTAGTTGTGCTATAAATTTAATTTAAGAAGTTTCTTTGTTATGTGAAGATTATGATAATATGGAAAATACCTGGTTCAAAATATACAAAAAATTGTTAAAGAAGTTGAATTTGAATAATAAGAATCGTAATTACAAAATAGAAAATATTTATTAAATTTAGTTTTTTTTTTTTTTTTTTTTTTTTATTGGATAGTAGGAGGGGGGAAATCTTCAGAAAGACACCCGGGGAGGGTAGTGTCGGATTCGCATTCTGCGCCTACCGACTAAAAACCCCCCTCCTATTTGGTTGCCAACCTTTACGGTTCTAAACCTCAGAGTGAGAAGGGTACCATCAGAGGGTGTATGAGGGGGTGCGTGACGCGGTATATTATGTATGATCGGTTGAACCGATCTCGTTTACGAGAGGGGGTGCGCGAAGCGGTATATTATGTATGATCGGTTGAACCGATCTCAATTTCCCATTTAGTCGCCTTTTACGACAAGCAGAGGAACACTGAGGTGGATATTCTTAATCCGCCACCTCACGGAACTTAAATTTAGTTTAAAAAACTTCTGAACATAAGGGTAGTCGCGCTTGAACCAGTTGTGAATTGTAAGCGAATTTTGTCGTTAATGTGTTTTTATTTTCAATACAATTTGCGAATTCCCAAAGTTCCAAAAATTATTCTTAAAATAGTAGGAATCACTTTTAAAGATTAAAATTAAATAAAAAATCATTAAAAAAAAGACGGTTTTTTTAATCTAACTTTAATTTTCTTTCAAAAATACAAACCTTTATCTCTCGTTCAAAGAAAATTTTTAAATATTTTTACCTTACTTGATAAATAAGCCTAAGCAAAGAAAAGTCTCCCCAAATAGTCAGTTATCGAAATAGTACAAGTTTTAAAAATAAATTATATACCAGCTTAAAAATTATGGCAAGTACCCTAATCACATTAAAGAGACCAAAACCTAAAAAATTTAATTAATAACATTTCTATTATTTAACTTAGATTTTTTTCTCAAATGTTCAGTGATCGATAACTCAATAAAAAATCAAAATGTTGCTAAAAAATATGAATAAGAGCTTCAAAAGAGGTATTTATCATATAAAATTCTATTTCCAAGTAAAGGGTTTTCTAGCAAATAATCAGTAATCGATAAATGAATAAATAATATAAAAATGGAGCTAGTGGCAATTAAAAAATGACAAAAATCGAAGAAATGGAATTAAACAGGATTCTAATAATTCACTTAGTTTTTCCCAAAATAACTCAATAAAAAATTCGAGTTTTGCTAAAAAAAAATATATAAGTGCTTATAATAATGGCTATTACCTGTATCATTTAAAAATTATCTAAACGGGTTCTACTTACCTTAGTTCTTTTTTTCAATATCAGTTATCGATAGCTCAAATAATCACCCAAGTTTTGAAAAATATATGCAAGCTAAAAATAGTGACTCTTGCCTGAATCATATAACAAAAATCAAAACCAAAATTGAAAAAAATTTACTAAAAAGGGTTTTATTTGCCCAATTTTCACCAGATACTCAGTATTCGATTACTGACTAACTGAATCAGATAAAAATTACCAAAATCGACAATATGGAATTAAAAAGGGTTCTACTTCCCTAAGTTTTGCCCATACATACATAGATGGTTATAGTCTTATCTAAGCCTACATTCTCACTTCAACTCGGAAATCGATAAGCCTGTTGACTTAGGTATCGAATTACACTCAAATCGACAAAAATGTACGAAAGCTTATAGCTTTTGACAAATATACAAAATATGTTTATACCAGCTGAAATCTGCTTGTAGATCTATACGCAGTCAGTCTGAAGTTTTAGTTTCTTCCTCGAACTTGGAATGTTTTTTGGAAAATATTTACAGAGTATGCCGCCACCGTCAGGCACCAGCTTTTTTTTTTTGTCTACCGTACTTGGGTGTACCTTGACTTGTAGGTAATCTGAGTGAGCTGCTGGTTTCGGATTACCAAAAACAGCTGAGTGGACATTTAAAATGTGCAGCAAAGATTCGAGGCAACTTCGTACATATGCCACATATGTATTGAGTACATAGCTAATAAATATATACAAATATTGTATGATGCAAGAACAAAAACAGAAAAACAGCTGAAAAACCGCACAAGTGCAGAAAAGGAAATGAGTCAGTTTTTTCGGATACGCCTCGGTTTGGACTCGGCCGGCCTATGGGGGGCGGCACACTTTATGCCGGCTGTAGTCTCCAGTTACAGGATAGGGGCTTACTTATTTCCGTCAAATTCAAGCAGATAATGCATTTCGAATGTCTTATAAGTACATATATGGGGTATATATATATGCACATAGCTGATACTTGGCGGTCGGTCCGCAATCTCGACTGGAGAGTCAACAAACTTGAATATTCTGGCATAAGATTTATTATCACAGGCCGTGTGCCTCATTAAACAACAACAACAACAATAACAACAAAGCTTTAACATGCAGTTCAACAATGACAACAACAACAACAACAATAGCAACAACAGCTGTTTAAGCAAAATGCAGCTACATTGTCTGAAAGATACTTTGTGGGGTTTGTGGAATCTCTCTCTCTGCTCCACAAACAATTAAATGATTTTCACTTGCTGCAAAACCCAGCCAAATGCTTTAAATCATGTGAAAATATTTTGAATATTTCTTTGGAGCACACTTGGAGGGGTACCTTTTGGAAAACACCAAATGCCAATGAAGACAAGCGACCGACCGACTAGGTCGCTGCTTGTTCCAAGCTCCAGTTGTACTCATCATCATGTCTGGAGCTGCTGCCGTCCGCCGCCTCTTTTAGAGTTCATGGCCCAGTGATTTTCGGCTGGCCGCCTGCAGAACATGCAACACTTAATGACGGCATCTCAATTGCACATGCAAGAGGCGTGCCACAAAAGGCGGATAGGGGAGGGGGCTTGTGGGGTAGCTCGTCTACTTAAAATAGAAACAACAAATGGAGGGATAGACGCTTTAAAATTAATTAATAGTTTAAGCTTTGAAGACTTGTCAGCAGGCTCTGAAAGAGGCGGACAGCTGCCCGGCCGGCCTCATGATAATAAACTGAAATTAGAAATGGAAAATTAGAAAATCAACGTCATGTGAAAATTTATGTATTGCTGATATTAGAAAAAGTTGATGAAAGTCGAAGGAAATCAGGCAACAAAATGTTTGATATCTGCAGGCTGGTATAAGATATAAATAATATGGATACAATGAAAAGTCTTCATGACCATAAATATCTGAGGGGCGCCACTTTTTTGGGTTAATATGAACATGTCCGGGAAGTCATAAACTGCAGTGAGTTTTATCAATAAATCTAGTTTCTGAAAACAAGCGATAACATTATTTTAATCTATTTTAAAGTCTATTAATATTGTTTCCGCTTTTTGTTTACACCAATTACTCAAACTACGCCAAAGGTAGTTACGATGTGTCATATTTACTGGTTCATAAAATCTTTTATTGCTTTATTACTCGGTAAAAGTCACCTATCGATTGACTCTCTCGAACGCCCATAAATTATCGTAACAATTAGCTATATAAACGTATATAGCAAAACTTGGATAAGAATAACTTAAGCATTTATAAAAAATTATAAAAAAAAAAATTTTTTAATTGAGTAATTTAAACTCATGTTGGCTAAATTGGTACAAATTATTGTAAAACTTTGAGTTATTAAATTATATTAATATGAAGGCTAAGCTTGAGATTTTTGTACGATTGTACGAGAAGGCCTCACAACATACATATGTAGGGATTATGTTATTACAGTCGTGTCTGCATATAGTGAACTAATTATTGCCAGGCCTGTTCACATTATCAAGACTGTTCACTGTATCAAGGTTGACATTTTGTTGTGTAAAATTCATTTTATTCATTCAAAATTGACATTTATGCTAGAGATCATTACAATCTATTTGAAGACAATTGAAAATCAAACAATAACGTCAAGTAACATCTGATTTTGCAGCAATCAACAGCAAAAATACAGTTAAGAGGAATACTCGCTTTCGTTTCTGATACCTTTTTGTGCTTTTTCGTTCGTGTCTCCCTAAAAATGCTTTCAAAATTTGGTTCACCATTGGACTCTTTGTAAAAATTAAGGTATTCACTATATCGAGTTGTTCACTATACCGGGTTTTCACTATATACACCTAAGACTGTAGTTTCAGTTTTTGAAAAATTTGCATTAACTCAAAAAAAAAAATGAACAGAATTTGAATATGGTTCAGGTCTTGCATTAAAAAACTGTCCTTCGAAGTTTCTACGAATAAGTCTTAGCGTGGATAATTTCCCTCGAAAGGTATAAAGCTGTACTAACAATAAGCAAGGGAAATATGAGTAGATATCAGCACAAATTCGAATCCAAATAACATTTTTCGTTTTCTTTCTTTAATTCTCCGGCTGACTAAAAGTCTTGGTAAAAATAAGTGAACTTTCGTAGCAGATTAGCAATGAAGCTCTACATGATGTATCTTAATCCGCCTGTCAGAGTCTCTGACGAGCACTGATCAGTCCATGTTAATTGTGTGCCCGACAGACTACGTAAAATTTTCTTGACTGACTATTTTGTCCTTCGCGCCTAGGCAGATCATGGGTA
Organism: Chymomyza amoena; assembly: GCA_037043745.1. Classification (NCBI taxonomy): domain Eukaryota; kingdom Metazoa; phylum Arthropoda; class Insecta; order Diptera; family Drosophilidae; genus Chymomyza; species Chymomyza amoena. The sequence goes on from JBAMAX010002024.1 coordinate 172,572, forward strand.
TCTCTATTAATATCTGTTCGAAGAGAACAGACAGCCTAAAAACTTCTTAAAGCTAGTGAAAGCCATCAATGGTACTTCAGATTAGTCGAGCTATTTGGCACACCAAACATTGAATTGCAGAATTCCTGACGCAGATTTCGTTCGTAGCACAGTTCTAAAAGATCCTAAGTGGCATCGAATTCATATGTATATTAATGTTATATCTGTTATGTATGCCATACCTGTGGAAAATTATCTACATCGTTAAAAAGACTCAATCGGACTAAAGACACGGATTAATTAATATCCATTTCTTGATCATTCTATTTTTCATTCCTCAGATTAAATCCCTTTTCGTATAATTTAATGCCAACTTACGCTTGAATAAATAAATATGTGTGGGAGGACACTATTGGGGCAATTTAGCAGAAGATAGGTGTATATGTTTATACTGTGACTACTGTGATATCTACTTCATGTACTGATTGACGACATAATTAATGCTTAATTAATGCGAATAAGACACTTATAAATAAAAGCTGTCTTTCTTCAGAAAATAGAGTTGCACTGATAACGTCAAATGTGTCCTGATAATAAGACGATCCTAAGAAACATTTTAATTAGAACTAAATTTATCATCTGTTAAAGTATAATAAGATATTCAGCCGCGCTACGGAAAACAAAAAAACCAAAACGATTATATTCGGAATGTCTTCGTTTTTGCGTGCTCCCAAATCGGCATATTTTTCTATAGCTACCCACTTATATTTCCCTTACTGTTTCTTAGCACAGCTTTATACTTTCGAGGGACAGTAGCTATGACTAAGCTGCAAGGGATATTTTTTAAGCTAGACATGAACCTTCATCCATACAAGAAATGCCCAAATATCTTATTCGAAATTGACATAAAATCGGAGAATATTACAGAATATTTCAAAAATGATTTCAGCTTAAAATATATCCACTTTTAAACCTATTTTGCCACTAGTTAGTTTTAGACCATACTAAAAAATACATTCTGGTGAAATTGGGAGCGCCAAACATGTGATTTCACAACGAATACGAATAAAATATTCTAGTAAGATATTGAGATTCATTTTTGGAAGCACGTCTGCACTGGCGCTTAGAAGTATATAAGGCAGAAATATTTATATTACTATATATTAAATAAAATATCTTTATTGGTGATGTCTGTAAAGTGATTTTCCAGTTAAGGAATGACGTGAGTAACAGCTGCTATATATGATATGGCGCTGGCGCTGTCGCATTTTTTTACCATATTATATACCATAAAGGCATATAATGCGTAACAGCTTCAATTGAATGTTATTTTTTGCAAAAACCCTAATCTTTAGAATTGTTATTTTTATAATACTTTTCCAAGTAAAGGTTATAATAGATGCCAAAAATAAAGTCATGCAATTAAATTCCCATAAAAGATTGGTGTGCCTAATAATTTGCATAATGACTGTACCTAGGTGCGCTTATTGATCATTGAAAATGATATTTTTTATTTAAAATTTATTTTCAAGATAATTTTTCAATGAAAAAAATATTTATGTTACATTGTAACTTAGAATTAATTCTAGCGAACAAAGTAATCAAAAGACAGAGTAACGTAGGCCTTTAGGCTTAAAAAAATATATTATTTTATACTATACTTCATGATAAAGAAAAACAATATCAAAAAGTAGTGCAGATCTGTTAGCAATATGGATCATTATATCGTCGTTAATTCACAATCTACTCCACTGACGATCTTAGCTAGAAATCGGTTACTATGCATAATATCCTAAATTTGTTACCTAGTTGGAGGAAAGTGGCTACAAAAGCTATAATTGGTGTGAACCAAATATAGGCTGTGAAGCCTAGATCAAAATTTGGAACTGGTTTTGGATAATTGGATCTAACCAATTTTATCAGTACTTTCACATTCGATCTAAAAAGAAATTCACAAAGCCGAAAAGGAATAAGAACTAGATTTAGTAGTAAATACGGTTACGGACGTAGAAAGACCTTTACAGGACGTCGTATCGCAAATCACGGACAAGGATAGAGCTCTGGGGGAAAGAGAATGTTGGGACACGGTGTCGGGTTGTCACATCATCCGAGCACTCTGGCCGAGATATGCTTTGAAGCGAACATGATTTCACAAAAAACAGAACTAGGATGGTCGTAGGCGTTGTAACGAGGCACTGCACCATATGCAATATGGCTAAGAGGTTCCACGATCCCCATCGCGATTTCTGCCGCAGCTGCTATGTGTCCATAGCGGATCTGGCTGCTTTCGTCGAATCAAAATGGTTTTGCAACATGAGTGTCTTAGGCGATTAGGGATGTACAGTTTTTTGATACTCCTCCACAATCTCTCCCTTTCTTCAATTTACATTTGCTTTTAATTAGTCAACACAATGGACCTCATGGTCTCTGGGTGTTCTCAGTCACTATCTGAGCTTCCTATACAACCTAACCTAACCTAGTAGATAATTCTCCAGAAATATTTAGAGACAACTGCTTTTATATATATTTACCTAGTAGCTGACTGAAAATATTAAATAATCAGAAAACCAAATAGCTCTAACAGCTCTCTCGCCCCTTGGCCCCTTCTAGGCTTATAAAACTTAAACATATATCTCTGTCTCTAACTAAAGTAAACCCAGCCATAGTTTTAGTAAAACTCTTTGACACATTTGTCTTTAGTCGTACATCAAGTTGAGTAATTGGACCACCCACATAACCCGTCCATAACCCTTGAGCATGTCAAAGTTCATGTTGCCAGCTCTCACTGGCTTGACATATGGCCAGCCGCAAAAACTATCCCAAAAAAAAATATACCAAAAATTTCTATATGATTTTTTGTTGTTGTTGTTTATTGTGACAACAACAAGGCAGTAAAGTTGACTTAAAAAAAGAGACACTCCCGAGTTATATATTTTTCCATTTCGGTTTTTGTCACTTTTCGGAGGCGCAAAGAATTTATGTTTAGTTTAGCCCGTCAGTCAGGAACTCCATCCAAGCAACATGCCCTGATTTAGTGCTAAATTTAACAAGTTGCGGCACGGCCAGAAATGGCAGCCAACAGCCAGCAAAAAATAGATGGATAGTTTTTCATTCGAGCATTCACAGAATGCAGTGGCATCAACACGACTCGAGCACGGCACGGGCACGGCATGGGACATTTCCATGGCAGGCAGGCAGGCCACGCGGTGCGCTGCTGCACCCCAGGAGCGATGGCTGGCTGGCTGCATGCAACAACTGCAACGAGGAACGGCGAAAGTGTTAAAAATAGAACATGTTGCATATAAAGAAAGAGATGCAGCGCCAGATAGACAAGACAGACAGACCTAGCAACAGTGAGTCATGCCACAGCCAGCCAGCCAGCTAGATAGCTGTTCATATTTTTGAACTGCAGGCCAATGACCCAAGAGCCAAGAGCCGCGAGCTGCAAGCTCCAAGATTCAACTAGATTAGTTGCCATAGACGCCAGCTGTTAGAAGCGCGGCGCTGCTGCAGTAGGCATCATTAAGTTGGCAGCATGCCGCATACTACACATACATATATGTATATAGTATATGCCACATGCAACAGGCGCAGAGCCGCTCAAGCGTTAAGCAGCCGTCTTGAGAAATTCCGCAATTCCATAATCAAAAAAATATAAAATCCAATTCAATGATATATATATAACTGCTATTTATTGAGGAAGTGCTCTGGGAATGTTTTGCTGTGTTTAACAAGCAATTATTTATTAGAGAACTTTGGTCTGGCTGAGTCCATAAAAGGTAAGCGTTAATTTTCATTAACAAAAGGAATGATGAAAAACCAAAATGCCGACGAGAAAGAATCCAAAGAGACTATTTTCGGAAGTTCCTCCATTGAAGCGCAACGCCGTAAATCTCAAGGCCCGTCTCCAAAATGAACCCCACCAAAAATAGAGCAGCGAGCATCATCAGGGGAAATAATAAACATGTTAACGGCCACTCTAAGACTAGCGCCCCTCCAGACTCCCTCCCCTCGACGGTCTGTCTGCCTTGTTTCCCTTTGGCACTTGAACTTGACGTGAAGCTGGCAACACTCCGCCGCTGCTTCCTTTTGTTTATTTTTGTTGTATTTACAAAGAGGGGCTACTCTAGTGGCAGCTCCGCCATCTCGTTGCCACACTTCCCGCCAGATCATCAAATTTAATTGGACTATAGCCGGCTGCAATTATTATCAAGAGCAAGAAGAGACGCCGCTCTGTCGCTGCAGTCGCTGCAGTCGGCTATAAAGCGCAGTTTATAACGCCCCAAAAGCAAACAAACAATAACAACAATTGTTGTAACAACAACACAACAACAACAACTTCATGTACATGAAAAACTAAATTAGCACACAAAACTGTTGAAGTGAAAAGTCGTTTTTCATGTCGGTTTTTGGGCTTTTCGTTTTACCTAACAACTAATTTTTGTCTTACATCTTTTAATATCTTTCTCTCTCCGCTTTTTTTCTGGGGGAAATTTCTATAAATAGCAGCTACTCATTCATTTTTTTTTTTTTTTGGGTTAACAATAGGGGCTAACACTGGGCCAACATTTAAAAAGCCAACAACCAAGACTTTAAGCCAAGTCATAATCTTGGCTTACAAAATGTTTTTCTTTAATTGCTGTCGGACATAAATTTTTTAAATGACAGTTGTCGAGTTGATTTGGAAATCACATTAAATCAAAAAGTTCAACTCGTCATAAATCGAAATTATGAGTCTCCAGAGAAAAACGCTTTTCACATTTCACAGTAAAAATCTGTTGAAAGTCTTTGAATATTTGCTGCGAAATAAATCATAGCTTAATAGCGGCATTTAAAAATATTTTAGCGATTGTATCTCTTCTCTAATTGAATTTCATGCGCTCTTGTGAATGCCACAAAACGCACGAAAATCAAATTGGAAAGTACAATTTGATCTGTATCGGAAAATTGGCGGAAATTGTGGTATGGAACGAGCTGTGCCAGTTTTGATTATCGATGAGATAAATAATTGGAAGTCCAAGAAAGTGGTCATACGAGTTTGTTGGTAATGCTTAGTATTTGTCATGTTCTTTTCGAAGTAATTTGGTGTTCGTAGAATCCGAATCCGGCGTCCGAACTATACCATCACGTCAGGATGTGGCAGATCATTTGAAGTGTCATATAGCCAAAAATATATGATCGCATTGTTTCTATGTAAAACTTAGGGAGTTATACATGGCACATCAAATTTCGGCGGTCTATCTTCCAATCTACATCATTGAGTACAACTCTTCAACACTGTAATTTAAGGGATGTCATAGTTTTAGGTCCAACTCCACGATTCTTTTCGTCAACGTTATGGCTTTTCGAAGTTACGAGTACATAATGAACCTTCGATGGTCATTAGCTATTTGCAATAAGCCTTTGACATAACACTAAGTCTAACACGGTTCAGTTGTTGAAATGCTATCAGAGTCACTTCTGAATGCTAATTTTGTGCGTAGACTGCGAATCCGGCGTCAGAACTGGCCCATCACGTCAGGATTTTATATGATGTTTGGAGACACAGGTTTCTGGGGTAGCTTATAAAATTGGGTATCTATCAGAACCCTCACATGCTGGACTTCGAACTTGGTACTAGCGAACTCAAAATCGTAAAGTAGACATGGCTTGGCCTCCGAACCTAAGGATCAGTATTTGTTGATGCATCGGAGTTAATTTGAAATAATACTGGCACGTCAGGTTTTCGGGATAGCTTACAAAATTGAGGTTATATCAGAGCCTTGACGTGCTTTGTTTTTTTGGTCTCCGGACTTGGTAGATATGACTTAGCCTTCAAACCTAAAAAATAATAACTTTTTGGTGCATTTAAGTTATTATATAACCTCAAAACATCCAATTGAAAACTTCTTAGAAGGAATATGCAGGAATATAATTTTGTTCGAGAAAAAAGGTCGGGAAACGCCTTCACCGAATCACATTTTTTATATGTTTTTGGGGTCGTAATTAATACTGGCATTTGAGATGTCTAAAATAATCTCCAAAATAACTCGTTTTATGGATTTTTTGGGTTATGTTAGAACCCTATCGTGCTGTGGCTTTTGACCTCGGACTTGAAATCAGGGAGTTGGTCTGACTGCTTCCGAAAGTAGTCTTATGGAACAAATTTCCTGAACAGAGTGAAGTGTTCAAAAAATCGTCACGTAACGAAATTGGGTTTGAGGACAATTTTTTATATACTTAAATAAAAGAAAGGCTCCATTTTCCAGTAAAATTGCTTATGACGAATGAAAGAAGAATTTAGTCAATTTTTTTGACTTTTAAGCTTAAGTTTTGCGCTTAGAACCCGCTGCTACGCTTCAGTTTTGGATACTTCTGGGTATCAGCTTCGCATCGTCGGTCAACGAAGCGAATAGTAAGATTTTGGTTAAGATGGCAGCAAAAGTTAAGTTAAAGAGAGTTCTCTGAGCTTTCTAACCCAAATCCCTTGGCCCACAAATGTAAATTGTAACATGAAAAAAAGGATGGAAGGAAACTTTTGCCCCCATGGATATACCCCGGCAAGGCACCCCTTTTTAAGGTTGTGCTATCTATTATACAGGTTCAACGTTTCAATCAAAAATTAAATATATAATTTTTAGATTAATAAGATTTCTGGAAGCGAATAGCTGATTAGCTCGAAATTTTTTGCACCGACTTAAAGCTTAAAAATTCTGCTGCATCCGCTTTGAATACTATCTCATGCTATCACTAAAGATTCCGAAATATTGATAAAATTATCTACGTCACTTTAAATTATGAAATACCACAGATGATTAACACGTATCTGCCCATTCAAAAGTTTTCCACATTTAACAAATATTTTGCTTCATTCACGAATTGTTTTTTTTTCTTTTGTTTACGTTACAGTTCTGGGAGATCATATCGGAAGAACATGGCATTGATAGCAATGGCATTTACGTGGGTGACAGCGATCTGCAGCTGGAACGCATCAGCGTTTACTACAATGAAGCATCTGGTAAGTAGCTCCGTAAAATAACTTCCGGCACGTAGTTGACACTCTGATGATTCATTGCAGCTGTGACGCGTTCTTCGGGCGGTAAATATGTGCCACGCGCTGTGCTCTTGGATTTGGAGCCCGGCACTATGGAGTCGGTGCGCTCTGGTCCCTATGGACAGCTGTTTCGTCCGGATAACTTTGTCTTTGGTCAGTCGGGTGCGGGCAATAACTGGGCCAAGGGTCACTACACGGAGGGTGCTGAGCTAGTGGACAATGTGCTGGATGTGGTGCGCAAGGAGTGCGAAAACTGTGACTGTCTGCAGGTAGGCCAGTAACTACCGGACATTATAATAGTTGCACTCATTAAATTTTCTTGTCTAGGGCTTCCAACTGACGCACTCACTGGGCGGCGGCACTGGCTCCGGCATGGGCACTTTGCTCATTTCCAAGATACGCGAAGAGTATCCCGATCGCATAATGAACACCTACTCGGTCGTGCCCTCGCCTAAGGTCTCGGATACTGTTGTCGAGCCCTACAACGCCACGCTCTCCATACACCAACTGGTGGAGAACACAGATGAGACCTACTGCATTGACAATGAGGCGCTCTATGACATCTGCTTCCGCACGCTGAAGGTCTCAAATCCCAGCTATGGCGATCTGAATCACTTGGTGTCGCTGACCATGTCGGGTGTAACCACCTGCCTGCGTTTTCCAGGTCAGCTAAATGCAGATCTGCGCAAACTGGCCGTCAACATGGTACCATTCCCGCGTCTGCACTTCTTTATGCCCGGTTTTGCGCCACTCACATCCCGCGGTTCGCAGCAATATCGTGCTCTGACCGTGCCCGAGCTGACACAACAAATGTTCGATGCCAAGAACATGATGGCTGCCTGCGATCCACGTCATGGACGCTATCTGACCGTGGCTGCTGTGTTCCGCGGGCGCATGTCCATGAAGGAGGTCGATGAGCAAATGTTGGCCGTGCAGAACAAGAACAGCTCGTACTTTGTGGAATGGATACCGAATAATGTAAAGACCGCCGTGTGTGACATACCGCCCAAGGGTCTGAAGATGTCCTCCACATTTATAGGCAATACCACCGCCATACAGGAGCTGTTCAAGCGCATTTCCGAACAATTCTCAGCCATGTTCAGGCGCAAAGCTTTTCTGCATTGGTACACCGGCGAGGGCATGGATGAGATGGAGTTCACAGAGGCGGAGAGCAATATGAACGATTTGGTTTCCGAATATCAGCAGTATCAGGAGGCTACGGCTGACGACGAATTCGATCCGGATGTTAACCAGGAGGAGGTTGAGGCCGATTGTATTTAATGGTGTGGCCAGAGGAATGAGGTGCGTGCGTGAGCGTCTGGCGTTTGCAGCAGGAGGCGAGGAACGCTTGTGGTTACGTGGCATGCGGCAACAGCTGAGCAACGCCAAGCATTGCAACATTTTGTAACGACGCTCTTACACATACACAAACACACACTATCAGACACACACTCACACACACACACACACTCGTGGCAGACAGGCAGGAAATATCAAGCGTAGTTTTACACACACTCAACAAGGAGTTTGAGTGACGACCACAAACGGAAATGTTCCAAAACTCTCAGTTCATTTCATTAGCTTCCGCTTTACTATAACCTTTCATCCTTTTCACCACCCCTTTGCTGCCCATCTTTCTCTTCTCATTTTAATCATCTTCTTCCATCCATGCTCATCATCTACGCTACACTTACACATTAGCAGGCACGTCTATCTTATTTCTCATTGCCATTTTCTTTACACTTCTCTTTCACTAATCATTATCGTCATCATCTTTCACTCTTTCTGTATCCACTCCGTTAACCGCATTTTCTTTAAATTTAAGTCACTTTTTTATAAACGTTTACATAATATTTATAATTTATATATGCAAAAACAAAAAAAACTTAAAGATTTAGTAACTTTTAGTACTTCAAATAAAAATCTAAACACAATTCTCAGTATATCAAATTGCACTCAAGACTGACTGACTTACTGACAAGCAGCTTAGGAGCGCATCCAAAGATTTCTACAGCAAACACCTCCGAGGGAAGAATTCTACGTAATATAAAAATTTCTAATTCTTGATGTTTATTAACTTGACTTACAACAAACACTTTGGTTTGACAACGCCTTATAAATGTGCATAATCCTTGTATGTTAGTTTTTAAATTATTTCCAAAATTAACTTATACACCGAACTACTTTTTCAAAAGTTATAATAAAATGCAATTTGTTTAAAATTAAAATATAATTTGGAATATTTTTTGGGGTTGGGTTTGGGTTTTATTTCAGAAATGCTTGAATTTTATTTTGTTCCACATTTCGTATGAGCGATGCGTATTTTTAGTTGGCACCCTACAGTCGCTAGATGGCGCACTGAGCGCGCACACTCTTGGTTTGTGTCGTAGCTAAGCTGTTCAAAGCTTACTGGTGCTGATGTTAGCTAGCAGCTTTTAGGGTGACCAGATTTGGGGAATTAATGTCGTTATGTTTAAAATTTATTGCGCTCTTGGCTAGAGCCTAATTATGAAATTGATGTATTTATTTTATTATACATTTTTGTCGCGTTCAAATTTAATCACTTTTTTTGGCTTTGTTAGAACACAAACGTCTTAGAGCAAATGTAACCAAATTTTATGTTTTAAAAGTTTTTTTGGACTTTGATGGAGTAAAGTATTTTAATAAGTTTGATTTTGCCCTGGCTGAAGCTAAAAATCCAAAAAAAATTATATTATTTCCATTTTGGTATGACGTTACATTTAGAACGCAAAAAACAATATTTGTATAATTTGAAAAAATATTTTAAAAAAAAGTGACTTTACAAAAATAAGAAGAGAAATTTAATTTAAATTAAAAAATGGCGTACGTAAAGTGGGGCGCGGACGACTTTGGGATACCATGAATCACTTGTTTGCAATAAATTCCAGTTCCTACACAAAAACCAAAAACAGAAGAATTTTTAAGCAAAAAATTGTTATTTGACCGATCGTTCCTATGGGAGCTATATGATATAGTCAACCGATTTCAATAAAATTTGACACAGTGCTTAAATACCTTAAAAAAGATATGAATGCCAAATTTATTTCAAATATCTTTTGACAAACAAACAAAACACATCGAATTTTGTATAAAAAACGTGTTTTTGGACCGATTGGTCCTATGGGAGCTATATGATCTAGTCAACCGATTTGGATTAAATTTAGTACAGTGCTTAGGAACTATAAAATACTCACGAATGTCAAATTTGGTCCCAATATCTTAACAAACAAACGAAACACAACAAATTTTGTTAAAAAATTGATTTTTTGGAAAATCGGACCTATGGGAGCTATATGATATAGTCAACCGATTTTGTTCAAATTTGGCACATTGCTTAAGTGCTCTAAAAAATTTCGAAACTCCAAATCTGGTTAGGATATCTTTATTAAAAACGAAATATTGCGAATTTTTCTTTAAAAAAGTTATTTTGGCCGATCGGTCCTATGGGAGCTATATGATATAGTCAACCGATTTCGATCAAATTTGGTACAGTGATTGGGAACTATAAAAACTTTCGAATACCAAATTTGGTTACGATATCTTCAAAAACAACAAACGAATTATTCATCTAAAACACTTTTTTGTCGAGGTCGTCTCAAAACCCCCATGGGAGCTATATAATTTATCCCCGATATCAAAAAAATAAAATAAACTTGCCTCCTATGGATTAATATGGGATCTAATGTGAAAGTTTGGTTCACATGGACGGACGGACGGACGGACAGACGGACATGGGTATATCGACTTCTAGTCACTCTGATCATATTTTAGGTAACTTTGGGTGTCTCCGACGCCCTTCTATATGTTCCATACATTTTCGGCTTTGCACAAACTTAATATACCCTTGGTACCATACGGTACAGGGTATAAAAAGTTAAATCAAGAATCAATTTCAAGATTGTTCATAATCCATAAATAAGATGTTGATCATTATTTTATATTTTTGTTCTTCCTTCCCTTAGGTTTGAAGATTCTTATAGAAGATTCCAGGCTGCCTGATAGGAGCGAATATGGCCTTCACTACTCTCATCTTAACCTTTTTACATGAAAAATATTATCAAGAGTAATATATAATAAGACCATTAATAGCCCCTACGAATCCGAAGTATGGTCAATGACAACGTTGGATGATGAACTGCTAAGAATTTTCGAAACCAAGATCTTAAGAAAAAAATTCGGACCAAAGATACGAATTGCTAGAGCTGTCACAACTCGAAGAACATGTATTAAACCTCAAAGGCTTAGATGGCTAGCTCTCATGCCCAGAATGTACTATTAATGCTCGCAGATATTCATCCTAGAATATATAACAACTTGGACCAGAAAAAAGGGACCTTCCCGAAAAAGATTAATTGATGGCACAACAGATGGCATTAGAGCAAGCGCTAGCCAAAACCGACCCCGGGTTGTACAACTAAACAATGATGATGATGAAGATCAAGCACGACATTTGAGGCTTCCAAAAAATTTTTGCAGGACTTTATAGCCTAAAAACTTAAATAAAGACAACAGAATCATGTAACCTTTAATTTTCATATTTTTCTTAGTTTTCCAAAAATGTTTTGGGGCTATAGCAATTATTGCAATCGGAATTAAGCCACAACATGAATGACAAGCATAATCAATCACAATCTGCACAGACCCCACAAATAGCGCTCAAAGCAACAAAAACTTCGAGAAACAAAAAGCTGCAACTGAAGACCCTTCAGCCTGCTACCATTTAAATATGGCCAGCATAAATGCAAAAGCATCCAAGTCAAAGTAAGTCAACAAATTTATGGCCAAATCAAAAAGCTATTCATTACTGTCACGCGTAGTCCACAAGGCATTATCAATCTCTCAAAGCCGCAAAATAAGCTATCAAACGTAATTCGAAGTACTTATAAAGTATACCACACACAGCATTTAACATATCTGGCGCCGATCTCAGAGTGGTTCGAGCCAAGTTAACATAAACCCACTAGAACTTGCCATAATTCTTCCGAAATAAAAAACATTAAAGAGAGCGGTACACGTGACTCAAACAAAAACAATAACAAAAACAAACAATGCCGCAAAGAACGCAGCAAAACGTAAAAGAAACGAAGAAACGTAGAAACGCAGACACGCAGCTAAAGAAGAACAGCAGAAGCAGTGCGGAGCGGTGCGAGGAGGGCTTAAAACCAGTTTGTGGCCAAAAAGCCGGCCGGCTTAGAGCACTTTGAGAGCTGAGAACTGTTCTAAGCCGGCAACACGTTTCCGTATACAGTTTACGTTATTTGTTTTTTTGAGAATTTTTTCGGTTTTCTTGAATGAGCGGTCAAAGCGCGTTTAACAGTTATGTCACTTAACAACAAAATGAAAAACCCCAAAAGAAAAACGTTAAAAAACGGCGAGGTCAGCAAGTCAGCTAAAGTCAGCTGGGCCAACAACAACAGCGGAAGTTATGCTGAGAACAAAGTGGAGCCAACAATTCGCCAGTTAACTTGGCTAAGCAGTCAAGCTGACTTTAGGAATAGAAATAGCTACAAAATACGAGTCAAGAAAATAGGCAAATAAAAAAGCAATAAAAGCTTGCAACTTACACTCTTTTGGCGGCAGCCAAAGCCAGTTCAACCAGCCTCAAGATACATGACAACAACAACAAATGCTACAACAAATACAAGCGATTGACCCAGTTTTCAAGACGACAACGAACGACCGAGCCAACAACCTACGTGAGGCAGCTCCGCTGAAGGCAACTCAACGAACGTCGGACGGGGGACGCGGGGACGCGGGGACGGCTGCACGGACGGAACGACGACGACGATGGAGCTACAGTGGCTACAGTACCTGCCACCGATCCTCAGCTGCTGCCAACACTTTTGACTGACAACGCGGCAATCCGCTGCCGCTGTCGGCGTCGCTGCTCAAAGTGCAATGTACTCCAGCACAACAACAACAACGAAATCTCGTTTTCTGCAAGCCAACGCCGATTCTTCAGCTTAAAGCTTGTGAGTTTTTTCTTGTCGTTTCTTAGAAAAAAAAAATCGCTAAAAACGAAACTTGGTCTGAAACTCAAGTCAGCGGGGATGGAGGGATCTGTGTGTGGCAGGCACATGCAAACAGTAACAACAACAACACGTCAATGCACTCTGCTGCAGACTGCGGCGACTAGTTTCATATCTGACTAGACATAGTTTTTTGGACTACTCGTATTGCCTCCGCCGCGACTTGCATCTAACTCGTAGTTTCTGATTTTAATTTTACTTTACATCAATTTTTTTTCCGTTCGTTTTCGCTGTCTTTGTGGTTTGGCCTGCGGCTAAGCAAACTGGGTAGAACCATGGCTTGGAGCAACTACCGACAATAACCAACAACAACAACAATGCATGCATGCTACAGTTGGCCATTGATGCGATCCAAAATGTGTGCCTTGGGCCATGGCAGACGTTCACCTGGCCAATTTGCACGCTTTGGCAGCGAGTTGTCTTTGCTCTTCTCTGAGCAAGTGAGTAAGTGCTGCGGAAGTGTCGGGTTGGGCTAAGAGCTGTTGCCAATTTTCAGCGAATGTACAATAGAACAATCAATTGTTTTATCTTAAGTTGGGGTTGGATTTTCAAACGCAATGCGGTGCTACTTTTTGGGGTTAACAACAAAAATACTTCGAATATATCGGTAAGATCAGGAAGAGTGCCTACAGTACTTATTGTGAAGTTGATCTTGATATGTTTTTCTAGATTTTCTTATATCTCTTATATGTCTAAATCGTCTGTGAAAATTTTCTATACTTTAAAGAATCTTTGGTTAATCCCTCTTTAAAATTGCAATATAAGACTTGCTTGCTGCTACCTACCCTACCCTTCCATAGCTTAAGAGGTGATTCTTTCAAATTTGGTCGAGAAAATCAATCTATTTTTTACAAAAAATTATAGCTACATGTTCGTAGAATGTGTGTACGGAAGGAGTTCTCGATGCGATCGATATTTATAGAACTACAGCGTCTTGAACGAACCTAAGTCGCATAGGCTGAATGACTTTTTAAAAACAATAAAAGCGTTTTTGTCGGAACCATGTTTTTCATCAGAATTTCAAGCACAGTTCTTGATCTATTATACCGACTCCCTTCATCTAAAGCATGTTTGAAAGAATCGTGAGCCTCTTAAAACTGCTAATGTTATTGAATTGAGTTAAACTTTAACCACATGATTCCAAAACTAAAACCTCATCCGGGATTTTTTTTTGGACAGAATTTGTATACAAAATTTTCACTCACCTGTTCTTCGTCTTGACGGATCGTCACAACTTCAACCGGGTAAGGCTTGTAAAGTCACTTCTGATTTGCCATTGACTTCGCTATTCCGTAGTACCAGAAGAAGCAAGTTTGCTATTTAGTCGGTCCTTTAATACCTGATTCCCGCAAGTCTTTTTTTATTAATATGAACCATCAATATCCTTATTTTCTTGATATGATGTATAATTGCTACTAGTCGGAACATAGGGCGGATGGAGCTGTGCATAGAGTTTAGTGTACTATATTTGGTTTCTAGTTGGAGCAATGGCATTGGAGAGGTGCGTATGCAGAAAGCTTTCTGATTGCCATACATTTGGATATGACCAGGTTCGATTCCTTTACTGAATAGCTCAAGCAGCTCACAACCGCCATCTTTTGCACGGTATTCCCTGGATACCTTTTTGATAGTCTCCATTAAGTGAACCAATGAGAGAAGGTCACTCTATGTGACTGGACGCATTATTTCTAGTTCACCGCCTACTAATGTTCAGTAGGCTGCGTTGGGCTAGTGACCCAACCATAAAACTATTTCCTCTCAAGAAACAATATCCCTACAGATATTGTGTAAAGGTCGAAAAATCCTTAACCCACGCCTTCCAAGACCATTTGGTTTAGTGAATAAGTGATAACAAGAAGTTCAAGTTGCCATTCTGATAAGCACAAAGATCTCCGGTCTTATAGAAACCATCCTGCATAAAGTCTAGAGTGCCTGCTATGTTTGATGAATTTGGTTACTGCTGCTTAATTTATCCACGAGCCAGAGAAACTACGATGACGTTGACGTTAGTGACAAAGCAAGGATAGATCTTAAAATAAAATAAAACAACAGTTTGAAATCTCGCATAGGCTTAACTTACAAAAATGGAGTCTCTTACTCTCTTATAAAGCTTACCTGCTGATTAGGATATTCCAAAGCTGCTGCAGAACAGCTTCTCACAGATCTCTTCCTCTTCTTCATTGGATCCTTTACTCCTAATAGGCCTCACCAATACCTCCGAACCGTATCCTAATTGGAGCTGCCGTGCAGACTTCGTTCCTTGACTAACGCGCAGATGTGAGTTAGACATCAATAGTCCTGTCGAGAAGAAGAGAAGGACGTCAGTAGTCTTTCATCATGTTCTTGTGGATGCTCCCGGTCGGCGGCTGCATTGTGTATTCTATTTTAGGGATTGCGCAGCGTATGACCGACCTTACAGATCTCAATAAGGCTGAAAAACCCAATAAAAGAAATAATTTATGATCTGTTTCATCTTAAGCATTTTAAGAAAACTCTTCAGTGTACTTTTAATAACATTGTGGAGTAGTCCTTGTGGTGGTCTGCCGAGAAAACCTAATACCGCGCTGCGGTCAACAGCGAGAATTTGATAATTTATTTTTAGTACGGGTATAAAATCAGATTCCAACCTAACCTCAAATTTTGTTAGCTAGTGTAATCAATGCACTTCAATTGCCTTTTGTTGACATTCAGTCTAAAATTTTGTATTTTCTGGCTTAGTTTTACCGTATTTTTATTTACATGTAACACGAATAATATAAATTTTATCAGTTGTGAAGTTTTATTCAAATGACTTGCAGGTTTTTTTGAGATAGTAAAAATATTCAACAGCTGTAGTAATTAATTCGAAACTAGTTTTTTATGCCAAGTTTCATCTGACAGCGAAATTTAAATCTGTTACTTGTAGGTTAAATATTTGGTAAATTTGCACTGCTTCATAATAGTTTGCACAAAGTAAGGCTACCCCTTTGGAGATACTCTCGTTGGGGACTCTTTCAAGGCAAAATGCTGCATCCATGTGCATTTGCTTCTGCGCGGTTGACATTTTTCACTTAAGGCAAGCTCTCATTTCTATTCTTCCTGCATGTTGTTCCTTATGCGATGTTGCCAATTTTCACTTGCATGCACTTGCAGCAAAGTGTATCGAAAATGCGGCTACAACAGAAATGTTTACATCCTGTCTGACAGCCAAGATCACATCAAGGCTGGTCAAAGAAGTGTGTTCTGCTCAAATTAAGAGCCAGGAATAAGCTCAAGACAGAGTCTACATTCCGAATTGCTGGTTCCCCAACGATCGTGTTTTCATTCACTCCTGAGTGTCCAGGTACCATAGCACGACTCTGTTCCGAGCGGACAGGAATTGGATGTATTCCTTTATTCTTTAACCAACCTGAAGGAGATGCTTCATATTGACAGTGCCCTGATAACAGCTTGGGTATCTGAATAGACACATATTTTTACTCCCCGAGTTCCCTTGTTCTTCACAAGGAACACAGAGCTCTATCGCATGAACCTTTACCTGAAAGACACTGAACCAGATAGCCATTACAGTAGAAATTCTAGTATTGGGAGCAAAAACTCCAGCACCTACACCCTCTTCAGTTTTGGACCAATCCGTGAACCATTGTTGCCACTGGAGGTTTCCACAGGGACTGCCTTTAGCAGAAGTCTCCCGGCTTGTGAGAAGAGACCTTAAGCTTATCTTATTATAAAAGACCGATAGGAATAGAAAATTAAGGAATACAACAACGCTGGGAGATATCAAATTGACTCTGAATTTTTGCCCAGAATTCGAACAGCTGATAAATATCGTCAATAACAATATTCCTGAAAATGAGTTGGCAGATAAACTCGCTAGGATCTGTGTATCAATACCGTAACACTATGGGATTGGTTATCATGTTGTATGAGACCTACTGAGAATGGAGGATACCAAGGCTAAGCAGTCAAGAACCCTCCTCTCTAACTTCAAACGAAGAGGTTCAAAGCCGTGATAACTCACGGGAAAAATACCGTGACAACCTTGACGGACCTTCTGACGGTACATTGTAGACTCCGCAGCCACTTAAATAATATTGGCATAGCGGATATTGGAGTATGTCGCTTCTGTAGCATGGAGAAAGAAACTTCAGTGCATTTACTCGCCAAAATTGGCAATGAGTATGTACGTTCTACCTCCGGAGATCGCTGTGACCCTAATTCCAAACAAGATACTGGAACCCATTAAGGCAATAGGACTTTTGGGAGAGCTCTGAGCCATGAAGGGGGAACAATAGATCCACTTAAGTTTCAGTACATTTTACGCCCATTAGTTAAAATTTCAAAAACAGCAGAGTTTAGGTACTCCATTATTTAGCTACGTTTTGAGGACGACTTTCGCATACGGATGAATTACGAACTGTACGAGCTCCTTGATGACATAGATGTTGTCCAGCGCATCACAATACAAAGTCTGCGCTGGCTCGGGCATGTTTTACGTATGGATAACGATGACCACGACTCCGATGGAAAGATCAAGTGAAGGAGAACCTATCCTCCCTTGGTATTTCTTATTGGACAAGGCGCGTGAAAAGCAAAGGCTCCGGCGAGAGCTGTTGAGGTCGGCTGTAACCTCAGAACGGGTTGTCATGGCCATGAATAAATAAAACAAATAATAGAGGGCAAAAAAGTGTACATCAAATTCGGTCAACGTAACCATAGAACTTGAAACCTTTTTTACCCAAGCGCTGTTGCCAATTTTCAGCGCTCATTAATATGCAGCGTATTTGGCGCGAGTCTTTTTTATCACCAAAACAAAGCAAAGTTCAATGTATGCCGCCAATATCGATAAGACTTCGATAAGACATCCACCCACCGAATTGTTCACTTTGTCGCTTTTGCTTCATCGAAATGCGCATTTGATCAGATTCTGGAAACAACAACCACACCGACTACAAAAACATTCTGAAAAGTGCAATGTGCTATGTGCCACAGCGTCGTCTCCTGCAACAGTCTTCATCTTCATTATGCGCACTGGAATTGCAAATTGAGTATACGCCGCATTGCACCAAAGGCGCTCGACAGATGCAAGCGATTTTTTCATTTTTTTAATCAATGCAATTGCAAACGCTTTGAAATTGTTATTAACACCTAGTTGCCTAGTTGGCTGGTAGGTAGCCCAGCCACCAGCCAAGCCACTTGGCCACTTTGCCACTTGTTGCTGCGGCGGGAACCTGTGGCAACAACAAAAACACTCCTCTGAGCTCATTAGACAAATTGCCTGCGCCGCTTCCAATTCGTTTCAATTTGATTTGATTTGATTGATTTGCCACAATCGAATTGAATTGCCAATAGTTGTGGAGAGGCACACAGAGAGACAGTCTCTGTGTGGCCATAAGCAGCATGAGGCATGCAGCATGTTGCCTGTTGGTGTTGTAATTTCAACAACTTGTAAATGGAGCACGCTTAAAAGCTCGAGCCGGCTTGCTTTGGCCTGGTCTGACTTGGCTTGGCTTTTGGATTTTCTTAGGAACACTTTAGCTCGGAGTCGTAAATGAAAATGTGTCATAACGGCATACAGTAGTAACTTGTCAGCAAGTCTAACTGTAAACGACGTGCGTTCAACATAATGTCAACAGTTATGATTATTATAGAACGACAAACGACACTCTACTTAGTACCACATAATCTCTCATATGTAGTATTCCACGAATTGTTGATCATAAAACTTAAAACACGGGCAACTTGCGGCTTAAACTTTGTTAAAACCCAAAATAAAAAAACCGCATTCTACACTGAGAGAAAAATTCGAGGGGATTGTAGGCAAGTTGAGTATATGGGAATCTGAGAAAACTAAATTGAATATAGGTTAGGTTAGGTTAGGTTACGCTGGCCGGCCACAACAGAGTGCAGCCTAGCATAGACCTTTTGGTCCTTAGCTGTGCCAGAAAATTGAATATAAATCTTAAGTAAAACTATTTTGCCGGTTTTTCTAACTTCTGATTAGACAAATTACACGAACGAACAAAAAATCCAGTCAGAGGGAACGATTTTAAAAAAAATCACTTCCGAGAAAAAAACTATAATTTATTGGACCAAAATACCCTTCTCTAACGATCAAAAACAAGTCCCTTCAATGAAGGAAATGATCATTTAATGAACCAGTTCCCAAAATTACCTTCTTCAACGAACAAAAAATCGCTTCAGAGAGAACGAACTAAAAGAAAATCGCTTCAGAGAAGGAAACTATCATTTATTGAACCTGTTCGCAACATCACTTTCTCTTACGAACAAAAGGCCCATATTCCAACCAGGGACGATTGGAATATAGGTGAACCAGGCTCAGCTGGCTCGAAAAATATATACACGGACGGTTCCAAGCTAGACGACCGTGTAGACGGAGACGTCTACGTTGAGGAATTTAACTTAAGAACTGCTTTCCGACTCCCGGACCATTGCAGTGTTTTTCAGGCAGAAATAACTGCAATTCAGGAGGCTTTAATAACAATAAGAAACCTACAAGTTCGAAATAAGAACATTTGCATCTACTCGGACAGCCAAACGGCTATTAAGTCCCTTGTTTCGATGACTTCGTCTATGAAGTCGGTGAATAACTGCCGCTTGTCTCTTAAGGAGATGGCTGAGCAGTTTCACATTCACCTCATATGGGTCCCAGGACATAGGGACTTCGAGGGTAATTGTATTGCGGATGAATTGGCTAAACAAGGAACTACTAGCATCTTCCTTCAAGACAAGGAGGGCCTGGGTATACCCATGACCAGCTGTAAACTGAGAATTCTCTCTTTGTGCAAATAAAACGTGGAATCGGACATCGAACACGTACAGGATCACGCGGCTAACTTGGCCAACGTACTGCAGTAAAAGAAC
Organism: Chymomyza amoena; assembly: GCA_037043745.1. NCBI lineage: Eukaryota > Metazoa > Arthropoda > Insecta > Diptera > Drosophilidae > Chymomyza > Chymomyza amoena. The sequence goes on from JBAMAX010002024.1 coordinate 192,498, forward strand.
CAAAGAACTTTGCTGTCTGAATAGAGCCCAGTGCTCAACTGTTTTCCGTGCTATCACGGGACATTGGCTGGTGGGAATCCACGCATTCATGTTGAATGCTCCCCACCATGACTTCTGTAGAAGCTGTGGCGATGAGGAGGAGCTGGAGACGGTGGAACACTTTTCTGTCATTGCCCTGGGCTAGGCAGTAAAAGATTCAGGTTTTTAAAGTCACACTTTCTAGACGATCTATCTCAGCTCTCTCATCAGAGACCAAAATGCCATTTAAGATCTATTCAAACTGCCGGATGGCTTCCTCACCTTATATAGGGGACCTCTCTGCCGCCCTAACTTAACCTAACGAACAAAAAAATCCCTCCAGAGAACAAAATTTTAATTGAATGAACCAGTTCGCAAAATTACCTTCTCTAACGAACAAAAAAATTCAATTCAATATCAAAGCAAATGTAACTAATTTTATCAAATAACAAGAAATACCTAAATGGTCTCAAAATAAAATACGTTTTCTTAAGCCAAGAAGTCCACCAATTTCTCGCTGTGTACTCACCACAGACAGTAAGCAGGCTGGCCCGGCGCAGTGCATTGTCTGGCCAATTCGGAATCTCGGAGATGCTGCCTCACAGCTGATTTCAAAGTTAATTAACACACAATCAACACGTACAAGCAGAAGCAGAAAAAAAATACCAAAAAAAAATGGCAATCTAAGCATGCAATAATAACAGCAAACATACGAAATTAGCTACACTCACACAGTCACACATGGACACACATACAAAGACATAGATACATAGTCACATAGATACGTAGATACATAGACCACAAAAGCGCAGCAGACTTACTTCAATACAAGAATTCGACTGCACCGAAATTAGCTAAAAAAAAAAAAGAAAAACTCAAGAAAACTGAAAACTGAAATTAAAGTTGTAAGATTACAACAGCGACGTCGACGTCGACTGCGACGCCAGCGACAGTAGCAACTGACGCGACGCCGACGAGTCATGCCATGTGAACCAATTTGTGGCATCAATCTCAGGCGTGATGTGAAATTGGCCAAGACGTCAGCACCAGCCAAAACTCTAATACAATAAATAACAACTAACAATAAACTCTAATATAATTTTTGCGCACATTTATTGGCCAAGATGATATTAGCAAAAGTAATCCAAAAATTTAATCAATATATAGTGGGGTATGCCTAGGGCAATTAAATAGGCTTAAAAAATAAAATGACATATTAAGTGGAAACAGTGGCGGATGTAAAAATGGGCCCAGGGGCAACCACTTGAGGGGCTAATTAGTTTGACAGTTTTGAATATTTAAAACACGCTACACAAAAATAATATTATATGAATAAAAGTTAATAATACTATTTTTGTAATAGGGGAAATTTTCTTTGTGTAGTGCGGCAACCCTGTCGCACTTATCGTCATGTGTTCGCTAGATCTTTCTGTAAAATACCCGAACACATTAAAAAAAATCGTTTTGACTGTGAATACCAATTTTTGGATTGAGTCAAAAAAAAATACTAAAAACTAATCGGCAATAAATATTTTTAAGTTATATAATTGGCATAAATATGATCTTAGTTTATAGAAGAATTTTACTTATTTTGAGAATTCATTTTAATTCCTAAATTCCTTAAATTCGGTTTTAAACAAATTCAAATAAAATGTTCGGATTTGTTTTTCGCAGCACTGCCTATTATTATATTTTTTTATTATAAAAACTTTAAGTGGTACATGAAATAGTCGTTTTTTTTTATTTTTCGAATATTTATTTATTGACAATCAAATATGCTGAAAAATTTAAAAGGTTATAATCCAATATTGATATTGTGTGATATGAAATAGGAATAAAAAGTTGAAAAATTTATCTCGAATTCTTTAAGGGGCACACCTAGTGTGAAATTTTCAAAAAATACAATTTTTTTTTCCATATTTCTATAGGTTATACCTTTAAAAATAACATACTAAAATTTTAAATCGATATCTTAAATAGTTTTTGAGTTACAGCCATTTAAAAGAGTAGCCGCTCTATAACAGTGAAAACGATCATTTTATCTTTAAGGGACACACCTAGTGTGACAACCTAAAAAAAAAGGTCATTTTTGGGAATTAATAAAAAAAAACTAGTGAATCCATCTATTTAAAATTTTGAGGGTACATTTATATATGTTTTGAGAATACACAGTAAAATTTTTGAAATAAAATATTGAATATTTTTGAAATGACACGCGATCTCAGGTATATACCAACTATCTAACTGCCGAGCGGCTACTCTTTTAAATGGCTGTAACTCAAAAACTATTTAAGATATCGATTTAAAATTTTAGTATGTTATTTTTAAAGGTATAACCTATAGAAATATGGAAAAAAAAATTGTATTTTTTGAAAATTTCACACTAGGTGTGCCCCTTAAACGCGTTTTTCTCGAAACAGCATTTTTCGAATTTGCTGGAGTGATTACTCGAAGACAAATGATCCGATCGCTATCAAATTTTTTTTGCATCTCCTCTATATAGTTCTCCATACCATGAACCTCCAGTTTTTTGATCTGATCAAAAATCGAATTTTGGCAGGCCAAAAACGACCAAAATTTTGGGAAAAATTTAACTTTTTTTTCAACATGCCGCCATTTTGTCAATTTTCGATTTTTTTGTTTGCCCGAGGTTCATTGTACAGACAATATGTTTTAGTTTAACGAGAATTTTTTTTTTAGGTTTTATCAACGGAGATGGCTGCAATCACTCCAGCAGTGGAGGAACTTTTTTTTTGGCACCGCCGGAGATCGCGTGTCATTTCAAAAATATTCAATATTTTATTTCAAAAATTTTACTGTGTATTCTCAAAACATGTATAAATATACCCTCAAAATTTTAAATAGATGGATTCACTAGTTTTTTTTTTATTAATTCCCAAAAATTGCCTTTTTTTTAGGCTGTCACACTAGGTGTGCCCCTTAAGTCGTACTAAAAAACTGGAAAACCAAAAAATTTTCAAAATTATATTTAAAATTTTATTTGTAATGGAAGATATACCCAGCAGTTTATATTTTGGCCGGTAGAGGGCGCCCAAATTAAAACACAGTTTTTTAACCGTCACCTTGCCCTTTTTCTGTTTTTGGCGTTTATCAAAAAAAATTTAAATCTCAAAAAATATATAAAACTATTATATTTTATCATAAAAGTATCTCTAGTAGTTTCCAATTTAAAAAGCTTTAAAGTCTTCTCGCGCCTTGAAAAACAACCAAGCACTGCGGCTAAGTTAGCGCTCCCTACCGTTCAATATTTTTAGAGATTGAAGCAAGGAAAGCTATTTCTATAATATCAATTCTAATAAAATGTTTGTAATAAACATTTGAATTTAAACTATCATAAGATATAATCACATGACGACAATTTTCATGCTAACCGAAGCATCTATGGGCGGTAGGAGTCGGCATGGTCAGATCGATCTTTTTCTTAGTTCATATATGTGTCATTACAATTAACTGTACAAAATCTTAAGTCTCTCTTCATTTTTCGATTTTATGCCAAAAATTCTGGCTTTTTTTTTGCCCGACACTGTTCGATTAGGAATTTCTTTTTATTCTCATAAAATACTACAGTATTAGGTTTTTTTATAATTGTTATGTGACTTTTTTGACGTTTTATGCAATTATTGTATAATAAATATCTCGAAAAGAAATTTTATGCGTTTCGGTCAGTTTTCTTACGACACTAATAAACCTTAAAATAAATGTAATACCATGCTTTTGAATTTATTAGCCGTGCACCGAAAAAACTTCCTGCCCTAGAAAACGAATTTTTCTGTCTACATGCCTTTTTTTTATTGTTTTCGATCAATTTTTATATTTCCCTTATTTTTTCCGATTAATTCTCATATTGTGTTGGCTCTGTATGCTTAGGATTTTTTTTAATTTTTACTAAATAAATGCAATAATAATATAATAAAAAGCTCGAAAGGAAAACTTTCTTACTAGAGTATTGAATTTAACTGGAAAACGAAAAAAAAACAAGCTTACAACTTTATTCGGATTCGTTTTTAATGCTCGGAAAAACGAAAACGAAAGTAAGGTGACTTTTCAAATTTCGCGGGCAACGAATCATGGGTATATGGTTATGATATCGAAACCAAAGCCCAATCATCCCAATGAAAGCGGCCAGAAGAGCCAAGACCGAAAAAAAACCGCCGAGGACGCAAAACTCTTATAACCTTTACGCCTCTCACAACCAAACAAAAAATGCCATTCACTTGAAATTTGGTACAGATGTTCGGAAAGAGTGTACCAACACAACAAAACAAAAAAATCGATAATCGAAAATACGTTGCCCGCGAAATTGCTTAAGTCACCTTACTTTTGAACACACCTCGTAATCCTTATTTTTCCCGAAAAATTTTCATAAGTTGTACGATTAATATTTTTTTTATTCTCATTAAATAATTAAAAAATCGTTAAAAATACAATATGTGCACATTAATTTATTAATCTAAAGACAAAATTATTACTCTTGGGCCGCAAAATATTTTAATCCGGCCCTGAGCAGAAGCAGAAAATTTTTTCAAGCAGCTGCTTTTTATAGTAAATTCTTTTTTATTATATATGCTTAAATCCTTAAATTTGAGCAGATTTTATTTTGAATTATAATTTTTTTGGTTTATTTGATCGGTTTTTGGATTATCGATTTATGAAAGCAGTGTAAAGTTCAAGGACTTACACTATCAAACAATTTTTTTCTTCATATTTTATTTGCAATCTAAAAAAATAGAAGTTTATTACTAAACCTTTTTTTGGATCACTAGGATAAACGATTTAAAAATGCAATATAAGTTAAAAGATTTACGCTATCGAAATTAAGATCTTAAAATTTGTCTCAGCCACGTTTTTTTATTAAAATTTAAAATTTATAACTTGATTCAAAATATGATATGGAATGGTGTTTCAGGAAAAGTGCCTCTATTGTAAAAAATTTAGACATACCTGAAATATCTATCTTTTTATATTTTTTTTTTTAATATTCAGAATATTTACTTATTGTCTAATAAAAACAGATTCTAAATAAAATGTGAAGAAAACAAAAAAAAAAGAAGAAAAACCGGTATGTGTCTATGTTAAAAGATCAAAACCATCCTGTTAATCTTTCTTATCCAAAAAACCAATTTTACAAATTTGTCATCATAGTGGTAAAAAGCAGTAACCTGATTTAAATATTTTCTAGAAATTTAAAAAAGTATGTCATCTCGAGAAATAATGATATTCAAGGTTAAAGGTGACGCAGATAATTTTGAGTCAAAATATGAATCGATTACGAGACAAAACCCAACTTTGTTTTCTGTTTACACTCATTAGTGTTTTATTTAAACAAAATGACTCAAAAAGTCAAAGATATAAAAACTTTCGCTTAACTCAAGGTTCCCATAAATTCCCAAACCTGCAGATCTGAGCATAAAGTAAACATAGCCCGCGTAAGAGTATTCTATTAGTAGTTGCATTTAATAATTATAGACTGGAACAGACACCAACCATAATTAGTTTGATTTTTGTTTTGTCTTACTTTGTCGCGTCTAAAAAAATTCCACAAATCTTTTTGATGATGAGTCATCATATATGAGTTTTGGGATTTTATTTTTTGATGGGTAGTACCAAGTGGAACTTTAAGTGTCTGCCACAGAAACACGTTCATAAGTGCACGTATCTTCGTTTCTTTTTATGTGCCTACATATATACTATACATATATATATATGTACCATATATATAAAGTATATATATTTTTGCATGTTTTATTTAATTTTTTTGCTGGCCTTTGTCCTAAACTAAAAACATTTGACATTTCCATCAAGTTTATTTGCATGTTAAAAAAAACGCTCTCTTTTAATATTTTATTATGTTATTTTTTTGGGTTAATATGTGGTACGATTTTTTTTAACTTTAAGACTATTTTTTCAATCCATGACAGTTAAGAAGACACTAACTTTGAAAAGTTTACGCATATGATTAAAACTCAAAATATATTAATTTCATCATCATCACTTTAAATATTATTTTGAGACTATGGGGTATAAGAAAAATAAGGTGACGCATAGATCATGATACTCCATTGCAAAATTTTTTTAGAATCCGTTCTCTATTTTGGAACACAATCCAAGAAACTGCTTTTAATGATAAAAACTATATCCTGACGTGACATCTAAAGGGGTCCTAGCTTAGTAAGTTGGGATTGAGTCCAGAGATTTAGGTGAATGCTTAGCATGGAAGAGCTGAATACCATAATACCATAATACAGTTTTAGACCCCTAGTTTTAAGCCCTTTTTTGTTATTATAAAGCCCGCCTCGATTGTTCCAGTGTGCGTTTACTTTTAAAGCCACTGTTTATGCGATTTATCTCATAATATTAACCAGACCACATGACGCATGCGTAATATCTTCAAAGAGCGCGCATAACCAACCAACCGTCTAAATTTATTTAATGCATTTTTATGCTGCACTCTAAATGCATAAAACATTTTTCAGGCTTATCTTCTTTATTTCAATAATTTATAATTTTTTTATATTTTTTATTGCTATTATAAAAAACCTAATTTCATAAATTGCATTAATACTTCAAAACGATTATCTAACTTTATATAAAAATTGTTCAAATAAAATTTCACTGCTCATTTTTCATTTATTCATTTATGCAAAATAAATTTTCAACAGTTTTTCACACGCATTCAAAAAGAAAATGCCAAAAATCTTAACGCCCAATGCGAAAAATAATATTTATATAGTTATAACTTTAAGACATATATACATATATACTTATTATATACATATATACATTCACTATACAAGTCGTTTACTATTGTTGACTTTTCAGTTAAGGCTTTTTTGTTAGTAGCTCTTTCTTGCTTTTGGCCAAAAGCGCGCGCACAAAAACTTGAATTTAGGTCAAACATTATTCAAATACGGCGACGCACACAGCTGGCAGCGATGTCGACGCCGACTGTGACGGCGACTGCGCCTGCGCCTTGGTAACTCAATGAATGAATGCGACAAAGCAGCGGCAGTGAGAGTAAGTTTTGGACACGGCTTCCAAGCCAAATGGCCAGTTGACCATGTTTGTTGTTGTTGTCTTAGTTGTTGTTGTTGCTGTTTTAGCCGCTTTGAAAATGCATAAAACGCGCGCGCCTAAGTCGGTCGCTCCAGCCGTTGACCATTTGGTACGTAAGAGGCGCGCGAATTGAGCCGACAGTGGAGCCCGGCCAGCGTTGTCCATTCCATGTTGCTGTTGCTATTGCTGATGATGATGATGATGACGACGATGATATAACAGCACAGGCCAAACAAAAACAAAAACAACAGCAACAAAACTTGGCTACTAAAATGATAGCGAAAGGGTTGCAGTGAAGACAAAGACGTTTTGATACTCTTTTTGTAGCTATATAGAAAGGCTGAGTCAAAGGCTCGAAGAGCATTTAAATAAATATTAATTTATTTTATTTCTAGTATGACTTTTTAGATATTTGAAAGTTAAGGGTTTCAGGAGACCTCTCTTAATAGTATCTGCTTGTTTTCTTCTGTTTAAACTTAACTAGGCACGAAATTTGTTTAACCTTTTAGGAACGTCTGTTTTTGACCATCAATCTACTGCTAAAGGAATTTATCCCCTATTCGGGAAGGAAAGTGGTCTTTAAAGTACCTCACTGGGACACTAGAGCGGAGGGGGGTTTAATTTTTCGACATCTACTCAATATGCTTTATGAAAATCTATCCCGTTTTTAGAGAATAACATTTTTTCTAAAAATTAATTAAAATCATATTTACGAATGACTATGAAGAACTTGAGTTAGGGAGGACTAGCGGAAAGTGGTCGTGGTTGAGAAGTACAGGAAGGGTTGGTTTAAAGTATATCGCTGAAGCACTGGAGTGGAGGAGGGTTTAAGATTTCGACACCTAGTCAATATCCTCTATGAAAATCTATCCCATTTTATTACTCTCTGCTTTAATAAAATTATTTAGAATCATATTTTCGAATGACTATGACAGAACTATTATAGAGAGAGGGATGGCTGGCGGGAAGAGGTCATGGTTTATTCTACGGAAAGTAATAGGAGGGATTGGTTTGAAGGGGGCACTACCGATTTTGTTGAAATTTGGCACATTGCCTAAGTGCTCTAAAAAATTTCAAAACGCCAAATTTTAACAAAATCGGTAGACTATATCATATAGCTCCCATAGGAATTATCGGTCAAAAAATCGATTTTTTAACAAAATTTGTTGTATTTCGTTTGTTTTTTAAAATATTGCGACCAAATTTGGCACTTGTAAGTTTTTTATTGTTCTTAAGCATTTTACCAAATTTGGTTACGATATCTTCATAAACAAACGAATTATCCATCTAAAACATTTTTTTTTGTCGATGAAAATTGAATTTTCTTGTTTACAATAAGCGTCGTAACTTAAGCATTTATCGACCGATTTTATATTTATAAAAATTATAGATATTTCTTTAAGATTAAATAAAAAAAAGTAAAGGTGTTTTAACAAAATGTTATATAAAAATGACTTCAAAGTGTGAAAATCGAAAAAAAAAGTGTAAATCTTAGATAACTTTTAAAAAATCTCGTAGTTGCTTTGTATGAAGTATAAACAAATGTATATCATCTTAAAGCTTGAATCTTCTTCTTTCCAAAACCGTAAAGCAATCGAAAATCGGTTGAAAAATGGCGACGTTGTGATAGTGGGAGTGATCGCAGTACCCGAAAAACGGTTTTTAAGCAATAACTTCCGATTTTGGGGGTGTTAGACAATTTTGAAACACACTATCGTGATCTACTCGTCAAGACCTACAACGTACACTAGGTCACTTGAAAAGTTCTTTGATTTTTGTCAATTCTGTAGGACAGTGTTATTTAAAATTATATTAAATGAATGACTATAAGAAAACTAGAGGGAGGTAGGGCTGGTCTTGGTATATTTTGCGAAAAGTTACAAGAAGGGCTGTTGTCACATTGTAAGGATTCGTTCCCGCACAATTGCTTTCATTTCGAAAATTATATGGACGACAGTTAAAAAGTTAATTTAAAAATAGTTTCATTAGTTGGGGAATTTTTTTCCAACCAAGTGGATAGGTTTAGCTCTAAAGTTATTACTACTTCTAGTTACTATGAAATTACTAGTTTATGGCGGGATATCTTTCAATAATACATAACAAGTTTCTTTCTCAGCCCATACATTTTTTTGGCTGCCTCTTGCGGAGTATTTTGGAACTTCGTATATTCATACCAGTGCAAAATCAAATCTTTTTGCTTGGAAAAGAGCAATGATCAGATATATAAAAATAAAGTATGAAATTTATCATAGGAAAATATTGAAGCTTATAGAAAATGAAGCTTGAAAATGCGAGATAAAAAAAATAGGGGGCTTCTACATCTAGACACAAAAATAGGATACCTCAAAAGATTTGTATATAATGTAATTAAACAATTTAAAAACCAAACCATATGATATCACAATATATACAGGAATATATCTTGCTTAGATGCGTTTTTAAAATATTTCAATCTATTTATAGGAGTATTATAGGAAGGTCCCCAGGATAGAACCTTTTAAGTCTTTTCTTTCTGTTTCTTTAGGTCATACACCTCGCAAGCGCATTTGGATATACTTTAAGGTGTTTTATGTATTTTTGAGCTTGTGGCCGTATGACTTCTCCAACTTTAGGGAGCTTGAAGTAAAATTTTGTATTTATATTTTATAGTCAGTAAAGCAAATTTTTAAATGGAGATATGATAGTTTATTTGATATTATTACGAATACTATACCTAACTGTATAACCTAATTTATATATAGATTTAAGTTATACCTACATATAAAGAAATTTTTGATGACAAAAGCTACTCCGACACTATACAATTTTATGGCTTTAAAAATATATTATTTTGAAATATTTTCCAAATAGATTTAATTCCACAAAAGGCTTTATCTAGTCTTATTTATTTAGCTAGTTTATCGGTACACAAATAACTTAAAGGGATGCACACATACCGATTCCGACAAATCATTTTGTAATTGAAATTTTAGGATAAAATTTTGTTTTTCTCTTTTCAAATAGATTGACTAAGTTCCTACTTGGCACAGCCGCTCATTTTTAAGCAGGGACCGCAAATTTAAGATATGGGCATAAAAAAATCAAAGCGAAAAGGGAGTTTTTTTTTTTTGAATGGATTTAAATTAAATTTGTAATTTTAATCAATATTAAGAAATTTAAATTAAAATTAAGTTAGTCCCATTAGTTTTCCATGTAATTAAATTTCTATTTCTACTCATCAACTCCTTGCCTACTTTATAGACTCCACAGCTCCACTCCTCTCCCAATCGTCACAACCTGCTCAATAAATTTTAAACACTTTTTACAACCTCTTATAGTGTATAATAAAATGTATATATGGTCAACAACAACAACAACACTAAACAGGGGGCCGCATACCGTGGGCTGGTCGGCCGACCGACCAAATGACTGACTGACTTAGTGACTTACTGGCTAACAAAAACAGCCGCTGCTCCCAGCCAGCTCCCCGTTGCCTGCTCCCTGCTCCCCACTGACTTGACTTGGCTTGGCCAAGTTTGACTTGCTTCGACTTGGCTCGAGTTGGTTCGACTTGGGTTGGCTTCTTCGCAGCCTTTCGCAATAGCAGCGCTTCGTCTTTTTTTTTTGTTGTTGCTGTTTTTCTTTTAGCTGCTTCTTTTTAGTATTTTTTGTTTTGCAGCGCTTCAGCGCATTTGCCTTTTTTTGCGAGTTGTTGTTGTTCTTTAATTTGTCGTTGTTGTTGTTGCTGCGTCTGCTGCCAAACCGTTAGTCCAGCACTAAATTGGCGTTGGCCGTTGACGTTGACGTCGACGACGGCGGCGCTTCTTTTTTTTTGAAGCTGCGCGCGCAGCCCATTCTATAATTTGCAGCTATTTGTTGTAGTCACTGATGGGGATGGCAGTGGCGTGGCAGAGGGGGCAGGAATATGTAGATGCCAATGATATTTATTTATTTATTTAGTGCATTTGAAAAAGCTACTACAGTGTTCAGTTAGAAGAATTTACAGTAAAAAATAAATAAGATTTTAAAAAAAAATAAAAAAAATAGACTTGGATAATTTGCTCTTCATAATCTTATATATAAAATTCTCGTGTCACAATGTTATGTTCCTTCTAAGCTTAGGATCTCACGAACGGCTGAACCGATTTGGCTAATTTTGAGTCTTGAAATGTTCGTGGAAGTCCAAGGATATGTTAAGGAGTTAAGAAAATATAACAACAATTGCGACGAAAATACTAAAAAGGACAATTTGATTTTGCAATACAATTTTTTTTTAATTTAGGTTGTCATTGTGTACATTGTCAGATTAACTAATATTTTTAGATTAATAGTTTTTGTCGAAAGGAAACACAAAAATTATAAACGATTCATGTTTTGATTTCTGTGTAAAATATATATGATCAGATCAATATTTGCACATAATGCCGCCAAAAAGACGTAACATTGGGAGACGTTCACGTAGAACTCAATTGCAATCATCCCGAAGAACAGCTGAAGCTGAGGAGACAACGTTTACAAAGGAATGAGTTGAATCGATTAAGAGAAGCAAGATCACATTTTGCTCATACATGCTCGAATGAGAATGAGACGAAATCGGGATTATCAGAATCAATCAGATGAAATCCATGCAGAACAGAATTTAATCCAAAGAACATTCAGGCAAATGCGCAATGCATCCAATCTGCACAGAGCTGCATTCGAATATAACAATACGACCGATTATAGCTCGCGTCAATCTGTTGTAATTGGAACAATGAACAAGGTATGTGACCAGTGCCAAGCACTGAAATTTCCCAATGAAACAGCAGGCCTGCTTATTATCAAAAGCAGTGTATTCGGAGAGGTTCGCTGCTGGATGTATTCGGTAGAATGGCAGAAGAGAGGATTACCTCAGAAAATACTACCGCATGAAATTGATGATGTGGTATCGGCGGAAATCCCAGTTCAAACAAATGATCCAGAATTGTTCGAGGTTATCACAAAGAATATGATCCACGGACCATATGGTGTGCTCAACCCAACTTCACCATGCATGATCGACGGCAAATGCTTCAAAAGATATCCAAGGGCATTGACTTCGGACACTGTAACGGGCTCCGATGGATACCCATTATATCGCCGTAGATCAACAGAAGACAATGGCAGATCAACCACAATCAAAGTGCAAAATCAAGAAATTGAAATTGACAATCGTTGGGTTGTTCCATTTTCGCCATTATTATCAAAAACGTATAAAGCCCACATTAACGTCGAGTATTGCAACTCAGTAAAATCAATAAAATATATCTGCAAATACGTCAATAAGGGAAGCGATATGGCGATTTTTGGTGTGAGAACCGACAATGTGAATGACGAAATTTCACAATATGAAATAGGATGTTGCATTAGCAGAAACGAGGCAATATGGCGAATTTTCTCATTCCAAATTCACGAACGACACCCAACCGTTGTCCATTTAGCAGTTCATCTAGAAAATAGTCAACGTGTTTCTAGACGAGCGAGCGGAGCGAGCGTGCCGAAGGCCGGCTAGTTTTAATATAAGTTTAAAATGTTTAGTTAGAAGAATTTAGAGTACGAAATAAGTTAAATTCAAAAAATATTTTTTTAAATTAAGATATTAGGAAAATTGCTCTCCATAATTTAAATATAAATTAAAAATGTATTTCCGCCTTATTCTTTTTAAGGAAATAATGGAATTCACAACAATGTACCTCCACCAAAGAGAAAAGGCTAAAAAAACTGTCATTTTTGATTTATTGTAAATAGAGTAATTTTAGATTGAATCTTAAAGATTAGGGTCTGTGGATATGGATCTCAAATAAAGCAGCCAGAGACTAGAACTACAAAAAAAAATGTTTAAGAAAATTTTATAAAAAAATAAAAAACAAGACTGACATGATAGAAACGGTCGGGGATGTTCGACAAGGCTTGTCAAGATGACTCTAAATAGAAAGAGTAATGGAAGTCTGAGACAGTTTGAAAGAGAGAAAATTATAAAAATTATAATTAAATAGAACACAGCTCACGTTAAGGATAATTTAATCCTCCGTCTGACCAATGGATAGGGTCCAGCCAGGCACCATTCGGCAAATCTATAATATATAATTCTACAATTCTATAATTTTTTCGTCCTTATTTGAGGACTTTTTATAATTGCCATTGTGGTAGATCGATAGCCAAGCAAATTGTAGGAAGGTACCTGGGAGCTCCAGTCTCTATGATAGCTCAAAATATATTAAATAAACGTCAAAAAATGTCTGGTCAGACCCGTTTGTCAGACTAATCCTAAAAAGAATTTAAGACCTTAAAGCGGAAAAGCTAGGTGCAAAAAATACTGGTTTCTCGAAGAGGCTAGCAGAACTAGCTCCATCAGGAAGTTGGGGGTATCAGTAAGTCCGAGTAAGAGTTTTAGGTTTCATAATTTTAAGTTTCTGGCACATTTTAAATATGTATATATAGTCATCAACTGCAAAGGCAATATGGATACCCCTCTAAAATTATTTTCCTTGATCCGCCCCTGTCAATAAAAGTTTGCTGTTGTCGTTTGGCACGGCCTACGCAGCACATGTTAGGCACTTCCAATGCATTTTGGCCACTTGCAGCTTTAACTTTTGGCCAGTCAAAGCTTAATCACAGTTGTTTATCTTATTATGAGCACAAGAAAAAAATGGCTAAAAAAAATTGGCTAAAAAATGTTTTTAAAAACTGAAACTGCAAATAAATACATGGTGCTTTCTTGTTTGGGTGTGGTGCGTGTTAGTTATTTAAAAATACACTGCCTGAAAATTGATTCCGGACACTTTACCCCAGCCTACGAAAAGATTGTATTAAAAGGAGCCTCATATGGTGGGACATCCTTAAAATGAGAGTGAAATGTATTGAATGGCTTAATTTTGGAAAACCGAGTTTTAAAGATCTCCAAAATTTTGTATGAAACTTGGGGAGCTGTTTTTCTTTGGCCTCATCCAGTATGATTTTTTAAACTACATACTTTTACAGTTATCTTCCCTATATATAGTAAACCCAAAATCTGCAGAGTCTACCTTTTCACATGCGAAAACGATATCACCAAATTAAAACGTGAAAAAAAATGTTTACCAATTGATTCATCCTATACATACTACTTACGCTCAAATTCCGACTTTAAGTATACGAAGACTGTTGAGCCGCAGTGTATTTTATTCCAACATTTTTTATAAAATTTGGGGAGATGTCTTTTTTGACTTCATCCAGTATGATTTTTGGAAAAATGGATTCTGTTGCCTTATCTAAATATAATATTGATCTATAACTACTTTTCGAATATAAGGTAATTAATTCTTATCTTTTTTCGATAAATGATAAGTTCTCGAACACTCTAAAAGCTCTTATCATATTTGCTCACAAATTTCGTATCCATCACCCTTGCTGTCCACAAACTTTTTACCAACACTGTCTGATTGTTGTTTTTAAGCATTTTTTTTAGTCCAACTATCCTGTCTAGCCCCAACCGGTTAGATACAACTTAAGACTTAAGCCAGACTTTTGTCTTTTTTTATTTCTTATCCTATTTAACTTTTGTCGAGTTTTATGAAGAGTGCTTTAAGCCTTTTTGACTTCTATTGCATTTCCTTCACTTTTTTGTGGTCTAACAAATGTGGCCCGTTGTTGTTGTTGTTTCTGCTGTTACTTGGCTCTGCTTTGTTTTGGCCGTAATTGCCTTGTCACGTTTTCAGCGCTGGCGGCGGTCTTTATTTTGTTGTTGTTGTTGATTTTTTCTACATGTGTTTGGTATCGGAGCATCTTTAGGGGCTCCATTCAATTTATGATACCCTTTGTTTGTGGTCCAGCAGCAGAAACGCTTCGTAGGTGCCGTTGACATATTTATCTATTTTTGGGCCATCAATTTATTAACTGCAAGACTAAGACTTTCAAATGCAAGCCAGAAATGCCTTTGCAGTTAAAGATTTTTTCCTCTCTCGCTGCATTATTATGAGGGACTTTTAATAAAAATGTGAAAAACGTGCGATACTTTAGGTTAAAGACATAAGGAAAATATCAGCATACATGGCGTATGAGTAATATTGTTAAGGGAACAAATTTGAGTTGATAAAAGTTTACAATGTTGGGTGATTGGGAGCATTTTTTGGTTAAATAAACTGTTTACATAAATTTAATGAAAGATGTAGTACGTATGAGTAATAAAGTTAAATAATTACGTATACGTAATAAATTTGAATATATCTAGAAAGTCAAAATTTAAGGGCCATTTAACGTTTGAGCCCAAGTTGTTCGAAGTTAAAGGCAATAGCTTATATTATATAACATCTTATTTTTGCAGTTAACAGGCAGCAAACAGGGCGTATGAGTAATATTTGTTTTAAAAAATAGTAAAAAAAAGCTTGAAGGTATATAATTTATATTCTGTGACTACTTGTAAGTGGTTTTTTGATTTTTATGGCAAATAATGATTTGTTTATATTATAATATACATAATAATATTACTCATACGCACTGCAGAATCAATTAAGTTATATAGAGAAGGTTTTGGTGTACTCCAGGAATATTATTTGTATTTCAATAGTTGCTCAAAGATATGATATGGTTATTATTACTTATACGCACTGTATAATTAAAGGACAATTAAATTGCGTATAGAAGTTGTTGCTAAATTCCAAATAATTAATTTGCAAAAGTTGCAAAACGATCGAAGATTCAAATTTTTTGTAAGTTTATTCTCTAATTTATAGTAAAGAAAAAAGTTGGTTTAAGTTTTTTAGCAAGTAGTAGTCAAAAGAACTGGTAAGGACAAGAAATCAATCGTATGCTTGTAGAAATTCGTATGAATATTTACAATGTACATAAATATTGCTAAGAAGGTAAATAACGTATCCAGAGCATTTAGATTGTTTAACTTTTGTATATTCTCATGGAATTAGAATGTTCAAAGAGGACGGATGAGTTTGGATTTATTGTGCTCCCTACTAGCTCTAGAGCTCCTTATCTAGTCCAATTTTGGAAATAAATTAAGTTATCGTTTATTGTTCTAGTCTAGTAACATCGTGCATTCAGATTGTGTAATCGCCTAGGAGGGATGACCTTCTGGCAAAAGCGTCACACTCCGTAGGTATGTGACCGTAGGACTCCTCCCAAATTTCAGAGAACCTACAGGTGTTGGAGTGTAAGATTCACGTCATAATCAGGTTACCCTGCAGTGTATACTAAGAGTAGTCTTTCCCAAGCGGTAGATTTTGCTGAACCTATTCAGATCATTGAAACTGGGAAGCTGCTTGAAGGTTGCTTTTCATTGCATTATTATAATTGAGGGGGTTAAGGGATCCAGAGGAACTATTAAAGAAGACGTTTTATTGCAGCCTTTTAATCGCATTCCCATCCAACATTCAGACTTCTCTGAGAGTCGGTTGGATGTCTATATAGCTGCGGAATAGGTTCTAAGGGCACAGGCCTTGGATTGTCGACTATTACTCTATTAAGTTTCCCTTTTTAGCACCTAATGTAAAAATCTGTCACAAACTTACGTCGAAGCAGATATGGATGCCTAAACCCTTATGGTACGTTAGGGTAGGTAAGGGCGACTGCGCACTTGAAATGCCCGCAATACCGCAGATCCCTCTATAGTCCTTCTCTGGAGATAGTTGCACCATCTAGGATTCCTATCCCGTTGCCACGATGTTGCTGGCAATCTTCCTTGGAGATATACATAGATGTTAGCTCAGCTAATTTATGGAGGAAGTAATTTCTTAAAAGCTTATTCCTACGTCTACTAAGAGCCTCACAGGAACGGAGAAAGTCTTCTACTAATTCAACTTTTTCTTCGTCTTTGCAGCTTCTGCAAAAATCATGGATGGGATCAGTCATTCTAGTCGTTTGTGTTGCGAACAAGCCAGTGTCCAATGATTGCTCTGACAACTGCCGAGCTCTGCGACTATTTGAGTCCGCAGAGCCTTATGGATATTTTTGGGTCAATTTTAGGGAATATCTGGCGACTAATTGTGCATTGGGGTGTGTCATACCTAGCACAGCCGTTGTACGTGAGATCCAAATTTCTCCCTTGTTTGTAGCTTGAAAGTTGTCATAGTACTCTGCTTATCCAGTTTGAGGGTAGATATCGTGTCCTGGCTTGCCAATTCATCTGCTATTTCGTTGCCTGTAATATTCTAGTGTCCTGGCACCCAAATGAGGCTAATAACAAACTGATGTGCCATATTTTGAAAAGATTTTCGGCACTGCTCCAAATGGCTTTATAGCTATCTGGCTATCCGAAAATATATTTATCACACCGGTTTCCATGTCGATGTGGCGCAAGCAGATCAAAGCCTCTTTAATGGCAACGATCCCTGCTTGAAAAACGCTGCAGTGGTCCGGAAGTGGGAAAGACTGCCGAATATTTAGTTCCTCAGAGTAGACTCCCCTCAACATGGTGGTTGAGCTTGGAGCCGTCCGTGAAGAAATGAATACTGTCACCTGTACTTGCCCTGGACGAGTTTCCAACCATGAATCCCTAGAGGGGCTATCGGTGATGAATAATGCTCTAAGGGAGAACAGTAATCTGTCATTGACACTTTTGTGTCTTCTTTTAGAATGGACGAGTATCCATATCCTTAGACTGCTCAGCATTTAGCGTCTTTCAGGCGTCTCGATGGTGGCCCTTATGATAAGCGTTTTTTTTTTAATAAATTGAATAATGAGCTGTTTCGATTTTTTCAAAGAGAAGAAACCAAATCTTTTCAAAAAAAAAAAAAGAATTTTCTTTTGGCTCTCTTCCGCACTCAGTACATGTACGTATGTTAATCGCAAGCTAATTATTTAGTCCCAAAAATTGAAATTCCCACTTTTAAAAATAAATTTGTCTATAGTATAGGGCACCTATATAATAAAACTATATAAAAGGTTGTCAAAAAAGTCTTGCGGTATTTCCGCAAGCTTGTCTTTGCAAGCGCGTAGTTCTAGTTGTATTCGTCGCATCGGTTCACGCTAGAGCTTTTTGGAAAGCTCTTTTCACGTGCTAACACGTGTTTGATTAATTGTTGTTTGCTTTTAGTCGTTCGTGAGTTATAGCGTCGCAAACATGGAGCAAAATAAAGAGAAAATACGGCATATTTTACAGTACTACTACGATAAAGGCAAAAATGCATCTCATGCTGCCAATAAAATTTGTGCAGTTTATGGACCCGATACAGTTTCCATTTCCACCGCACAACGATGGTTTCAACGTTTTCGTTCTGGTGCAGAGGTGATCGAAGATGCGCCACGGTCCGGAAGGCCTGTTGTCGAAAATTGCGATAAAATCGCTGAATTGATCGAAAGAGACCGGCATAGTAGCAGCCGTAGCATCGGCCAAGAGCTGGGCATGAGTCATCAAACCGTTATAAGCCATTTGAAGAAGCTTGGATTGAAAAAGAAGCTCGATGTATGGGTGCCACACGACTTGACGCAAAACAACATTTTTGACCGTATGGATGCATGCGAATCGCTTCTGAATCGCAACAAAATCGACCCGTTTTTGAAGCGGATGGTGACTGGCGATGAAAAGTGGGTCACTTACGACAACGTGAAGCGTAAACGCTCGTGGTCGAAAAGCGGGGAAGCTGCCCTAGACGGTGGCCAAGCCTGGATTGACGGCCAGGAAGGTTCTTCTGTGTGTTTGGTGGGATTGGCAGGGAATCATCCACTATGAGCTGCTCCCCTATGGCCAAACGCTCAATTCGGACCTGTACTGCCAACAACTGGACCACTTGAATGCAGCACTCATGCAGAAGAGGCCATCTTTGATCAACAGAGGCCGAATTGTCTTCCATCAGGACAACGCCAGGCCACACACATCTTTGGTGACGCGCCAGAAGCTCCGGGAGCTCGGATGGGAGGTTCTTTTGCATCCACCGTATAGTCCGGATCTCGCACCAAGTGATTACCACCTATTTCTGTCCATGACGAACGCGCTTGGTAATCGGAAGTTGTCCACAAGAGAGTCCTGTGAAAATTGGCTCTCCGAGTTTTTTGACAATAGGGAAGCGAGCTTCTATAAGAGGGGCATTATGAAGTTGGCATCTCGTTGGGAACTCGTCATCAAACAAAACGGCGCATATTTGACTTAAATCGCATTATTATAACCAATTTTATGAACAATTGAAAATTCAATAAAAATACCGCAAGACTTTTTTGACAACCTAATATTTAAATTAAAAATATTTGTGAAAAAAAAAGAAAAATTCTCTATAAATATCATATTCATTTCAATGGCCATTTGATTTTTTTAATGTCATCGTCAACATTTCGTCGCATTTTTAGAAATTTTGTTTGTTTTCGGCCATTTTGCGGGCCAACTTGTATTTAATTTGTTTTTGCTGTTGTTGTAGTAGTTGTTGTTGCTGTTTTTACATATCAAATATTGTTGTTTTTATTTATTTATTTATATTTACAGCACAGTGTGCATAATTTTCCCTAAAATTATAATTCATTTGCTGTTGTTGCTGCTGCTGCTGCCGTTCCGAACGTCTTGCTGCCGGCGTCGCTGCCAACAGCGGCAGCGATTATGTGATTTTTCTTGTGCGCAGTGCGCTCAAAGCCATTTTGTTGTCGTAGTCGCAGACGTTGGCGTCGCAGTCGGTCGCTGCTGCTTCGTTTTCACTTTCTATCGGGCCCCAACGGCAACAGCAACAACAACAACAAGCAGTAACAACAACAACTTACATGCATGCATATATTTGTTTGCTGCTTGTCGCTGCGTTCGTATGTGTGTGTGTGTAAACGACACGCTGACCCAGTTTCTCACACACATACAACGTTACATGGAAGCACAACACTGGAATTAATATTATTATGGTTTGTTGTAGTTGTTGTTGTTGGTTTTCTTTGCTTTGCTTTGCTTGATTTTCTTGCTGGTTTTTGTGCTTCAGCGCCCATATGCCTACACACACACACACATAAGACCCCTGTCGCTTTTTGGTTGTTGTTGCTGTTACTGTTGTTTTCTTCTCTTTCGCTTAGACGCCGCATATGCAGTTATATTTCCATTATCAATTATCGTGCCCCGATCAATACGATATAAATACATATAAATATATGTTTGTATATGCTTATACATATATATCTTAAAACATAAAAAGATTTTTCATGCGGGCTTTTTGCCTTTTCAAACTGACAAATAATTGAAAAGAAGCTACAGCAACAACAACAACAATACAAACATCGACAAAAGACAATAACAATTGGCTTTGGATGCTTTTTTGGGTGGTTGGGCTGCATTTGCTTTAATTGGCCAAAGACAAGACGTACTACGTACTATTTATGCTTGGTTGAACTCGCGCCACTCTCGAAAAAAAACAACAAAAAAATCAGTACTAAAATTACTTGGACTGTATTATGTCTTATAACAAAAGCGGCCAGAGGCAACTACTGCAACAACAACAATAGCAACAGCAACAACAAAGACAACAAAAGGTCTATTAACTATAAAGACGTTCGTTTGTTAGCTATTCGCTAGTGAACGATATTGATCAGAATCACGAAAATGTAATGCACATTAACTAAGCAGTTTTGTTATAACCTTTTAAGAGGGAAAAGGGTATATGCGCTATGTTGGAGGGTTTGCTAATAATAAAGGATAAGTAGGGTAAAAGGTATTACAAAGAATCGTTTATTGGAGCGGAAAAATTTAATGGATTTTTTTTCTAATTTTATAAGATATTGTTTTTAAATTTTTCCTTTTTTTTTTATTATACAGAAATGGCCTAAAAACTGAAGATATTTATTTTATAAGTGTTTTACCCACTTTTTTAATTTTTCTAGATTATTTCGAAAATACTTTTTATCGCATGCCTAATCCCATTTATCTTGCCTATATTGGAAATCCACAATCTGCCGAGTCCACTACGAAAACGAGATCACAAAATGAAAACATGAAAATAAATATTTTACATTCACTTTACTTTTCATGCTTTCCATATATACCTCTTTTTAAAATTTTTCTAGATTCTTTCGAAACTGCTTACCTAGGAATTTAAAAATCTGCAAAGCTCAACTTTTGCACTAAAAAAATTTGATCATAAAATCAAAACATGGAAAAAACATATTATATTCACTTTACTTTTTAATACATTCCATATACTATATCCCATTTTCCCATTTTTGTACATTCTTTTCAAACTACCTACTTTTACGCTTATCTTGCCTATATATAGTAATTCCCGAATCTGCGGAGCTTACAATTTCCACTACCAAAACAATAGCACAACCTGAAAATAAAAAAACAAAAAATTTTTATTCACTTTACTTTTTGATCAATTCCATATATATCCGATGTTTTTCATTTTTGCAGATTCTTTTGGATTCTTTCGTTTACATTACATATCTTGCCTCTATATAGGAAGCCCAAAAAAATACCCATATGCCTACGAAAACGATATCACCGAAGTAAAACGTGAAAAAATTTGTGGTATAATCACTTTACGTTTTAGTTCATCCATATATGTATAAGAACTACTTACGCAGAAATTGCGAATCGATTACACGAAAAATGAAGCTTCGTAAAAAAAGTCTTTCTTAGGGTAATTTGGGGCAAGAAACAGGAAAATGGCAACTTATTTTTTTCTTAAGCACATTTTTAGCGATATTTTCGTAAATAATGGCGTGAATGAAATATTTTTGAAAAATTTTCAAAAATTACACTTCTATTCGACTTATAATTTGAATTATTTTCAATGCATCTGAACATAATATATATATCTCGCATATGTCGATACAAAATTTTATTCACAAGATATTAAAGAAAAACTAAGACAACTCTCTAAAATATCTCGAAAAAACTGCTTAGAAAAAATGTTGTCATTTTCGTGTACTCGACCCAAAAATTAGTCTTAAAACACTTTTTTAGGAAGTTTTACTCGACGACCCTTAAATTTGTCAACTAGTGTTTTTTAAGTGTACGAAAGCTTTTGTGCCACAGTGTATTCTAGCCTTAATGCTTTCATACAAATTTTCATATTTTATATACTTTTTTATTGTTTGGAATATTCCAAGCAATCGCTTGTTACTTTAAAACTTTTTCATACAATAACTTTTCATTAACATTTCTGACTTCATTCCTTTCTCCGCAATTCGAAAGTTAGGAGTTGATCATCATTATCAGAAAATAATTTTTTTTTTTGTGTTCGAAGAAAATAATTTCAATTTCCTTTCCTACAAATCACGAACTATTATCTTGAATTTTTGAAACTATTTGTTTTAAGAAAAAACTTTTTCTTCACTACTTCATTTCACGTCGATATTTGCAAAATTTCATTATCACCAAATCATTTGTCTAAGCATGAATTTATCGATAACTACCAAAATAATCGATATTTTCGCTTAACTGTAAAATTTTTCAGTTATTTGGTCAAATATTTTAAACTCATTATTTTCAGCCAAAACCAAATAAGGAATCCTTTCAATACTTTTGTAGTGTATTAAAACGTCACCCACCCCCAACTAAAATCCTCGATGCCTTCGCAAGTATTTTGAGTATTTTAAGCCAAGTCTATTTGCCCTGATTCCTTCCTACTGCCCTACTCGCTGTACTGATTTTAAGACTTTTGACTAAGTTTTGTTTCAGCCACTTCACGCGTCAATGAAAGCGAAAGGAAAAACGCGGCTACTCAGCTTTGCCCTCTTTTTGTAGGCCGTTAAGCGTTAACTCTTAACTTGGCTTGGTGAGGAAATGGTAAAAAAAACCAAAAAAATATTGAGCAAAATTTTCTGTTACCATTTTTCGCAATGCCAAAGAACCACAGCAGCGTGACTTAGCCTAAAAAACCAAATCCGAAAAATCAAGCCAGAGCCAAGTTATGCTTTCGGGCCCAAAGCGTACAACGTGTCGTATGCGCATTATATTTAAATATGCTCACATATAAATTATTTTAATTAATTTATGCCCAACGCCGCAAACAAAATTAATGTCATCCGTATAACGGTAGAAATTATGTAACTGGCCACTCCAAAAACTTAAAAAGAAAAAACTTAATAAATAAATAAAATTTATTAATTTTGGTAGGTTCGTTTATACTTATATGCGTTATAGCTATATAAGTATGAGTATATAAATAATATAGTATATATATGCATATGCATATGGCCATAAAGCAGCCGCTATGACAAGTGTATGAGTGTGTGTGTGTGTGTGTGTGTGTTTAATATGCAAACAACAACAACAAAGTCAAAGAAACAAGTTTGTATTTAGTTGTTGTTGTTGTTGTTATGGCTGTTTCTTTTTCTTTTTTTTTTTTTTTGAACGCTTAATAAATAAATAAAATTTTTGTAGAAGAAAAAAAAATAAAACATGTTAGCATGCAGTTTACAAGTGTTTCGGGCTGTCCGCCGAGACTCCCATCCCCGTCTTACTGTAGCTTCCCCCCTATCTCCACTTGTCGGCTGGATCTCTTGGCTGAGTGTGTCAGTTGTTTGTTTGCTTAAGGCACTTCAACACCTCGATTATATTTTTTTTTTTCTTAGCCACCTTTCAATATTTTCACATTTTTGGCTGGGCAGCAACAGAAGTTTGAAGTACTTAACACTTTAAAAACGCTTGGCAATTTTTTTTTTGTATCTTTTTGGATTTTAAAAAAATAACAGCGGAGATATTTATAGCTGATAAAAATTCCTACCTAATGTGCTGTGAAAAACGGCATGTAATAAAATGATATCTACGAGTTTTATTGTAAAAAGTATCTGGAAAACTAATTGCTACGATCAATACAAAGCCTAAAGCAAGAATTACTTAATAGCTTGAGGTTAGAGTATATAATTAGTTGTATTGCATAATAGTAAGTTTGGGAATGGTTTGGTATTAAGTTGGAAATAAGGGCTAAGACATTCACTTTACATAAAAGCATTTAGGATTTGGAAGCTTGGGTCATTTACTCCATGACGGCAAAGTCTCGATGCATCCCCCATATTTGTAGGTAGTAAGGTAAGTTAAGTTAGGACTTAGCGACCCGACTCACTTAGGCCAAGAACAGGCGCTTTGTGACACCGATAATGGGAGTACGGATAAGGATATAGAATAGATAGGGAAAATTAGAAAATAGAAAAATTGGAAAGTTCAGGACCATGTTTAACGTCGGATTCGAACGCACAACCTCTGGGGTGATAGTCTTGTGCACTGTCACTAGGCTATCTAGGCCGATCCCCAGATTTCCAATTGCATCAAAAAAGTTGTTTCCTTCGTAGTCTTAATCACTGCTCTGTATTGCTCGCGTCTGTAGACAGAATCTTTTACATCTCTGCAGAAAAATGCTCTGTTAGAAAATAGACGCTTGGGTCGAATGTTAAATCATTTGGAAGAACTTTTGACATAATTTCTGTTTATGCACATCTCGTATAGTTCTCTCACGATACAAATAACAACCTCATATAGTTTTTATAGAAGACGTATTTTTCAGCAGTGACTTTATTTCGATTTTCATCAATCCATCGGCTTCTAGCAAAGAGGGTTAGAAAGCAAATACGAACTCAGAGGCAGTAAAATGTAAGAAAATATGCTTCCAAGATCCATCGTTCTAAGTGAAGGATTATACTGGTTGATATCGGATACAAAATAAACTCACCATAGGCCATTAACAACTATTCAAGACCATCTCATCTATAAAGTAGCACATATCGCATCGTGTTTATACAAAGTCGGAAGTCGGCTTAACTGAAGGACAGTAGATTAAAATAATATACCAAAAGGTGACCCCTTTTCTTATTCGTAATCATTTTTGCTCTCAAATTCGAATTTTTAGTTGTCGCCATCTATATACATATATTCCCCTTGCTTATTGTTAACGAGGGAAATTATTCATGACTATTGTCATTTGAAGGAAAAATTTTATTATACAATTCATGAACTTATTACAAAAAAATTCGGTTTGATTCAGAAAAAAAATAATATAAAATAATCAATGTCTATTCAACTTGAGATACATATAAATAGAATCCAAAAAAATTTAATACAGTCGAGGCAGTGCCCGACAGTGTACCTTATTTTTCGAAACAATTTTTTCCCGCATGTTCCTTCCAAGAATTTTCGTATTGGAACATTGTTTTTTTTTGGGGCTAAACTATATATGCCTACAAGTTCTGAAAATTTGTACCGATTTTGATGAGAACCGAGAATTGCATCAAAAAATCTATTTAAAGTATATTAGGTAAATATCAAGTTGATATGTTGAGGGCTGTTGGAGAAAACACGGTAAATCGATTGCTGTGGGTGGGGGTCCATCGATAAAATTTGGATGTGGATTTATTCATTAGAACCAAATTAATCAGCTTACCAAAAATTGTGATTCTAGGTCGCCTATTACCATGATTACGTAGAGACAAATTTTTGTGTAGTTTATAGAATAGAGGATGCAAAAATTGTACATTTTTGGCTATAACATTTGTAGCATTAGTCCAATTTTGTTGATTTTTAATATTCGGAAAAACGAGTTCATGACTCATCGCTCTCAGATCAAAATATTAAACTGTTTGGCTTTTTAACTACGTAAATCTACTGCGGGGAAACGAGGGAAGATATTGACATGATTCAACTTCAGCTGATCTCTAGGTGTTCATACAGACGGACGGACATTGCTCAATGTCAAAGAATTCTATTCTGTGAAATTGGGAGCACCAAAGGTTCGGTTTCAAAACAAATCCAAATAAAATGGTCGGATTTGATTTCCGAATCGCTTTCAACTATCTCAAATAGTTTCAAACTTAAAAGGCTACAAAGTTCGCAAAACGCTCCTAGAATAAAAATATACCAACTTTTTGTGGTTGGGAACAACGCTTCATTCAAGGATTTAGGTGCGGAGCACAAACGATTTGTTAGTAATAATTTTTATAGTTTCGATTTAGAGTTAGCTGATCAAAACAAAAACAATCTTGGGGTCATAATGACGCAGTCCCTCCCAACAACAAATCACCTGCTGCCTTATAGCCGTCTTGCTTCCACTTCAACGTTTCTGCTGGATAAATATCAGCACAAAATCTTTCAAGGAAATCCATCAATTGCATAACATCTCTATTAAGGGTTTATTTATTTTGGGTTTATATTATTCAATTATATTTACTTTTCGAAAACGCAGAGGTTGGCTTACGAACAAAAATCGTTTTTTTTTTTTTTTTGATAATTTTGTGACTCTTAGTCAGGTTAGGTTATGTTGTATAGGCAGCTCAGATAGAGACTGAGCTCACCCAGATGTAAAAGAAAATTTAAATTGAAGAAAGGGAAAGATTGTGGAGAAGGATCAAAAATTGTACATCCCTAATCGCCTAAGTCTTTCAAGTGGTGGAACCATTTTGAGGTTTCGACGCAAGCAGGCAGATCCGCTATGTGCATATAGTTTAGACTGCCCAGATCCTCAAAGAATGGTTTTCCCTGAAACTGGGTTCGTCTTCTAAGAAGCGATAAGCAGTCGCATAGCAGGTTTTGGATGCTTTCAGTCTCTTCCTCATTACTGCAGCTGCAGCAGAAATCGTGATGGGGAACGTGTAACCTCTCAGCCATATTGCCTATGGTTTAGTAACCCCGTTACAACACCTAATACCATCCTAGTCTTGTTTTTATGAAAGCGCAGGAGTTCAGATGATCGCTTTGGATCATACCTCAGAAGGAGTGCTCGGAAGATGCGACAACCGGACACTATGTCCCATTCTCTTTCCGACGTAGCTCTAGACGTCTCTCTGATTTGCGATATGACGTCCTGTAATGGTCTTTATGTTAGCTTGATGAGGATCAGTAATCCGAGCAACAAAATTCTCCATTATTTATTACTGAAGATCAATTGTGGGTTTTAAATCCTTATGCGGCAATATGAGAAGCTTACTACTGGAAGTTGTCTTTAGGAAAAATATCAAGAGAAATATAATATATCGAACAGCAGAAACCCAAACTTGGTTGCATTAAAGAAATCTTTTGCAAAAATATCACCAAGTCAAAATTTTTAGAACATATCTCAAATCAATGAATTCGCTTATCAAAATTTATATTACCCTAACCTAAAATTTAGGTAACACCTTCCCTAAAAACGCAAAACATTTTCCACCACATGTATTTAAAAATATTTATCTATGTCACACATCACTACTAATGTACTATTACTATCTTTTACTGCTATTATTATTACTACCATTGTAATACTAACCTAACCTAATTAATTACCCTACTAGTTACGTCGCGTGCATTACGTTTAAAACATATCTAACTCTCTTTCGCTCTACGTCACAAAAAAATGCTTCTCTGCCCTCAGCTGAGTTTTTTCTTGCATAATTGACCTACACCACTTTTTGTTGCATCATCGGATGATCATCATCATCATAGTCTTCGTCATTATCATCATCGTCGTTGTCATATTCCAGCTGATTATCATCAATTACATAATGAGTTATAGCATTATGTTAAATAGTTTTAAAACATCTTCATTCATGATTCTAAAATGATTTGGGCCCCCTCCCCCCCTATCAAAGCTTATCTATAGCGCCCCACACACACACATACACACACACGCACACTTGAAAAGATTTTATTTTTATTTTTTATGCCTCGATTGTTACAATCAAATTTGTTTCTTTCTTTCTTTCTTTGCTTTATTTCGTTTGGTTTATTTATTTTCATTTCTTTTATTTTTGGACTTCCGTATTTCAGGTCACATGCGTTTTCGAGTTGTCTTTCGACGGATTCGTGATTCGTGACAAACGTTTGAATGCGTTTTGATTACGCGGCCTTGAAAGTGAAAAGGTGTCGAACGAACGGACGGACTGCGGACTGGCCCACGGAACGAACCAAAACGAAACCAAGTCCAACTAACTCAGTCAGCCACTTTCGCTTTTCATGCCCATATGTGCTTTGGATTTTATATATACTTAGCTTTGTTTGTATATATGTATCTGTTAGATACACAAACTCGTCCATTGGTGATTGTTCGATTTGTTGTATGTGTGTCAGTGTGTCTTTGTCTTTTGTATCTTTGTTGTAAAGTTTAAAGTGCTGACAGTTTTTTTGTTGTTGTTTTGTTTTTGTCCAACTATTTTAAATTGCAAATGAAAACAACAATTAAACTGCAATCAAAGAGCGCGCCAATTCTGACACGAACTGAGCCTGCCTGCTCCTAACCAAGAAAATCTGTTGGCTTTTCGTCAGTGGCGTAGTTGGGATTATATGAAAGGGGAACTTTTATACATTATCTTAGGAAGTTCAATTTTTGCTGCTGAAGCTGAGCTTTTCTTTGGTTTCGCTTGCGCATTGAATGAAAAGAACTAGTTCAAAAGTTCATTTAGTCAAAGGCGTAGATAGTTTTAGGTGATGGGGTCTTCCTAAGACATTTATCTTTGGTAGCTGCTGAAAATGAGCTTTTCTTTGGTTTCACTCGAATATTGTATGAAAAGAACTAGTTCACGAGTTCATTTGATTCTTAAGTGTATAAAAAGAACTAGTTCATGAGTTCATATTAGGCAGGGGCATAGATAGGTTTAGATCGGCTTAAGACTTTTGTGTAGTGAAGTTCAATTTTAATTGCTAAAGATATTTCGTGGGCCTCACTTGCAAATTGTATGAAATGAACTAGTTCATGAGTTCATTTAGTTAGGGGTGTTGATAGATTTAGTTCAATTTTAATTGCTGAACATTTTTCTTAGTCCTCATTCGCCATTGTATGAAAAGAACTAGTTCATGACTTTGTTAAGTCAAGAGCGTAGTAAGGTTTGGGTTATGGGTGTCGACTGTAAGACATTTATCTCGGGAAGCTCAGATTTTAATTGCTGAAGATTTTTCTTGGGCCTCACTTGCGCATTCTAGGAAAATAACTAGTTCATGAGTTCATTTAGTCAGGGGCTTATATAGGTTTACGTTATGGAGTTGGCTCAAGACATTAACCTGATAGGGAGTTCTATTTTAGCTGCTGAAGATGATCTTTTTCTCGGATTTCACTCGCACATTGTATGAAAAGAACTCTGCAGATTTTTAAAACAATCAGATATTTTTTGAAATATCGCAAATAAAAAGTTTTTGTAATAAGTTTAATGTAATGTATCTGAATTTAAACAAATAAATTAATAAAAAAAAATATAGCAAGATCAACAAAAAAACAATTATAAAAAGATTTTCAAAGAAATAATAAAAATAATAAATAAAACGTTTTTGTAAAAGTTTATTTAATGCATCTGAATTTAAAAATTAAATAATCAAAAAAAATTACAAAGCCAAACAAATAAATAAAATTTATAATAACGATTTTAAAAGCAAATAATTTAGCTATTTAAGCTCGACTTACAGTAAAATAAAGTTAAGATTCACTCGAAATGAATTAAATTAATATTAATATTTCAATAAATTTTATCGCAAAATTATAATATAGGATGGACCAACTGTTAGTTTGTTTGTTATTTGCATTTTATTCGTATATTTTCCCACCAAATGCAAGTTTAAAACTATTCATTTATATATAAAAAAATAGTATCGGTCAAATATTATATAAAATAAATAGTGCGGCTGCCTCTATAAGCCCATAAACGAATATCTTAACTTTCGATTTTCTGGAACTCGCAAATTGTTTAGCTGGCTTATTGGAATATCGCTTTGGCTTGCAAAAAATTTCAAAGAAAATGTTATAAATTTATTTTAATTTAATTCAAAATTTTTTTAAATTAAATTAAATTAAATTTTTTAATAATTTAGAAAGAATCGTCCTATCTGGTTTATAGATACAGCTGTTCAAATTCAATATACGAAAAAATGTCTACTAATCGTAAGTTAAACGCCCTGATTTTTTTTTATTTACTTACCTCTTTAAGCCACCACAGCTACCCCTTTGAGGCCTCCCCTTCTCCACGCCCCTGCTTCCAGTTAGCACTGCTATCAAATGCCAGTCATCGTCTTTACTACGCCTACGTGCCCCAAGTTGCGCCCACACTTGCGGATTTACATAAAATCAGCAACAAAGTTAACCAAAAAACTAAAAAAAAAATAAAAACAACAACACAACAAAAATTAAGACAAACTTAAACTTAAACTTTGTTTTAATTGTCGTAAAAGCCAAAATGGAGTCAGGCTCAGTTTATTTCATAAGCCGATTCCAGTTGCAGCTTGGAAAGAAAAAAAACATTTAAGTAATTAAATAACATGGGGCAGCTTGGCTCACTAAATGTTGCGGCTTATTTACCTACCAACTACCAAAAAAAACGGGGTCCAAAGGGGGCCTTACATAAGGCCCAACGTAAGCGCAGCAGACACACTTTTAATTATTTTAAATGCACAAAAAAACATAACTATAATAATAATAATAATATTACATTCATATATTACATGGCTTAGGACTATTACAAAATCTCCAACTATGGAGCAGTCTCTCTCTCTCACTCTCTCCCTGCATCTTTTCTACAAACTTGGCCTAAAACTAAATTTTCCTATGACTGCATTGAAGTTCCGTTAACGGTAACTAATTATGCAGGCAAAAGCAAAAAAAAAAACATATTTTTTAAAAACTTTAATATAATAACAATGAAAACTGTTATGCGTAAATTTTATTCAACGCTTTAAACTAAAAACAAAGAAATACCAAAAATAAAAACAAAAACAAAAAATATTATCAACTAACAAGTTCAAAAAAGTTGCAGAGCCAAACAAGGCGAATGATTTTTCGCGTAATCATAAAAAAAAACCAAATACATATAATAAACAACAAAATAAAATAAACAATAAAAACAAAACAGGAAAGTGAATTGATTTTTGTGGTTTAAGCCGAAGTTGAAATACGCTCTTATTAATAGTTTCAATTAATATTGAAATCTTAGGAAAAAAAAATTTTTAAATTAAAAATGTTAAATATTTTATATTATATAAAAACAAAAAAATGTATGTCTTTTTTTCAAATTAAAATTTTTTTATAATATTTTACTTTAATAAAAACTTAAAATAAAAAATGATTATTAATTTAAAATGTATTGGCTGAGTTAAAGTTTAATAAAGTCAATTAATTAAAAGCATATTTATTTTTAGCTTTATAACCTATTTTTGGGCTAAATAACAATTTTTTTTTAAATATTCTATGCATCATTATAAAAAATAAAAAAGTTTGCGCTTAAAATATTTTTTTACTTACACATTTTTTTATATATATTGAAAATTAAATAATATTAAAAACAATTTTGCATATAAATTTTAAAATTTTAATAAATAGATGGGTCAAAATAAAAATAGTTCAGTTTGAAACTTAATCAATTAAAAGAATATTTTTTTATATTTATAACCTATTTTTTGGTCAAATAATAAAATATATTTTTTTAAATTAAAATTTTTTTAAATAAATTACAATATAAAAAAATGGTGCATCAAAAAAACTTTTTTTTATTGATTATTATTTTTTTGAATATAGAAATCCCCTCATCCAATCAGTGCTTGCAGAAAATACGTAGCTCTTCTTAGGAGTAGATTGTGTGGATGTAGACGGTTGTTCGTCTTTTATCATTTTATAGAACCCTAATGCTTGTTGTTTGATATTGTTTCCGTCTACGGGAATTTATTTTTGGGCATTGTCCTCAAGCCATATTATGAGTGCTTTTTCCATTTTTTCTTTAACAGCATCTCTAGTGTATGATGAAGACTTACCAGATAGGTACGTTCCAGAAATTACCGATTGCCTAGTTGCAATTTCATTTTTTTTATTGTGGCTTCATTTAAACCGAACGTTTTGCCAAGAGAAGTTGAGCCTTCTCCATTTCGAAGGCGAAGTAAAATGTCAATCTTGGTTTCCAAAGAAATTGTTTTCGTTTTAGTTTTAAATCTGATATTTTCATTTAGGGATACATAAAATATTTAACTAAATTAAAAAATATAAATAACTGAATAAATATAAAATATTTTTTGTCAAAAAAAATTTAAGCACATAAAATTTTAAATCGTGTATATTGAATAAAAAATTTTGCATATCAATTTAAAAAT
The DNA here is from genome assembly GCA_037043745.1 of Chymomyza amoena. Lineage (NCBI taxonomy): Eukaryota > Metazoa > Arthropoda > Insecta > Diptera > Drosophilidae > Chymomyza > Chymomyza amoena. The sequence goes on from JBAMAX010002024.1 coordinate 224,503, forward strand.
TTTAATAAATAACTGGGTTAAAATAAAGTTAGTTTAGTTTGAAACTGAATTAATTAAAATAAAATTTTGTTATTGTTTTTATAACCTATTTATTGGATAAATAAGAAAAATATTTTTTTTAAATTTAAATTTTTTAAATACTGAATGTTGTATAATATTTAAAAAAATTTGGCACAAAAAATATATTTTTACTTACAAATTTTTTAAATATTGTTTATTGAATAATAAAATAATAAAAAATTTGCATATCAATTTTAAAATGGGCAAATAAAAAATATGATTTTTTAATTTATTAAATATTGTATAGTATTATATTATAGGTATTCGTAGGTACCACATAAATGCATGAAAATTCGCTATTAAAATCTAGAAAAAAAACTTTCCTCAGTAGTCGTGGATAGACATTAAAAAATAATAATATATACAAATTTATGCACATTAAATAATAATATAAAATAACATAACTTTGTACAAAGTATTTCATTTATTTAATAAATACTTTTTTAAATATTGTACATTAAATAATAATATAAAAATAAAAATTTTGCATATCATTTTTTAAATTTTAATAAAATTCTTGGCTACATTTGGCAGATATAGTTCTAAGCTCTTCTTCTCATAAAATCTGTAAACAATTGACTCTTCCGGCTTTGATTTGATGATTAAGCAATGCGGCTTATTATAATCATCTTATCTCTCAAAATACGGACCAGCAACTCTTTAAAAGAACACAAGTAATGCTCTAAAACAAAGGCTATGGGCAGCGAAGAAATTCGTCCAAAAGAAATGGCGAGCCAATAAGTTCACAAGAACCAGTTCTTTAGGGATATATATGTGTACGACATATTTATAAGGGTATAAATAAATTTCCGCCAATTTTTTCACAATAATAGGTTTCAGTGAAAACTTGCAATTCTACTTTTATTAATTATTAGTTTAGTAAGTTTACTCGATGGTCTGAAGACAATATGACGTAATATAAAATATGAAGAAAACAAAATTTTAATTTTTTAATATTAACAAAAATGTTTCTTAATGTTTTTGCATTATATTTTATTTAAAATATGGTCCAATGCTAGCCACTACTTTTTTCCAAATTTTCGATAGTATTTGGATACCAAGTCGGTAGAACTTTTAACCTCTTGATGCTATCAAAGTGTTGAGATAATTTTTCTATCTTCAGCTAAAGATCTACACAGATCAACAAGATGACCAAACTATCCGAATAATATTATACAATATTTTAAATTTGACAATTTTTATATACCGTATAAAATGTAGGAAGCTTGTAAACAAAATCGCATTAAGGTAACCCCTCCAAAGACAAATACCTATTCATTAATTACTACCATACTCACTTGAAGCACCCTCAGCTCAAAAAATAATACCCATATCATATCAAAATCTATTAACCCCCTAAAGGGTATTAACTTAAACTTGTCATCGCATTTTGGTTGTCAACGTCTTTCTTTCTTTGTAGTTGTTAACTGTTAAGTGTTGACTGTGCCAGTTACATGGACTACATTTGAGATGCTCCGCTCGCATAGCAGATATATATATACTATATATACCTATATATAGTTGTTGATACATTCGTTTGGGGCCAACCAGTTTATAAACCGGAACTAGCTCAGCTCGCATAACTGTAAACCGCAGACAGAGCGCTCAACTCTCACTCTCCTCTCACTCTCTCTCCCACTCTCACTTGCCTGAGTTTTGTCTCTGCGGCTTTTGCATTATTCATCTTTGCTCAAAAGCCTCTGGTTATGTATTTCTTTTTCTTCTTTCTTTCTTTCTTTTTCTTCTTTTCCATTTCATTATATCTTTTCAAAGTCTTCCTCTTGACCTTGGACTAAAGACACGGCGGCTAGTTGTCGTCATCGTCATTGCCAGCTCGCAGTGTTCCACTGTCCCACTGCCACAATGTCGTCTCTTCGTCGTCGTCTCCATTGAGTGAAATGCGGCAGCGTGCGAAAGCAGCGCCAAAAGCGTGTGCCACAAAAGAAAGCCAAACCACTTTTACTTTCAAGCCAGCTCAGCCAACGAGCCAACAGCCAACAAGCCAAGACAACCAGCCAAGCCAACTGTAAGCAAAGCCGGCTGTAAGCCAAATCAGCCAAATGCCAATGCCGGCCAAGTTTGTTGCTGTTTTTGTGGGTATCAGTTGTTGCTGTTGTTGTTGTAGCTGTGGCATGGTTTTGTTGTAGTTGCTTTGTTTTTGGCGCCAAAATGATCTGCGACTGCATGATGCTGCATTTTTTGGTCTAGCGGAAATGGGAATGGCTCAGAGGCATGCCTCATGCCACGAGCAGAGAAGCAGACAGGCAGCTAACCCGAAGTGACAGCCATAACAAAGAACTAAATAATTACATTAAAGACAAATATATAAATTAAATATATGCGAATGAAATATATGTATCAGAGCGGACATTAGGATACCCTCTACCTAGCTACCCGGAAAGATATATGCCAAGTATATATGCAAAGTTTATGTGGTAAGAAGTTGGGTGCTATAGAGTTGACTGGGTTGGATGCGAGAAAGCTTGAAAGTGGTTTTGTTAAAAGGAGCACCTATATTTAATTTTGTGCTCACATTAATCTGCATTAACTCAAGTTTCGGGGATGTCCAAAGCAAGGGTAGAATGAATAAGGGATTATTATCATCAAGCATGTTCCCCAACTCCTTTTGAAAGCATCCAACGAAATGATATTAGTCATTCAATATTCCTCTCTCAGAAAATATAACATCGGGTTTGAATTTTTTTTCCCCACACAATCTGCTACGTAATCGATCGGAAAAGTCCAGATAGAGGTACCATCTAGTCTCCATGTCAGTTCCTTTTTCCTTATCAATGAAGCATATTTATTTCGAAGTTTTTGGTATTTTGGGAAAGACTAGATCATTGTCATGCTCACCCAACCACATACTTCTCCCTGACGCCCTATGCACCATCATATGGATTTTAAGAAGAAGATACCTAAGGGTCTTTGGGTGATCTCTATCTATACCAAGCCGACTTAGTATGATAGATTAACTCAGAAAATCTGAAAATTTTAAATTTATATTTTCCCTCCCATAGTATAAAAGTCTATCGAAAAAGATCCCTAAAGGTCCCTGGATTAGCTCTGTCTATCCTACTGATTTAATATAGATAGATTAACCCAGAACCATGTTATGTTTATTTTTTAGATTGTATATTCCCTCCCATAGTATATAAGTCTAAGACTACGATAACTAAAGGCCTCTGGGTGATGTATGTCCAAACTCAAGCCGATTAATTATGTCGGATGATCCCAGAAAACTAATTATAATTATATTTTGACTTTATTTATAGTATATATTTATGGTGTATATGCAATATTAAACTTCCCTCTCGTGAGGAGCTTGTAATCCCTAGAAAACACGTATCCATGGGTGGCGGATATAGGAAGACCCCCAGATGTGAGTTGATAGAAAGAAAATCAACTACCTCTCCGCGAACCACACAAGTCGGAAGAATACCCTCTCCATGTCCCCATCTCCCATCACGGTCACCCCCCACAGACCTTAAAGTGGGTTGTCGTTGGTCTAGTAACCCAACTGGAAAACTTTATTACTCAAGAAAAGAACAAAGGAATTCCACCCTATGCTCCGACTAGGTTTGATTGACTATCATGACTATAAATCGATATTCGCTCTACTTTATAAAACCATCACAGTCGCCCCATAGACCTTAAAGTGGATTGCGTTGATCTAGTAGCCCAACTGGAAATCTCCCTCACTCAAGAATGCAAGGAAGGAACTCCGCCCTATGCTCCGACCAGGTCGGATGGCAATAAATCCCGAACTTCGCCAGCACGAACATTGGGTCTACTCCCAGCAATATTTCCTATTCTCCGAAACCTACACGCAACATTCTTCCTAATCCAACAGATGATCTCCGAAACCTACGAACAAAAGTTTGTACAGCCGCGTACCAAAATGAACTTGTCAACTACCACGCCCTCTCTTCACTCTTATATAAATGCCATAAATCTAGATATAATCCCATCATCAGAGGGTATAAATTTTCACCGAAATATGCATAGATTATAAAACACATGATTTACATTTTACACACTTTATTCTAATTACAATAAATTTGAATTTATTTTCTTATGTCTTACAAATTTTGGCAACGCCTTTGTATGTAAATGCTGAGCAACAGAGACGGGGAAAACTGGGAATAACTGCAGAGTGAGCAAGATGCAGATAATAGAGTAAAAGCTTTGAATTATAAATTCGGCGAATTTTGGCAAACATTTTATCAATTTATTGTTGGTGTTGTTTCAATTGTTGTAAGTATTTGGGATTGTTTTTCTTTGTTTTATTTGATGGCGATTGTAGACAATAGAAAAAACCTTTTTTTGGGTCTATTTTTATGCAAGAGCAGCGGCTAAATCGGATCTAGAGAAACGTGAGAGAGACATTTGGTGACGTAAAGGGAAAGAAAGCAAGAATGTAAACAAGAGATTTACAAGAGGAATTGAATTTTATTTAGTCGTAATAATATGGGATCAAATGGTATTTGTTCGAGACATAAAAGATTTGAGGGAGATACATGCTATACTATAGTAAGGAGATTATTCTTTGGACAGAGTTTAAAGAAATAAATGATGCTTCGAAAAAGGCCTTCAATGCGCGTTTAGTAATTAAAAGAAAATAATGTTCTTTACGAAGCTCAGGAAAATTTTTAAAGATTTATTCGCTATATGCTTTTATTTAGGCAAATAGGAGGCCAAACCTTTTAGTGCTAATAAATCATTTGAATCGAATCTTTTTTTATTCATTTGCGTGAATTAGCGAAAAATATAATTTTTGAAAAGAAATTCAGTTTTCAGAATTAATTCGGTGGAGGTATTGATTGATGTGCCCCTAGAAGAAACCCATCTTAGCTTTTTTGTAGCTCTTTACTTTTTGAAAACATTATTACGTTTCCATCGATTGGATTAATCAGCTCTAAAACTTCTCCTTTTAAATCTTTTAATTCGAGTCCCTATGGAAATAAATAAATCGATTAAGTACCCCTCACAAGTATTGTACATAGAAGTTAAAAGATTTTCAAGCATAATCAGTCCATCAATCCGTAAATTGTATACTCAATAGAATATATCTTCTGTCATCCTCGACTCCCAGTGAAGCAAAGGGCCTCAACCATCCTCTTTTAAGAGGATTCACGGCCGATATCATTCCATGAGTATGAGTTAGTTGGCGGCTTGTAGTTCATGATCAATAGATCTTATCGACGTTTTTGCTGGCGAACCAACACGACGACCTGAGGGTTCCAACAAAGTGCTTGCCGAGCGTGGTTCTCTTTGGATCTCCGAAGGGTATGCCCAATCCATCGCCACTTAGAATATATGATACATGAATATTCCTATGGACATAGAATCTTTAACGCGGGTAAACACTCTTTAAAAATATCGGAGCATTTTTTTGTGAAGGTTTCTTATCAATTGTGGATGGTATTAATAATTTCCTTAAAGAATATTGCAATCAGAGGCAAAGTTTTTTTTCGATTTTCTGGTAGTACTGGCTTAGGGAAAAGCCAGCACACTTAGGCCTAAGCCGGCCCTTTGTGATACCGCAGATCCTTCTTAAACCCTTCTCCTGAGATAGTTCCGCTAGAAGTATTTCCATCCCGTTCCCACAATATAGCTGGCAATCCTCCTCGGACATATAGATGCTAGCTCAGCTTGGTAATAAAGGAAGTCATTTTCCAGATGCCTATTAAATAAGTCTACTAAGAGCCTCGCAGGAATAGAGGAAGCGTTCTACCGGTTCAACTTCTTCTTCGTCATTGCAGCTTCTGCAAAACTGATGGCTCGGAACATTCATTTTGGTCGTATGTGTTCCGGACAAGCCAGTATATAGTGATCGGTCTGACTACTGCCGAACACTGCGACCTTTTGAGTCCGCAGAGCCTTATGGATCTTTTTGGGTCAATTTTAAACCATATCTAGGGACTGATTGTGCAGTGGGGTGTCTTATATCACAGCCTTTGTACAAGAGAGCCTTGTTTGTAGCTCGAAAGTGGCCATAGGCATACGAATATCCTCCTTAACTGATAGGAGGGTAGAGGTCGTGCCCTGTCTGTTCAACTCATCAGCTATATCATTGCCTGTAATATTTTGGTGTCCTGGAACCCAAATGAGGCTAATAACAAATGTCGTGTCATCTCTTGAAAAGCTTTGCGGCAGTTGTTGAGTGTCGTCGAGTTGGAGGATAGTGCTCGAAGAGACTTTATGGCTGCCTGGCTATCCAAAAATATGTTTATCACACCGGTTTTTAGGCCGGTGTTGCGCAAGCACTTCAAAGCCTCGTTAAAGGCACGGATCTCTGCTTGACTGGTCCGGAAGTCGGAAAGACTGCGGAATATTCCGTTCCGCAGAGTAGACTTCCCTCCAACATGGTGATTGAGCATGGAGCCTTCCTTGAAGAAGTTAATACAGTCAACTGTACGAGTTTCCAACCACGATTCCCTAGAGGGGATATCTTTGGTGAATAGTAATATGTCGTTAACATAGTTGTGTCTTCTTTTAGAATGGACGAGTATTCATATCCCAAGACTGTCCAGCATTTAGCGTCTAATATTCGTCTCGATAGTTCTGGCTCAGATAATTATTGTATCTATATTATAGGTTATAACATAACCTTACGTTTTTGACTTCATGTAGGTACATCTTTTTATAGTGTTAAAAAAGACTATAAATTTGAATACTTTTTACGTGGACCTTATATTTAAGGGGTAACATTCGTGAAGAATCTTCAGAAATTTGATTTTTTATACCCTGTACCGTATGGTACCAAGGGTATATTAAGTTTGTTTTTTTAGATAAATTGGTAGCCAATTATGTTAGAAATTTTGTCTCATTTGAAATAAGATGCAGTAAGGAATGAATCAACAAATCACGAGGAAATAAAATCGAAACCTAAAATCTTAACCAAAGGAGATATTAGAGAATGGTTCAATATTCATATATCTATAATATTCATAAGTCTATAAAACAATAAGCTGAGATATAAATGCGCCAAGAATACAATCTAAACAAAGTATACAATATATTCATAAAGTTGTATTCATAATATTTAATTCTAAAAAATTTGAATAAATATTCTCTTATAAGTAGATGCATTATAAGATATACAAAGTAGTTACACAACAACAAACGTTTGCATTTAATAAATATATTACCAAATCTAAGAAGAGTGAATAGCGACAGTCGCATATTAAATTCCTTTCACTTTCAATTTCAATATATTCAATATATTCACTTTGCAAGCCAAAAACAAATCACATTACATAAGTAGAAAAAGTAGCTACCAATTTAGTAACAGCCACGAATTAGTTACTGTAGTTTTTCACATTAGTTATAGGGAATTTTGCATAGAAAAGATTGAAATATTTCCAAATGCGTTATAGAAAATAATCATAATTTATAAATGCTTTCTAAGTCTTATAAAAATCAATATATAACTAGATCTCTTGGTACTTACTAAGCTTATTTTTGATAATAATTTAAATTTAATAAGCCAAATGTGATGTGAGAAAATGCCAACAGCAAAGCTCAATGCATTAAGTATACGTATCTTTTGAAAGATTTATCTTTGCAGCCCACTCAACTTGGTCTAAAGCCTCTAAACTTTCTCAGGCATGAAAAACTATGCAATCCAATAACTTTGACTGCATTGGCATAACACAGGCTAAGTATCTAGTAAAGTATATATGTATCTACATGTAGCCCATGAGAACGCACATAAAATTTGTAAATATTATGCTCATATGCAAACAAACACTGCGGGCAGAAAGTTTACAGACACTTGTGGAGACCAAGTGGAGACAAAATGGAGACAATGAGGAATAGTGGAAAAATACTCGATGTAAGCCCAAGAAGCATATTGATTGATATTTTTCGAATTCCGGATACTTATGCTTAGCTGTGCGCAAACTTTTGGCCCAGACTGTTTTACATATGCTGCTCCATAGTGCAGAACACAGCGCATTAGCTGCAGCTGTTTCTTAATGTGATCATGAAAACTTTGATCATTGCAGCCCTTAACGAATCAAACAAGTGCTGACCTACTTAGATCCCCCCGCCCCAGACGCTTCTAGCTCCAAAAGATTCCTAGCCCTTTGAAGCATAGACATAAAAATTGGCATAAAAAGATTGGCTGCCTGTGGAATGCCTCAAGCAAAGAAACGTAGATGCAGACAGCGACACCTCTTACAGTTCCAGATCCCAACATGCTGCTCCCGAGTTGGTTTGATTGCTGCCTCTAAATTTTACAGCTGCCGCTGCTGCCGGCTGACCTACTTAGCGAGACGGCAAACATTTCTGGCGGGTGATGGGGGGTGCCCCAAAAGAATTGAAAGTGAATTTTGCTGTAAAACACAACTGTTCTGCTGCAGTCAGTCAGCTGAGCCTCCTCCACACCCCGCCCCGCCACAAAGCAAACAAAACTGCTCCACAAAACACAAAAAAAAAAAAAGCACAAGCAAAACAATAAAAGCCGACAAAAAATTTAACAACAATTTCAATTTTCGTTGTTTTCTTTAAGGGATCTCTCTTCTATTTTTTTTTTTTAATGACTAGGGCGAGCTGCTCGCTTGTTTAGCTTTGTTTGTATGTCGCTTATACGAGTATGTGTGTATCTGTGTGTTTGTATCTGTGTGTACAATAGCAAAAGAATTATTCAAAAATTGGGTCAATTTTCGTGCGTTCTGTTCGTTTTGTTCGTCTGTTGCTTGCAACAAGTGTCTTTGGGGGACGCGGGCAGCCCGCCCTACGCCCAGACGCTGCCATCTAGCCATCCCTTTCCAACGCATGCGTATAGCTCGCGCCCCAAGATAAGTCCATAAGCGAACGCTGCTGCTGCGCCCTAAGGCTGATTGATAAAGGAAGGCAGCGCTGCTTGCTGCCTGCTGCTTGTTGTTGTGGCTGTGCTTTTAGCTGTCAACGCCAACGCTAAAGCTGCGCAGCGGCAGCGTAAAGAGCAACGCAGCAGCAGCAGCAGCTGAAAATAGCAACAACGCGCGCGACTTGAACGCGTTTTTTATACACAATACGCTATAGTTGGAAGGGTATATGGAGTTGGAGGCTACAAAATGTTTTGGTAGTATGGAATGGATATTTGTTTTGTAAGATTATGTTATTTTTGTTATTTCCCTGATATTAAGTATGAATATAAATACAATATATCGCTCCTAGTCATATCATAGGACAGAAGAAAATGAAGCCGAATTTTAATAAATTTTTTGGCTTATAAATTTCTTGACCTTATTGAGGAGTCGAAAAGTACAAGATTTTTCTCAATCAGAAAAACATCTTTATTAAAGAGCCAGCATATTGTTCTGCACCTAAGCTAAGCAAATCAATAAGCCAACTTAAAGAAAAACCTAAACCTTCTCAGCTCTTCGAAAAAGGTAGCTAAAGCCCCAAAAATCGGCAATTTGCCTAATCTATATAAAACAAATAAGAAGCAATTAATATAAAAAGTTTCTCATCAGTTGACTATGGAGGACTTAGAAAAAAAACAGACAAGCTGCAAAAATTCGTATTTCTTAGTTTTGTTCAGTTTTGGTAATTTCTCTTGTCTAAAAAATCTTTTAATAGGGAAATAATTTTAAGCCCATCTGAAAAACGTCACGAATCACTGCGCTAAAATTTTAAAGTTTTTCTTTTTTTAATCAACCATTTTCGGCACATTATCCTCATATGTTCTAGTGCTCTATTTTTATAGCATCCGTTCTTTTGTACGAATTCTAAATCCAACCCAAGTTATCGATGTTTTTTACGGGATTAAATCTAAGATATGCTCAGGCTTATTATGTAAGTAAATTTTGAAATATATGACAAAAAATATCTTAAATAAATCTTTTTAGTTTGTAAAAATTGGATAAAAATGTCCGAGTTATGCATACTAAAAATTATCTTAATATCTGTTGGCGTCTTATGCAGTTAATTTTTGAAAATATTCTGGTAAAAATTAAATTACATTTCAAATAATTAGACAAAAAAAAAAGAGTGTTATATACCATAGGTAAATTTTATATAGATAAATATAAAGTCTTCTTTCCGATTTCATAAGACACAGAGACAAGTTGTTTGTTTTGCTAAGATCTTAATTCCGGCCTGACCTTAGGATTTGCGGGAACAATATCTGCAGGTATAAAAATCGATCTTCTCATGAAGATGAACAATTTCTATATCTTTTCCCCGTTTTCGATAAACAAGAAGTAGTTTTTTTCATAATCGATCCGACTTTACCGTAGGAAAAAAATTGGAAAATTTTTAAATTTACGTTCAAAATAGAATTTTTCTCAAAAATTAGCTGAATACATAGCTGAAGCGTAAATTATTCGAAAATATGTTTTAAATATAATCGATGAATAATTTAGCTAAAATTTATCAAAAAAAGTTTAGTATAACAATACAGATATTTGGAGACACATTTTTTCTTGTTTTGAGAAATGGTTACGCAATATCCTGAAATCGGTTCCATGAAAAATATTTTTTCTGCATTTTCGGTTTAAGCATGCTATATAAAAAATTTTCAATTTGTAAACTAGTTTGGTTTAAGCAAAATATATGAATTAGTAAAATTTTCGTATATTTTTGGTTAAAATCCCATTTTATCGCTTTATCAGGTACTTCTTTTGGAAAAACTTGTGCAGCTGACAGTCTGGATGAAAATAATAAAATAAAAATAACAAAAATATCTAATCATTTGAGTTTGCAATATATTTTTTTACATTTCTAAATATTCGGAAAGTTTTATTTGACAATCAAACATTTTTTCATGGTACCAAATCCGAATTAAAAATATTTTTTTATTTATAAGCAGTTTTTTTGTTCCAGAATTTATCTCTCTGTGATATGCATTTAATAGCAATTCTAAAATACATAGAAGCAAATAATATTTTTGTATTGAGAATTCTTTGCAAAGCCTATGTGTGGATTTAAATCATTATATATTAATTATATTCTTTCTTAAATATAAGTTGATGTGCCCTTAAACCCTTTTGAAATTTTTCTACAACTCATAGTCTGGTTGAAAATTATACAATAAAAATAAGTTATTTTTTTTATAGAGTATACAAAATATCTTCATATTTGAGTTTGCTGGTCTGATTGTAGATAACGAAATGCATTAAAAAAATAATTACATTTCATATATTTTTAATATTAAAGTCTTATTTGATAACCAACTACTTTGGGAGTCATCAATTTATAGTCACAACCACCACACGCAACAATTTAAAGAGTATCCCGAAGTCGTTAGCTACGCACTTTTGTCTTCTGCTTGTTGCTGCTTGTTTTTTTTTTTATTTTTTGGAAGTTCTTAAAGGGCGCGCACACACACACACAGCTGCAATGAATGCTTGTTGATTAGCAGCTATGCGCACAGATACACACACACACACACACACACACACACACTTAGAGGCAGCGTCGCGTTGAGATTATTTTCTAGCAGTATTTTTTTATTATTATTATTATTGTATATATTTCTTACACTATGTGTGTTCTTGTTGTAAGAAAAGTAGGCCAATGGGTCTCTGGGTGAGTGGTTTAGTTTTTAGTTTCTTCTAAAATGCTATACATTTTTTTCTTCTTTTCTGCGCTGCTTCATTAGTTCGAGTTTTTTACAAGAGGGTCGCCGGGGGGGTTGGGTGTGCTTGTATAAATATTTTTTTGGACAACTGAGCGTATGCGCGATTTTAGCCTAGGCAAGCGCATTAATTGTTGCGCTGTGTGAATGTATCCGTTAGATACACATACTCTATGCATGTATCTTTTTTTCCCTTTCATTAATTTATTTGTTTTTAATTGTCTGTCTGTTGTTTTTGCCATTGTTGTTATTGTTGTTGTCTTAACGACCGCACTTCAGCGTGTGCGTGTGTAAGTGTAAGTGTGTGTGTGTGTGCCGCAGTTGTTATTGTTGTTATTAACGTTTTGTTTGCCGCTTGAATGCTGGCCGATTGACTTGTAGGGATTGCATTTGATGCGATATGCCAAACTATTGCATAAGTTTTGGGGTCAGTTTCAGAGAGTCTCTGTCCCCCCCCACCGGCGACCCCCCTCACAAAATGTCTTTCGTGTTTATTTAGTGACGCTTCATTTATAACGGGAAAATGCGTTTAAATGCAACAAAAACAACGACAAAACGACAATAAAACAACGACAACAAGCCAAACAACAAAAACTAAAAATTTTTGTAGGCCACGTTAATAAGCGCAACATAACGAACATAATATCTTAACTTGGTCATCAGGCAGCCTCAAAAAGTAGCAACAACGAATGGACAACAAAAGAAAAAGCATCTTTAAAGACTACAACAACAACAAAAGCAGCAACAGCAAGCGACGATTACATAACACCAACACATAGATACAAAAGATGGCGCCGTCTTCGTCTTGAAAAGAAAATAGTCAAAGCGTACTACAGCAAAAACAAAAACATGTGAGCCGGCTATGGATCGCAATACAACGACTAGGAGATACACTGAACACATGTCTACAAATGGGGGATAGAAGGAAGGATCGACAGGCAGACAGACGGATAGGCGAGCGAATAGACAGGCAGACAGACGGAAAACCGAGGGGGAAAATGGGGAGATAAATGTCTACATGTCTACAAGTGGGGGATGGATGGAAGGATAGGCGATCTGATAGACAGGCAGACAGTTGAAAAAACGAAGGGAAAATGGCGAGATTTCTAGTTGTTATAATTTTGTTTGATTTTTACACCTGTTTAAGATCGTATAGGGGACCACCGGAGTGGGGGAAGGGATGGAGTGATATTTTACACCGATTTAATATACCCTTTAGCCTTAGTTTACTCTTTATGCAGGTCTATATGAGGCGTGTGGAAGGACAGATAGACGGACTAATGGACGGATAGACGATCTGATAGACAGACAGACAGACGGAAAAACGAAAGGGAAAAGGAAAGTTTACTTGTTCTGATAATTTTGTTAGAGTCTTACTCAACTTTAAGATCATATAGGGGACCTCCGGAGTAGGGGAAGGATGTTGTACTATTTTACACCGTATTTAATATACACTTTAGCCTTAGTTTACAGGGTATGACAACAACAAGAGCGTCTTAAAAAGAGGTGAATAGAGCGCGCTAACATCTTGCATTGTTGTTGTTGCTGGATGCTTGGAAGTCCCATTGTTGTTGTTATTGTTTCTACTAGCTTTATTGTTGTTGTTGTTGTTGCTGCCGACTGTTAGATAGCAAAAGTCAGCGGCATAGAAAGTGAAACTGCGGTTGGAAAAAAACGCCACAGCAGTTGGCCACACGATCGTTTTGGCCGTTACCAAGCCGGCTTCAAGTCGTCGGTCTTGGTTTTAAATATATAAACCAAACGGCAACAACAACAACTACAACAACAACTATGACTATAACAACAACAACAAACTATTACTCAATCTGTGCTAAAAAGATAGACAGATAGATGTAAAGTTGCCCGCTCGGTTGCTTGGCTTTTTTTTTGCTTTTGGTTCGTAGATAGAAAAGCATGGAAAATAAAAATGAAGTAACCCACTTTTTTTTTCGTTATGGTTTTTTGAAGCTGTGCAACAACAAAAACAACAACAACAGTTACTGAGATAAAAATGTGTAACAGACAAACTGGAAATTGGTACTGAAGTGTAAAAAGATAGTTAGATAGTTGTTGTTGGCTTGCAGTATTGGGCCATGCCTTGTAGTAAAAAAAAAGTATCTTATGGATGCTGCTGTTGTTGCTTTAGCCCTGCTATACAGATCAGTGATAAGTGGCCATAAAACTTATGGCTGATAAAAAACTAAGAGGAAAAGTTTTGGGTATTTAATCCAAATGTGGCACAGCTGTGGGGCCTAGTTTTGAAGTGTAGTAGGTAAAGTTTTTAAACTTGGTTGGGGTAGGCTGTGATAAGGGGAACGTGCAGCTACTGCTGGTTTGATTCTCGGGAATATTCTCGAAATATATATAATATATAATATGTTGATATACGATACAAAATAAGTCTGTATGGAAAATAAAGTAGACTTCAGGTATTTAGATACTTCTCTTCAAACGACTACTTCACTGGACACAGATGCCAGGGCTTAAACTTTCGAAAACCCTCCTCTCCAACTACAGCCGTAAGAGGTTCAAAGTCATGATAACTCACAGGAAGAACGCGTGAGAATCATGACGGGCCTTCTGACGGGACATTGTAGGCTCCACAGCCACTTAAACAAAATTGGCATAGTGGATAGTGGACTATGTCGCTTCTGTAGCATGGAGGAAGAAACTTCTTCGCATGTATTATGGCACTCGCCCGCAAAAAAAAAAACAAGCTCGTGGGCATGTACGTTCTCCCACCGGAGATCGATGTTACCATAAGTCCAAACAAAATAATACAATACATGCAGGCCATAGGACTTTTGGGAGAGCTCTGAGCCATGATGGGGGTACAATAGATCCACTTGAGTCGCAGTATATTTCTACACCCAATAATGATAATAAATAATAATAGTGAGGAAGTAGGCTAACGAGAAGCGGACAAGCCGAAAGAAACGATCTTGCAAAGTAAGTCAGGAAGACTAGTTACTAGGAATAAATTCATGAGGAGCGTGTTGATTTAATATCATCTCCGATCATTAAAGATGGTAAAGATATTAAAACAGCTGATACTGACTTTCTTACATACTCTACTACTCCTGCAGAAAGCTTTAAGCAAGAGCATTCTAAGCATACAAAACAACGAAATATGCCTTCTATAAGCACTACAGTTAGGAAAGAATTCTGAAGAATTGAATTTTTTAGAGACTCAACCAAATAAGGTAGTTTGCTTAGAAGAAGAAACCAAGTCAACCAAGACAAAAATCTGTATCAAAAGTATGGAAAGTTTAAAAAGGAATGAGCGCTTTTTTTTCAAAACGCTTAGAAATTGTGTTCCATTTCCGTTTGTTCCTTTGCTTGGAACACCCACTAGAAACTTACCCTATGCCAAGTCAGTAACTCTTGTTTTCTAAACGCTTAGAGAGAAAGAACATGCTTGTTTTGAGTTTGTTCCATTCCCGTTTGTTTCCTTGCCTAGATACCCGCATAGAAACTACTGACATCTATGCCTACCTAGTTAACTCTTTGGTTTCAATTTAACGCTATAGTACAAAAGACATTCTCGAATTAAGCAGTGTTCCACTCCTATGTGTTGTTCCGTTGCTACAAAACCACTAGAGAACTTATGTATATACCTAGTAATCCAGATAAATAACTAGATACAGATACTTACATTAGACTTTATTTTTGCACATACCCAATTCTGATTACATTTACTTTAAAATTGTTCATTGTTTTTTAAAAAAAGTTACTTGCAGTTCTTAATTAAAAAACTAAATTTAAAAAGTACGACTTAACAGCTTTTATCGAAAGTAAAAAAATCATTGCCTTACTAAGACGGCTCTAGAAAAAAAATATCAAAACTTATTCTAAAAGATGATTAGGCAAATTAGAAATTTTAATTTCTTAGAACTTAGTAAGCTATAAATAAAAAATAATATAAATACTATCAAAAAAAACTAAATGTACAAGATACAATAAGGAAAACTTACATCCCCAAGATAAAGCTCTTTATAATTGTTCAGATTTCAACAACTAAATGGGTTGCATTCTACAAGGCGTACAAAAATCGCCTTGCCATCTGTGGTCCATTACCCCAGCCTAATAATCCATTCTGTCTGGGCAGATCGCTTATTCGGATTCTTGCTGCCGATTACTAACGAAGCATTCGCTAATTTGGGCAAATCTTTCAAGTCCATCCTTTATTCGCCTTCTCTGTTTATGCTAATTGCTTCTGTAATTTTATTAATTTTGCTGTCCGTTGTTATGTATCTTCTTCTTTGCTTGTTGTTCTTGTTTGTTGTTTTTGCTAATGATGTGCTTGGTAATTAACGCAGCGTAAACATTCAAAAATGCTTACCTTTGGCTAGGCACAAGAGATGTACGCTTCTCGGCTAGAAATTTATCATTTTGAAATAATAACTCATACGCCGTGTTGTACAGATAGCCACTTGGCAGCGGCGCTTGGCTTGGCAGTAATTGTGCGGCGTAAATTTTTGGCAACAAAACAAAATCAAGCAGTCATAATTTAAGCCTATATCTAGAAAACAAGGAACGTCAAAAGAGCTTAGCTGGTGATAGATACTTTGAGTTATTTTTGAAATACCTTTAGTTAACTACTTATTACTAATAGTATCGTTTAAAAGGAGCGAAAATTAAGACCCAACCTAGAGATAAAAAAGCGTCAGCACAGAACAGCTTAGTCAAGACGTATATACTTTATAGATACTAATACCTTGCTTTGAAATTCGAGTGAGACTTGAACGGCTGGATATCTGGATGCTTGGAGATACTCTCAGATTCTTTTAGATTCTTTGTGAAACTTTTAGAAATCTTAATAATGTTTAATGCCTTAAGGTGCTGTAAGATAGTTTAAATATTTTAAAATACTTTAGGACACTCGTATCTTAGAGTTAAATTTACATTAGTTACTTTAAGAAACTGTAATTGCTTTAAGATACATTAAGATACTTTAAGCAGTTGTAAATTATAAGCGTTTATCGTTTATATAGACTACGCCAGCTTAAGGAATTTCGAAATCCCAATCCTTTTCTGTTATCGTTTTAAATAAAAAGGCTGAATTTCAATAAAAATAATTTTTAGAAAAAAAAAAACTACGCTACACAAACTGTGAAGAATTGAAGCCTTAGTACACGCATAGTTTTAAGCAGTTGTGAATTATAAGCGTTTATCATTTACTTTATACAGGTGAGCACGGCAGACGTTGTCCTGCCCAAACTTTTTGAATACTCTTATAGCGTATATATACTATATAGTATATCATAAGATTTTTGATGAGTTGACGTTTATGACTCTCTAAAAAGCCGTAAGAACGAACTTAAGATACTTTAAGATAATTTAAGTTACTTTAAAATACTTTAAGATACTTTAAGATACTTTAAGATAATTTAAGATACTTTAAGATATTTTTAGATAATTTAAGATACTTTAAGATACTTTAATCTACATTAAGATTCTTTCAAATATTTTAAGATACTTTAAGATACTTTATATTAAAGCTCCTTGTTTTTCAAAGATATATTCATATTTCAACTTTTGTTTTTACATTATTCCAAGCTACAAAACAAAAACAACTTCCGAATTATAGTTTTCATAAATTTCCCAGGCTTCAAAGTTTGAATGCCTCAAATATCTTTCGTTCCGACAAGTCGTCATAATTTTTAGGAGTACGTTTTTGTTGCTCGTAAACAAATTTGGATGAATTGTGTCCCATTAGCTGTCAGAAATTGTAAATGCTGCATGCCCCGAAAAAGAAAACAAAAAAAGATATAAAGAAGATTCTATGATAATGTCTGCCATATAAAGGCGGCAAGCTCAAAAGGCGGTCGCTAGAGGCAAAGGGGCCAAGGGAACTAGAGAGCGAGAAAGAGAGACAAGCGACATGGCTATGTGGTATATGGGCTGCCAGTTATGGGACGACAGGCGCGACAGTTGGGACAGTTGGTGGACAGGGCCGCGGTTGGTGGCACGTGTGGCACACACACATAGATACACACAAACGCAGACAATTGCAAGGCGTCTGCGTTGACACAATTTGACATTAAGACAAACCCGAAATGAAAAGCAAATTTATAAACGACAAGCCAAATAATTAATGCAACTAAAAACAAAACCAAAAAAAACATAACAAGAAAAAAGACAAATTAACGCGTAGAGAAAGCCAAGAAGCCAAGAAAAGGGTGTACACAAGGTACAAGGTATGTACATACTCTATAAGTAGATACACCTATGTATGTGTGTGTGTGTATGTGTGCTTGTAGCTGTCAGTCTAGGCCTGCTATGTAATGCAAGGGCTACCGCAGTATCTGACAGATAATCACCAAAAGCAGACCCGAAAATAACATCGTTTGAGGCTGATCAACTTTCTTTTGAGCTGCTGCGGCTGCGTGAGCTCAATTTGTGCCTAGCTGCAGCTGAGGCGCCTCCAAGCCGCACCAGACAGAGAGCAGGAAAAGGGCTGCTGCTACATTGTTAAGCACTTTGATTGATGAAAGCTAATTGCATGCCAGCCCAAAAGACCAAAAAGCTTATTTCGAAGTGAAAAACAAAAGTGAAATTGTTGTGGGTGGGTGTCCAAGTGCAGTCTCCAAAGCGGCCAACAGCCAAGTGCAGCTAAAGCCCGCAGCTCAGCAGCTAATTTCAATTTAAAGCCTGACTTTGATGAAGGTTAAAGCCAGTCCAAAGTATCTCAAATGTATCTACAAGCGTTCTAAGCTGCTTAGGTGAAAGTTTTGACGCTCCTGTGTCTTTCGGTCTTGGACTTAAATTATGATTGCTTGACCATGTATGTGTGTTGCCAAAAAGTCAAAAGGTTAAAATAGCTCAAATATCTGAAACAATCTTAAAGTATCTACAATCAATACAAGCAGCTTAGCTGGCAGATTGAATGTTTCAGTTTGCTTAATTATGTGAGATTTCTAAAGAATTATATGAATTCGATATCTAAAGCATCTTAAAGTATTTAATACCATATAAGATGCGTAGATTAACGTTTAAAAGCATTTTGTCTCCAAGTATAGCCTTAAATTGTAACTTAATTGCCTTACAAATAATTCGTTCAGGTTAAAGTATCTTAGAATATCAAAAAGTGTCTTAAGGTATCTTGAAATAGTCTATAGCATCTGAAAAGCATATTAAAGTATTTCGAACTATCTTGAAGAATCTAAAAGTATCTTAAAGTATTTTATAGTATCTTAAAGTATATAAAAGTATCAAATATTATTTAAGAGCATTTTAAAGTATCTTAAATTAACTAAAACTCTGTTAAGGTATCTAAAAGTCTCTTCACATATCTAAAAGTATCTTAAAGTATCTTAAAGTATCTTAAAGTATTTTATAGTATCTTAAAGTATATAAAAGTATCAAAAATTATTTAAGAGTATTTTAAAGTATCTTAAATTAACTAAAACTCTGTTAAGGTATCTAAAAGTCTCTTCACATATCTAAAAGTATCTTAAAGTATCTTAAAGTATCTTAAAGTATCTTAAAGTATCTTAAAGTATCTTAAAGTATCTTAAAGTATCTTAAAGTATCTTAAAGTATCTTAAAGTATCTTAAAGTATCTTAAAGTATCTTAAAGTATCTTAAAGTATTTTAAAGTATCTTAAACTATCTAAAGTATCTTAAAGTATCTTAATTATCTGAAAGTTGAATTTCCTCCGTTTTCCATAACGAAAGGAATTAAAGAAAGGGAGGAATAGTGGAGGTGGATCAAAAATGGTACATCCCCATTCGCGTTCTCTCATATTGCAGAACCATTTTGAGGGTACGACGAAAGCAGCCAGATCCGCTGTGGGCACATGGGCTAGACTACCCAGATCCTCAAAGAATGGTTTACCCAGAAACTGGGTTCTACCTAAAAATATGATAAATTAAATAAAAATATCTTAAAGTATCTGACAGTGTCTTAAAACACCTTAAAATATCTTAAAGTATTGTAAAGTATTCATACGTATCTTAAAGTCTATTAAAGTATTCTTTAAGATACTTTACGATAAAGTCTATTAAAGTATTCTTTAAGATACTTTAAAATACCTTCAGATACGTTAAGATACTTTAAAATGCCTTGAGATACTTTAAGACATTTTAAGATACTTTATGATACTTCAAAGTACTGTATGACGCTTTGTAATAACATAAATATTTCTGGCTAAGATAGAAATTTTATTTTTAATTTTATTAGTTATTGTATATTGTATTGTACTTTTGTGGTTGTCCTAATACTAAAAAAGTACAATAAAATAAAAAAATAAAAAGCATGCCTAAATAGAAAAAAATAAATAAAATATAAAATAATAAAAAATAAATAAAAATTTATATGGCAAAAACAATTATTGATGACACAAATTGTTTATTTTAAGAAAATTTCAAAAAAAAAAAATTTAATTTTTAAATCCATTAAAAAAAAATAATTTTATACATATAAAAATTTCAGTTTAAATAGCCCACCTGAATTAATGACAAGAATACCCTTAAAAAATATTAAAAATAATAAAATAGATATTAAATACCTTTTAAAAGTTTGTTAATTTTATACCTAAAAATAAAGCTGCAAATGATTAAATAATTAAAAACAACAAAAAATATTATTTTGTATTTAAATTTTATTTAATTTATTTAGATTTTATTTTACAAATTTTTGTTTGTATTTGTTTATTTATATAAATTAAAATGAGAACATTGCGTTGGTCTTACAAATTAATAGCATTTTTTTTTAATTTTCCTTTTTTTGTATTTCTTTTAAGTTTAATTTTTACAAGCTTTGTTTAATTTTGCATAATTTTTGAAGAATTCTCATAAAAAAATTTGCTAAAATTTTGTTAATTTTATTTTTTTGTGTGCATTAAAAAGCGGAAATTGAATTAAAATTATTTTATGCTTAGAGCTAAAAAATTTGCTATGTTATAAAAAAGGTATTTATAAAATTTTTTATATTTTATTTTAATATTGTTTTGGTTGCAGGCAACTAAAGCGCGGGGAGGCAGCAAAGAGCAAAAAAGCAGAGCGCAAGCTGCACACCAATCTAAATTATAATTTACACTTTACATTAAAAATATAAGTAGTATATATTTAAAATTAAGTTTATATATTACATAAATAGTTTTACATTTTTTGTTGTTTTTCTTTTGACATATATATATGCATATGTTTGTTGTTGTTTTTTTTGTATTTTATATTTCTTTCCTGCTTTTTTTTTTGTTTGTTATACATAAATATATAAATTGTGTTTTTTATAACATTTTTTTCTTTGGCTTAACTTATGCATATAGCGACATATATATAAACATATACATATTTATAACATAAGTATATATATATATAAAAATTGTGTAATTTACAGTTAAGTACAAAATATGTAAGAAGTGATAACAGCAAAGAAGACGAAGACGAAGAAGAAGAGAATAAGAATAATGTACAAAATGTGAGCGGCGAGAGGAATGCCTAAAAGTTTGCATGTATAAAGTAAGGAAAAGTGGCAGAAAGGATAAAAGACTAAAAGAGATAAGAGAATAAAAGTAGTGCTAAAGTAGACAAATGAAAGTAGTATTGGAGGAATAAGCGATTAAGCAACAAATTTCCTTAAAAACTACCCACACAGCATTTTTGAATCTTTGATACTTTTTGCATACAGTCATACACACACGCACACACTAACACACACTCTCACACACACTCACTCCTTCCCACACACACTTCTAACCTATACACTTATATTCCATTACAGCGCATGCTCATTGGTATTGAGGAAACTGCGACAGACGCGACTCACTTCGGGATTCGTATGATTCATCAGCTGCATATAGATTTGTTTATGCAGCTGCAGCTCATTGGTCATCTCCTGCAGCTGTCGCAGCAGCGCATCCTTCTCTTTGAGCAGCGATTTGACACGCTCCTCCACCTCCCGCGAACGCACCTTGGCCTTCTCGCGACTCTTGCGCACGGCTATGTTGTTGCGCTCCCGACGTCGTCGATACTCCTCCGTGCCCTTGTCCACATGCTTGTTGCTGTGCTTGCGCTGCTGCTGCTGCAGCTTGCTGTGATGCTTCAGCAAATGTGCGCCTGCGGCCAGATGAGGCAGACTGTGATGCGCCAGCACATTGGCTGTGGTCAGATTGGTAAACTGACTGCTGCCAGAGCCAGTGGAGCCATTGCTGGAACCATTTAGTGTGCCATTGCTGCCGCCGTTGCCATTCATATGTGCGCCGCCCGCCATGCCACCGCCTTGGTAAGCATTATACAGTCCATTGCCATTGCTCATGAAGGCGGCCGCTGCGGCAGCATTGCTGGCCTGACTGGTTTCCTGCAAATGTCTGCGATATTCGGGATCTATGGGCTCCTCCTTGATGGTGCTGGAGTCGGAGCCCACCGAGCTGTTCTCATCGCTGGAGTTGTTGTAGGTGGCGTTGGAGTGCACGGCCTGTGGCATATAGGCCAAAGTGCCGCGTCCATAGCCGCCATGCTGCTGATTGCGTGCGGCCAGCGTTTGTTGCTGCAGCACTTTGGCTGCTGCACTGACCATGCCATTGGGCGGTAGGGTGGAGTTCAAACCACCCGGACTGGTTACCATATCGTTAAAAATGCCCAACGTTTCGGGATCCCGAAACTGATCATCTATGAGATGCTGTAAGTCCAGTGTAATCTCCTGTGTGGTCAGCTCATCGAGATCCGTTTGTGTGGTGTATTGTTGCAACATTTGTTGTTGTTTTTGCAGCAGATTGTTGACATTGTTGGCGTTGAGGGCGGCTACATTGTTGTTGTTGTTCAAGGCGGCTGCTGCATGTTGCATTTGATGCATGGCATGTTGCTTGACCAACAAGGCCGTATCCTGCGCATTGTTGTTGGCATCTGTAAGCGTTGTACTGCTGCCATTGTTATTGTTGTTGTTGTTATTGTTGCCGGCTTGATTTTGTTGTTGCTGCTGCTGTTGTTGTTGTTGCTGTTGCTGCTGCTGCGCCGTGGACATCGCCGTCAGCGTTATCTGTCCTATAGTTGCCTGCTGGGGCGGCGGCTGCTTTTTCAGATCAAGCTGCGCCAGCGTCTGCACGGCATCGTACATCTGGGGCGATTCCATGTTGAGCATTTTGAGTTGCGCGAATGAGGGTAAAATTTTGATGCTTTTTAATAAACAAGGTAAGGGTTAAGGTGCCACGTTATTTTGTAACTAGGATCTGTCAGGCATTGCACCTTGCACGCACACACACACTCTTGCGTTTAATGTCCTTGGTCTAAGCCAAAAATTTTAATATTTTTGAGGTAACTTGTCTTTGGTCCTTTGTTCACTTTTCAACTTTATTTTTTATTGGTTTTAATTTTTGCACAATTTTTGTTAAATTTATTTTTTATTATTTTACATTTTAGGCACACACTTTCTGTTGCATTTATTTCTTTTGTAAAATTCTTTTGCTTTTAATTAATTAAATTATTTTTTGTTTTAAATTGTCACTGCAGCTGCGCATTGTTATTATTTCTGCTGCTGCCAATGTTTTTGTTGCACTACTCTGCACGCGACTTTGACGCGACTTTGCTCAACGCACGCGATTTGAACGACTGAAGTGTTTCACCAATGATGCAACAGATTTTATATATTTCTTTCATTTACAAGTCCACGACGTTGACGTTGACGTCACTGTTGCTGCGCAGCGCTGCCAACGCTGCGTTGTATTAGAAGCTAGCGCGAGCTTTGCTCCTGAAGAACCGTTACACGTTACACGATGAGCAAGCGACTTCGTCGACTGCGTCGTCTTCTACTGCTGCTGCTGCTTCAACTGCTTCTGAAAAGCTTTTGCGCGCTTTGCGTCCGTTGCTTACAATTGGTAAATGGTAACTGTGACAAAATGCGAACGAGTCAAAGTGAAAAAGTCTTTGGCGCAGCGCGCAAAGAAAATGAGTCGCCAACGTCGGCGCAGCTACAGCAACGCTGCCGAAAAAGTGAAGCACTGCGCGCTCAGCACATGTAACAAACACAGACACACACAAACACACGCGCACACAAAGCATGCGAAGAAGTAATAAGTAATAGCCAAACCATAAAAGCCCCAAAATGACTTGCAAAGCTGGCCGCGTCGTCGCTGCGCTGCTTTTACAATAACTACCTGTGGATGGATGGATGTGAACGAGAGCGCCAAAAAATTGTAACGAGAGAGCAAACGCCAACGAGAGCGCACTGTGAGCGCAAAATGCTCAAAACAATCGAGCGGCATTCGTTAAAAAGCAAAAGTTTTTCCCAAATTGCTTTTACTCTCAACCGAACGACAAAAACAACAAAAGCAAGCAGCAGCAACAAAGGCAACAAAAACAACAACAAAGCAGGCAATGCAAGGCAGTTCACTTTGCTTGCAAGTTGTCTTGGTAGAAAAAGTCTCTGTATGGGTTGATAAGCGTTTCAGTATCAGCTGGTTCCGAGAAATATTTTGTATCGGAAATGCAATAGTTTTTTTATAGTAAAAATTTGCATTGATTTTATTTCTTATTTAATATGCCATGGTAACAAATTATTATTGTATAATACAATAAATTTCAGATATCTATAAATAAAGAAAAATAAATCAAAAATGCTGTACGAGAAAACTTAATAAAGTTTTGGGATTGTTTCGAATAACTTTAGTACAATATAATTTGATATGTTTATATGTTTTTGTATAAATCAGCATTATAACAATATACGAGTATTTGTTAATATGTAAAAATAATAGTCTGTTAAGAAAATTTCGAATTTTTCATGCCTAGAAAACTAGAAAAATGTAACCAAAATTATAAACTTTTCAATACATACATATATTAAATACTTAATTTGACTTAAATTCGTTTTTAGGTTCTAAAATTTAAAAAAAAATATATATAATATAAATTGATATAAAATGGCTTGATAAGTTTTTGCATGCAGTTTCTTTAAGCTATTATTTTATATAAATTCAATATTGATTAGAATGAATCGGTAAAAAATAAAATATATATTCATAAATACAAAAATAAATTAATTAATTGATAAACTACATACAAACCAACAAATAATATAGAAATCATCTAGTCTTAATTTCCGATTTTAAAAAAATTATTTTTAAACGATACAAACACGATAAAGTATTAAAAAAACAATAAACTTAATATTGCTTGGAAAGAATTCTATTTATTTGAATAAAACCAATTTTAAAAAATGGCAGACGTAAAGTCGGGCGCGGACGACTTTAGGATACCCTGTACCACTAGCTTGTAATAAAGTCCGATTTCTTCACAAAAAACCAAAAACAGAAGAATTTTTAAGCAAAAAATTTGTTTTTGACCGATCGTTCCTATGGGAGCTATATGATATAGTCAACCGATTTCAATAAAATTTGACACAGTGCTTAAATACCTTAAAAACGATATGAATGCCAAATTTATTTCAAATATCTTTACAAACAAACAAAACACATCGAATTTTGTATAAAAAACGTGTTTTTGGACCGATTGGTCCTATGGGAGCTATATGATCTAGTCAAACGATTTGGATTAAATTTAGTACAGTGCTTAGGAACTATAAAATACTCACGAATGCCAAATTTGGTCCCAATATCTTAACAAACAAACGAAACACAACAAATTTTGTTAAAAAATCGATTTTTTGGAAGATCGGACCTATGGGAGCTATATGATATAGTCAACCGATTTTGTTCAAATTTGGCACATTGCTTAAGTGGTCTAAAAAATTTCCAAACGCCAAATCTGGTTACGATATCTTTATTAAAAAACGAAATATAGCGAATTTTTCTTTAAAAAAGCTATTTTGGCCGAACGGTCCTATGGGAGCTATATGATATAGTCAACCGATTTTGATCAAATTTGGTACAGTGATTGGGAGCTATAAAAAACTTTCGAATACCAAATTTGGTTACGATATCTTCATAAACAAACGAATTATTCATCTAAAACGCTTTTTTTTGTCGAGGTCGTCTCAAACACCCCTATGGGAGCTATATAATTTATCCCCGATATCAAAAAAATAAAATAAACTTGCCTCCTATGGAATAATATGGGATCTAATGTGAAAGTTTGGTAACTCTAGCTCTTACCATCTCTGAGATCTAGGCGTTCACACGGACGGACGGACGGACGGACAGACGGACAGACGGACATGGGTATATCGACTTCTCTATTCACCCTGATCATATTTTAGGTAACTTTGGGGTGTCTCCGACGTCTCCTTCTATATGTTACATACATTTTCGGCTTGCACAAACTTAATATACCCTTGGTACCATACGGTACAGGGTATAAAAATTATGGATTGATATAAAATGGCTTGTTTAGTTTTTGCATGCAGTTTCTTTAAGCTAATATTTTATATAAATTCAATATTAATTGGAATGAATCGGTAAAAAATAAAATATATATTTATAAATACAAAAAAAAGTAAATAATTGGTAAACTACATACAAACCAACAAATAATATAGAAAACATCGTCTTAAATTCCGATTTAAAAAAATTAATTTTTAAATGATACAAACACGATAAAGTATTAAAAAAACAATAAACTTAATAACAATAACTTTAAAATAAATTCTATTTATTTGAATAAAACAAATTAAAAAAAAATTTTTAAAATGTATTAATGTTATAAAATAGTAAAAATTAAAGTTATATAGATATTTACCCTAAGTCTTTTATTCTAATGTTTACAAAAGTAGACAAATTAAATAATAGAATGGTAAATACTTAATTTTATGTTGCCAGATCTATGAAAAGAATTCATTTAAATTAACCTTATAAAATCCATTCATTGAAAAAGAAATTCTTACCCAAAGAGATAGCATACATTAAATAAGGAAGTGTACGACTTTGGTATACCCTATGTTACCACAATGTAATTATACGTTTTAGGCCAGAATTAAAATGGGACGACTTAAAAAGTATTTGACCTTAGAATTAATAGTCACAAAAAAAAAATGCAAGGTCTTAGTATCCTATTGTAGTTTGGCCAAACCGAAAAGTTTCTTGTACGATTTTTTAAGAATCCTGACAAAACTAAACAGAAAGATTTTTTTATTTATTAATTTATGCTTTTTGAAGCAAATAATTCACTTTTTGTGTAGTGTAACTAATAACGAAATTATTATTAATTAATTACTAAGATAAGCCAAAAAACACTTTTTGCAGAAATTTTTGAAGGCTCGATGTATTAGCTTAGAAAGAAGTATAACTAAATATTAGAAACAAATACATGCATTATGGTAAACATAGAAATAATAGAAGAGTATAAGATATAAATAAAACACCCGACTAGATAAAAATAACCAATGCAAAATTATTCGATATAGCTGAATTTTTTTTTTCATTTCAAAGGGTTAAATCCGATATATGCTTAAGAACTCCAAAAGATATTTGTTTGCCAAATCTGCTTATGATATATATTCGTAACATAATATAACATAAGAGTTATCCGTTTAAACTTTTTTTTTAGGGTCCCCTGAGCTTAATGGCAGCTATATATAACACCGATATCAAAAAATTAAAATAAACAAGTCTCCTGTAGGATAATAAGATAATAAGTTGATTCAATCGAGTAACCTTGGCTTTAAAAGTTGTGTTTCTAAAATTGATAAAAATTATTTTTCCGATTTTTTTTACGAACTTTCGCTTTTACCATTGATACCAATTTACTACGATTTCTTTTCTAAGAGGCTTCAAACGCTCACCGCGTGCGTGTGATTGATTGTAATTTCGGGTTTTCCAATAATGGAAAATAAAGGCGCCACCCCGAACTTTGCAGATATAAATATTGGCAACACAAAATACAATTATAGTGATGCCTCTGATGGTCTGCTTAATGTAAGTCAATCATCGACAAACATGTCCAATTCAGCAAACCATCTTATCTCTGCGACACAAAGGCTTCTTAAAAGCCAGAAAAAGACGACAAAGAGAAAGATTGCTACATCTCCGTATACAAACCAAAAGAGGGTCATTCTTGACTCTAAAATTCGGAGTGGCCAAATCAATAAAACTGTTGACAAACCAAAAAAAACTGACGATAATCGCAGCAACCGATTCGAACTTCTTGGTATTGAGATCAATGATGACATGGTAGTAGAGTCAGGATCTCCTTCACCAACTTTGGACCAAAATATAGAAGGTCAAGTAAATAATAGTATTAATACCAAAAATACCGATCCTACTGATGAATGTGCAGGCGAACACATAAAAACCAAAAAGCCCCCTCCTATCGTTTTACACAATATAGAGGATGTCAATGATATTTGGACTATTTTGGGACATTATATAAATATTGACAATATTGACATTAAATCAACTATGGGAACAACCATTCGAATTTTGGCTAAGGACATTCCCACTTACAGAACCATTGTAAAGACACTTGACGAATTAAAAATTGAATTTTACAGCTTCCAATTGAAGGAAGACAAACCATTTAGAGTGGTAATCAAAGGACTTCACCATTCTACACATAACAGTCAAATAAAAGAGAATTTAACTAAGCTTGGACACGAAGTATTGCATATTCATAATCCGATAAGCAATAAAACTAAGAGCCCTATGAATATGCACTTCCTTAATATAAAAGCAGCTTATAATAATAAGGAAATCTTAAAAATCAAAAAATTATGTCGGCAGATAATAATTGTTGAAAGCGCTAGAAAAAGATCCGAGGTAACACAGTGCAAACGCTGTCAGGATTATGGTCATACGGCTAACTTTTGTCGAAAAAAATATATATGTGTCAAATGCGGTCAACAACACGCAACGGCAGATTGCACTCGAAATCGTGACGCCCCTGCCACATGTACACACTGTGGAGGTAATCATCCAGCCAACTATAAAGGCTGTGAATGGTACAAAGATCTCTGCAAGCGAACTAACACCAAAAAAGGGTGGTATTGACGTCAAACAAAAAAATGGCAGACCCTCCGCGATTCCCTAACTTGGATTCCAGAAATTTTCCGAACCTAAAAAAATATTTGCCTTCGGCCAATAATACCAGAACGGAAACTGTCTCGTATGCAGATGTAACCCGAGGCTTTCATCGCATCCAACACCAGCAATTGCATAATAATACTGCTGATCCTCAACAACAACCCAAAAACGCAAAGGAACAAGTCTTTCATAATTATTCGCAGAAGTCTGATCCAATAGCTAACGCCATGACAAGCATAAGTGAATCAATTAACAAACTTGTAGATATGCATACAAAATTCGCCGAAACACAGACGCAAATGCTGCGCCTGCTCATTGCGTTAACCTCAAAATGATTTCTTCATTAAATATCTTAATATGGAACGCCAATGGTATCCAAAGCAAACTACCAGAGTTGGAAGCCATTATCAAAAAAAACAATATTGGGATAATATTACTTACTGAAACAAGATTGCCAACACCTAGAACAATTAAAATACAGGATTATGACACTTACTTGGCCTCTATGCCAACACGCAGACACCCAGGAGGAGGATGTGCCGTTCTTGTAAGGCGCAGTTTTTCCCACTTCCCGCAACACAATCAAGTATGTAACGCATTCCAGTTCTCATCCATTGAAGTTGATACTGTCCACGGCAAAATTGTATTTGGCGCTTTTTATGGTCGCCCTTCGACAAACATTGAAGAAGCAGATTTTAACAGCATCTTTAACTCTGCAGGAAGAAGGTTCTTAATAGGTGGAGACTGGAATGCTAAGCACTGGCTCTGGGGAGACACAAGGTGTGACAAAAGAGGAAAGGCACTAGTTAACAGTTTGAATTCTAGAAAAGCTAAAGTACTAGCAACTGGATCACCCACAAGATATCCCGGCAACTCAAATTGCCTTCCCTCCTGCCTGGATTTTGCGGTCTACCAAGCTGTCCCGGATCAACTTCTCACTATTACAGACAATTGGGACCTTTCAAGTGATCATCTTGGGCTGATCATCACTCTACACACAACACCTACGCTCCTTCAAGGTGTGCAACGACTCATCAGCCAGAAGACTGACTTGGAAGTCTTTCGAAGAACATTAGAAAACTCGGTTCACTTAGAGATGGAGATATGCTCTGGTCGAGATGTAGAACACGCGGTTGACCTAATTACGGCAAAAATCCACTCTGCGGCAGCTGCAGCCAATCCTAAACCAGTAGTTGCCAGACATGACGAAGTAGGTAACCAGCTAACTCCTGAGCTAACTCGACTTCTCTCTAAAAAGCGACGACTCCGAAGGAAATTTCAGACCACCCTTCATCCTGCAGACAAGGCTGTCTGGAAAAAGGCTGAAAGGGAACTGAAAGTGGCACTTCAGACATTCAGACAGAAATCATTCGACAGAAGAATAGAGGCTCTGGACTATAAGCTTGATTCTGGATATAACCTATCGAAAGCGACCAGAAACATAAAGAGACAACCCTATCGATTAGTTCCGCTAAGGCGTCATGATGGTAGTTACTGCTCAAATTCAGAGGAACAAGCAGATACATTTGCTAAGCACCTCGAAGAGCGATTTACGCCTTTTAAACTGGCCACGGATGAAGAAGTAGTCAAAACTCTCAGCATCATTGACACACCACTCCAAATGACTTTGCCTATAAGGCCCATCAGATTAGATGAGATAGAAGAAAATATAACAAAGCTTCCTAAGTCAAAGGCCCCAGGACATGACAGAATATGTCATGCTACCCTACGAGCCTTACCAAGGAAAGCTCTTCTTTTTATTACGCTGATTTTTAATGCCATAATAAGAACACAACACTTCCCTGCCCAATGGAAAGTAGCTCTCATTACTATGATCAGGAAACCTGGAAAAGATGAGTCGGACCCAGAATCCTACCGTCCAATAAGCCTCCTCCCCACTCTTGCCAAAGTTTGGGAGACGTTGATGGCTAAAAGGATCAATGGACATAACAATTATTTACCTGACCATCAATTTGGATTTAGGGAAGGACACGGCACCGTCGAGCAGGTAAATAGAGTGGCTAACCATATTCTAAAAGCTTTCGACGACAATGAATACTGTTATGGGATATTTTTCGACGTCAAACAGGCATTCGATAGAGTTTGGCTGATCGGTCTGCTAGCTAAAATTAAGATGTTACTGCCTGCTTCGTATTTTGGAATTTTACGATCTTACCTTGAGGACAGAAGATTTCAAGTCAGCATCAAAAACACGCTTTCCACTGCCAGGATGATGAGAGCTGGAGTACCTCAAGGAAGTGTACTTGCGCCGCTTCTTTATAATTTGTACACTTCTGACATCCCTACTCCTACGGAGTTACTGCAGGCTGTTGTGAAGGACAAAATGCTAATCGCCTCATACGCTGATGACCTGGCAATATTTTACTCATCATCCTGTGAGTATGAAGTAGCTGACGGGATACAAGAGTATATCCACCTGCTTGAGAACTGGACTCGCAGGTGGAATATTACCTTAAATCCGAGCAAATGTCAGTCGGTTTTATACACATTAAAGAGGAAGACTCCACCCGCTATATGGCTAGATAACGAGCCCCTTATCATTCAAAGTGAAGCGAAATATCTTGGAGTGATTCTCGACAAGCGACTAACATTTAGATCACATATAAACCAAACGATTAAAAGTTGCCGCTTTAAAATGAGTAAAATGAATTGGCTTCTGAACACAAAAAGTCCTCTTCCGCTACGATGCAAAAGAGCACTTTACAACGCAATTGTGGCACCCACTTGGAGATACGCTATCCAGATTTGGGGTATAGCGGCTCGCTCGAATCGCTTACGTATACAAACGTTCCAAAATAAGGCAATGCGCCTTATTACTGGTTGCGATTGGTACGTAAGGAATTCGACCTTGCACCATGATCTAAATCTGGACACAGTGGAGATGCAGATTAATAAACATGTAAGCCGTTACAATGAAAGATTAGCTCAACATAAAAACAGACTGGCAAGAAATTTAATTCACGCAAACCCAATAAAAAGGCTTAAAAGACGTTCCAGCAAAAACTTAATTTAAAATTAATTTAACGGCATGTCCAACGATGTCTCCTACACTCTGTGTATTGTGATTGGCGAATCTAAATAGAAATATGCAATACATAAAAATAAATGAATTTTTTGAATTATTGCCAAAATAAAACATAAAAAAAAAAAAAAAAAAAAAACTTTGGAAGTTAGCTTTTAACTGCACTGAGATCTAGTACTTCATGCAGGCAGACAGACGAACATGGGAATATCGACTGCTCTAGTCAGCCTGATCATCCTTTAGGTAACTTTGGGGTATCTCCGATGACTCTTACTGTAAGTGACATACATTAACGTCTTGCATAAACTTAATATACCAGTTGTACAGAGTATAAAAAGATATTTGATTAACTAACAAAAATACAAAAAATTAACAAATTTAAAAATAATCGGAAAAAATTGGCTTCAAAAATGTAATATGCCATAAATAATAAATATATATGTATAGCTAAAGTTTGCAGTTCCAGATAAAGTAAAAATTTAAGCTTATTCGAATTTTTTATGAGATTTTCAAGAGCGATGGAAAGAAACCCTAACGAAATACTGAAAAAGTAAATTTGTATATAGGAGAAGCCTTTAATATGGATGCCGCAAATAACAAAATACTAAATTAATCTATACTACGATACGCTAAGTAATCATACCTACCAATATTTTTATAAAAAATTCGAATAGGAATTAACAAAAAATCCCTAGTACTCTCTCGAAAATTCCCTATATGGAATCCTAAAATGTTACATATTTAAGCCCATTCAGCTTCGCAGCAAGCTGCTTCACTTTTTATCCCTTATCTCTGTAACTGTGCCACAGCGTTTTTTTTTCTTTGCCTTTGTATTTGTATTACTCACCAACAACAACAACAATGCGCATAAGAGCTAAGAGCAAAGCTCATGACGTCATAACTAGTACGCTGCTCGCTGCTAGCTGCTGCTGCTTGTCGTGCATTCGGCTGAGTTGCTTCGGCTCGGCATGCAGACAACGATCACAATAGCCAAGCATTATTGGGAATTGGGAAGAGCGTCGGCGTCGTCGTCGTCGTCAACGTCAGCGTCGCTTTCATTTTCGTTGCACACACACGCACACACACATGCACACCACGCCCGCATAACATTCAAACGCACACGCAGCGGCTACGGCTTGAGGCTTCTTCTGCTGCTGCCCAACCCATTACATTAGCCCCAAAGGGGGCGGAAGACGTTAGGCGACGTTAGACGACGCAGCCTTGCCCACTTTGATTTGTGTTATTGTTGTTGTTATTGTTGTTTTAGGCAACTAGCTTCTAAGTTGCGCGCTGCAGTTGCGCTGCTTCTCTCGCTCTACGCTCTGCATTTTTGGCGCGCATGCGTGACTGACTAACGGGCGCTCTCACGTAATATGTTGTTGTTGTAGCTGTTAGCCGTATTAGTTGTAGTTGTTGTTGTTGTTGCTGGCGCTGCGTCTTATTCAAATTAAAACGCTGTTATGAAATACATAAAATACATAAAAATTAGCACGCTTCGTAGCTTTGTTTATTTTTAAAGTGAAAACAAAGATTGGTTAAACGGGTTGCCACCTCTCTCTCTCCCCCCGCTCTCTAAGCTGTATTTAGGTCAAGCTTTGGAGCTGGCCTTTTTTGTTGTTGTTAAAGGTGCGTATTATTTATTAATTTGTGCATTAAGCATACGCCCTGTTGTACACTCTGCATATGTACGATAAGCGTTTATTGATAGCTTGACTTGGCAGCTTATCAGTCATTATGACTGATAAAATAATTGCACAAACTCTCCTCTATCGATGACTTCATTGTTGTTTGGCTCCTCAATGTCTGGATTGCAAAAATTTGCTTAATGCGTTTTGCTTCCTTGTGCAAATATTGCGCCCTTTGTTGTCATTGTTGTAGTCAGTATTGGCCAATTCTTATTTTGCAATCGATCCGAGCATCTTATCGATATATTGATATGATATGATTATTATTGTTAATGATTGTTTTCTGTGACAAATGAGGAAATGCTGCGCACGCAAAAAGAAAGAAAACAAGTCTATAACAGCTATTAAATAAAGCCCAGACAAGTCTCAGCTAAAAACAACAACAATAACCACATTGTCAAATATTGAAAAGCTTAACAATTTTTATTTTGGCAAACGACTGATAAGCAAACGACAGGTAAACAAAACAATGCAAAAAAAAGTATAAATAAATATTAAGTCAAAGAGAGTGGGAGCGCGCTTTGGGGCATTGCACTATGACGCGCTCTTTATAATAACTTATTATAATTATTATACTATTTACCAAAAACGTCAACGCAGCATTTTGGCCTTTTTAGCTAACTTGGCTATATTTGCAGTGACAATTCTCAACATTAGTCATCGCGACATTTTGAAGCGTTACTTCCTTAAATTTGAACTCAGCGCTGACTTCGTTTCAAATTTAATCGGTCAAATTTCGCGAACTGCTTCGAGACAGCAGTTCACATGGCTTGTTCGATTTTCAATTGAATTGTCTTAGCAGCAGTTCCTCAAAAAAATAACCTTTTAGCGTGTTTTCGCCTTAACCATGGGCATCAAATGCATTTACTGGGGATTGCTATCCCATAAACTTTCATTGTATAATCGCGTAGAATCAGCAGTAAGCACAAAAAACAAATGGAAAAAAAACAAAAACTTGGCGTCATCAGCAAACACGTTAAGCGAGTTCTCTTTTCTTTACTTTCAGTGGAAGCAGCTAAAGAATATAAAGAATATTCATATAAATAATACAAAATCCGAAAGAGTTCGTCGAACTTGCTGCTAAAATGGTGTTAAATACACTGCAATTAATGGGAAATTGTATTTTTCATTAAGCTTTTTAAAAGGAAATGGGCGGTGGACAGCAGACAGCAGGCTACAAACTGAAATCGAAAGCGAACACATTTTAAGGCTCGCGTATTCCAAAAAATAAAATGATACATTTGTAAAAATTTCAATTAAGTACCTCAGTGCAAAAAAGCAACTGCATCCAAAAATCTTAACCGCCAGCTTTTAGTTTTTGAATTCGATTTAAGTTTCAGCTTTATTATCTTTATGAAATACAAAATTCAAATTTAGTTTTTAAATTCATTTTAGCTTTAATGTCTTTATGAAAATAACTAAATAGTTGCGCATTTCGATACAGACTTCTGCTTTTAAGCTTTTAGCTGGTAAAATAAATTTAAAAAATTACGAATTGCAACAAATAGCTACACTTTGTAGAAAATTCGGACTCATAACCGATTTTAATATGTGCATTGAGTTTGCAGCATTCAAATAACGCGCTATACTTAAACTGCTTAACACTGCTAAATTGCACTGCTTCAAAAACACTGCACGCTAGTGATGGCAGTTTAGCATTTAACTGCTTATACTACTCTTTAACAGTGTTGTATTTGGGGAAGCGCCATCTATCATCAATTAGTAAACATGCAGTTTCACATATTTCGAACTGCTGTCACACAAGCAGTTTTTATTGCCGAGGGGAATTTAAATTTATTTAAACGGTTTTTGACGCTCTATGCTTTAATAGGAAATAAAGAAATCATTTATATACATATTATTATATACATTTATTAGTCGAAGGCCCCAGTTGTTAGTGCTCAATAAATTAGTATTAAGTTTAGTATTAAATACTATATTTAATTTTGTTAAATAAATAAATATACATATATTAAATGGTTTAACCAACGAATAAAAAAGTAGATAGAGTGGAACATGTTGACATTGGCACTTAAACGCTGTTTTCTCTGTTGAGCAGATTTCAAAGAACTGCTCGTGTCTTGGTGCAAAGAAAATAGAAGAAAAAAACCCCGGAGTGCCGTCTTCTTCACTACTCTAACATGTTAAATTGTCGTTGGCTGCTGTGTTGCGTATTTGTTTTGGGTATGTTAGAGCAGTGTAGGTGACGGTACCCGGATTTCTTCTTTCATCGTTTTCGGCACAAGCAAAAAAAACAATAGCTTAAATTTTCGGGCAGTGCTGAGATTTCTTTCATCACTTTTTTAAATATTTTTCTTATTGGCCAGCTATTCCGCTCTACCTACTTTTAAACTGCTTGATTTAGTATTTAGTTTTTTACAAATTCAGTTAGAAATCCGGTTTAAAAATCTAAAATTTCAATTTCAATAAAAACGTTTGGGAATAAAGTTATCTTGTAAATTGGCTGGTTGTCTTTTATATATTGTCAAAATATTTCTTCAAAATTCTTATGAAACTGAAGGAGCAAGCCTTTTATAATAAATTCACGACAGCGCCATCTGTTGTCATTTAGAACTCAAGTAGTATATTTTGACAGCCACTGCTTTTAAAAAATCAGTTATTATTTTGGTGGGATATTCAAATGTCTTAGAACCGAACACTGCTTATACATGCTGCAGAAAATCCATGTAAAAAATAGGACATGAATTGAAACCGTCTATGAAATTAAAAAAAAGGGGGAACTAAAATTCTTAAGACATCAAAATATATTTCCTTAGTCAAATAGCATTTATAAGGGAGGTAAATCGAATGAAATGTGGGAAATTTTTTTTTTTGTAAATCGACAAAATCGTTTCTTCTTCTTTAATCATATGTGCTACGTTTTTATAAGGTCTTAGGCCGCAATTTGCAATTACAATCCAATAGTTTTCAAATTAAGAAATAAGCCAGAATATGTGGATAGAAGAGCTACACATTTACCTCCAAAGTCCTTATAGAGTGTAGCAATGCACTCAACCAACTGATGACCCACAACCAAGTCTCCTTGATATGGGTGCCTGGCCATGAAAAACGTGAAGGTAATGAAAGGGCGGAAAAGCTATTTATAGGCCCATCTCTCCGTTTTGGCTTCAACAAAAACCATATAAAACATGAGACAAAAAAATGGACTCGACAAAAAATCACAGAATTCTCAACCACTCCAAAATATTCCTAAACCTTAGCGCCAAAAGAGCGAACATTACGCTCATCCTAAACAGGAAAAGCGTAAAGACACTCTCTAGACACCTACCCAGAATAGGTATATCGGATTCGAACACAAGCAGATTCTGCTGTGATGAGAAAGAGTCAATGGAACACCTGATCACAAACTGTGAGGCACTAGCTCCACCAGCCTATAGCTGGTCAGTGTCCTCCACATAATGTATGTCTAAATAAAAAGAAGTGCATATAGCCCTTTGCCTAACCCTCAACAACGATTACGATGTGGACAGAAGTTCTGCGTTTTAAAAAATTACAGGAAGTCATATTTATTTGACAAGCTACTTTAACAAAATAGTAATATATTTTTTTATGTAATAAGCTTTAAAGCAAACAGTGGCGAATGGTTTTAGGGTCCCAACACTCCCTCCAAAAGTTTGACAAAATAAGTTGAAAATTTTTTGCGAGCTCTCTTATTTATGCACTTCGGAATGAAAAACCCACCAAGAACAAATCCTGGATCCGCACTTGAGTGCAAAAGCCAAACCCCAAAAATAGAATAAAATAACTCATAAGCGAAGGGTAGGGTGAAAAATTTAGCAGCAAATCAGAATCTCTTTTAATTTAAATTTTAGCAATCAGTAGCCCTTAGGCAAGCGAAAGTAATCACTCATATTGGAAATTAATAAAAATAGCTATAAAAAAATATCTACTTACCCAGAGGTCCATTGTTTGTAAGCATGTCCAGAAAAGACTTGTCAATAAATCGATCCGATATGATCTGAAAAAAACTATCGATATATTAATTCAGTTGATTTTCAATTCAATTCAATTTTTATTCACTAATTCTTAGGCATTACGAAAATGTGATGTTTAATTTTCTAAAAATACTGAGCTCAGTACATCAGTACTTGATTAATTGCCTTTTCTACCGTGGTATTAAATAATAATGAAAGTATGTATATAATAGCAGCTGATTTTAAAGAAACGAAAGGCTTTTAAAAAATTAATTGGCTAAAAAAATATTAATTGCCCGTGCTCCAAAATTCGAAAAAAAAAAAAAAAAACGAACATTTTTATTAAAGTTCGTTTGTGCATGCTTCAAAATCTGAATTTTCTCCTGTCGTCATCTGCACATTTTTCCCTTAGCAAAGCTTTACACCAATCGAGGGAAAAAATCAACGGCTATATTATTACAATTACAAGGGAATTTTATTCTATTCAAGGCATGGATCATATAAAAAGGGGAATTTTTTAATGCAAGACATGAACCATAAAAAAATTTGATTTGAGCTGTGCATATTTCTGTGTTGATTCAGAAAAAAATAATTAATAATATTTATCGATAACTATATAATTTGAAATTGGCATTATCATTAGAATCTAAGAATATTTAACAAATTATTTCAGTTGTACGCATGCTAACATTTTTGATGCTATTTTACCGATTAATTTTAATTTTGCTTGCAACAAAATATTCGGTTCCAAGCCATATGAAAAATTCGGTTTGATAAAATTGGGAGCACCAAATATTCGGTTTGGAAACGAATGCGACTAAAATGTTGGGACTAGTTTTTCGGAGCATGGCGAAATATTTTATTAAGCCAATCGGCTAAGTTTTTAACAATCGTTCAAATATTGGTAGAGAAGTTTACGAAAATTGACTTATATTCATTTAAAGATAAAGTGGTAGATTCTTTACCAATTGATATTAATAAAGAGTGCATAATTTATGGATTGATCTTATTTATCTAATAATGACAACCTACTCAAAATCTATTAACAATCATAAACATAACATAATACAAAATATATTTATACCAACTATTATAACAATATACAACCTTTTATTTTCTTACTTTTTAGCTACAACATTCAACTATTACCAACTTTTAGCCCAAGGGCAACAACCAGCTAACAAAACACGGTGGCAGAAAGTTTGTGTGCCCACAAAAAGAGAAGAAGCCCCTAACCTAACTACCTTTGGCATGCGGTCGATCGATCGATCGATCCTCACAAACGATTCCTGAATGTCTGACGAACTGTCTCAGAGGCCAAAGCGACAAACGCATTGATTGAAATAGTTTATTTGCAGGCTTCTGCGATTGTTTGCTTTTATTTTTTTCTGTTCTTGTATTATTTTTTATCTCTCTTATTTCTTTTCTTTTTTTTTATATTATTTGTGATGTTGGCAGCGCAGAGATAATGATGACGAGCTGCCAGCCTGCCTGGATCCAGGCCGAGGCCCAAGCTCAAGCCCAGGCCCAGCTTCAGCTCCAGCTCCAGACAGTAGCAGTGTCTCATTTTGTTGTACTGTTTGTTGTGCCTTACCTGCAGAAAACGCCATAGAGTGCCTGCGACTGATTGGGATGCCTTCTGCAGAGACGTGCGCAGAATGACATTTTGTGTGCACAGTGGGCGCGATAAGGTCGCTGCCAAGCGCTGCAATCCCCAGTCCGAGTGCCAGTTCCAACAACAACAACAACAACAATAGCAACAACTACAACTATGCTGGGAACAACAACTACAGCATTTAGCTTTGCTCTGATTTGAGTTAAAGTGCACAAATTAAAAATGGACCGCAATTGTAACGATCTTGAGATCGATCGAGTGTTTCGCATTGGAATTTTCATATGAGCGCTTGATTTCAACAAAATTACATACTTGTAATTTTAAAATGCTATCCGAGCAAGTGCGTCTGTGTGAGTGTCTGTTGCAAAAAAGCAAGGAAAAAAAACAGAAGAATTTTAACCCCAACGCAAGGTACGCCAAGTGGTGCCCCGTACCCCGTTCCAGCAACTCCAGCAACTCCAACTACAACAACTACATTGTGATCTCAGTCGTCGTAGTTGTTGTCGTCTTGGGGCACAGCAACTGATCACTTACGCACATTTTATCACAGCCAAGCTGGAGACGTCTGCAAAGTCATCGTCCAAGTCGATCGATGTTCGAATGTCTCAGCTCCAAACGTTTGACAATAAGTGGAAAAAAATAAGTTACCGTTCTACGCGCTGAAATTTGTTGTAGTTGTTGTTGTCCAAGACAACAACGACGACGATGGCGATGACGACGACGACGACAGCAATGCTGATGACGACCAGGCCAAGCATCGATCAGGCCAGTGGCCAATGCCTCCTGCCTTGTGGCTTGTGTCTTGTTGTCTGGCGTAAACTCCATACAGAATAAGATTGCCAGCAGCTCCCCACATGCTGTATACACTATAAATTGGGGGTATGTTCCCAAATCTAATCTTTGGAGCACTTGGAAGCAAACGTTAAGCTTAAGTTTACTTACCATTTACATTATGTAAGGAAGACCTATGCTCACTGGGAGTCAAGGATGGCAGAAGAAGAAGGAATTTCATTCTTGGAATTCTACATTTGGGGTTAACCAACTTAAATGCTAGAAACTATAAAGGATTGCCTTATGCTAAACTTTTGCTTCCAGTGGGTCTTGGACGCGTGTTTTCCACTACATGAAAACATGATGAAGAAAGCCCATAGTTTGCTTGAATCGATCATCGCAGATCAACCAAAAGTGCGATCTTATGAATCATCAAGATTGAAAAAGATATTCCGTCATCCGTAGAAAATACTTATAGAAGTTGAAGAAGCGAAAAAAGCTTCCATTTAGATATAAAAACTCGTAAAATCCTTTTTTTAAGTGGTATGAACAACAATTCTATTTTTTTTTACTCCTCCTATCCACCTTTCCTTCTGTAGCGTGGGAATTATAACATTTGTCTTGAGTTTCTAGATGTCAAAAACAATCCCTCAAATTGCAAAATCATAGACTAGAAGTATAAGGATTGCCAGAGAGCCACACCGTGACTTAAATTTTAAGGATTAAATCGAAATTAGTTTTCAAATCAAAGCCCAAC
The DNA here is from genome assembly GCA_037043745.1 of Chymomyza amoena. Classification (NCBI taxonomy): domain Eukaryota; kingdom Metazoa; phylum Arthropoda; class Insecta; order Diptera; family Drosophilidae; genus Chymomyza; species Chymomyza amoena. The sequence goes on from JBAMAX010002024.1 coordinate 264,854, forward strand.
TTAATCAACAAGAGCAATTGAATTACCTCTCCTAGATGGATACCAGTTCATAAGAACGTCCACGAGATCGAATCAGCTATTGAACTGGTGAGACGATTTCAAACAACCACTTATTTGGTCTGAAACCTTCTGGGGCAGCTGCTACAATAGTCGAGCGATCCAGACAAGAATTGGACTAAATCGGCATCTCGATTTCTATAATGTGGATAGAAAGACTAATGTATCCCAATTAGCAAGAATTTCCTAAGGGCTATGACTGGTTTACTAACGGGTAGAACCGTCGAGACGGCGATGAAAAAGAGGATTCCCGAGGGCCCATAGCTTTCTCAGGAGCCCGGCGTAACTACTATCGTACTGTCTTAAGTCAAGATTAAGGGATAAAAGAGGGGCCGAAACATTATTCCTAGAGTCCGAGCAAATACTAACAGAGTATGAAGTTCTGGCCAGAAGAAGGCTAATGTGGCTTAATGTCACGCTACTAGAATCATCCCAAATTATTAAGTTTAGTTTGGGAATAGTTCTTCTTCAGTAGCTCAAGAGTTAGTAGGGAGCACAATAATTGCTTTTGGTCAAAGCAGGTGCGGATCTACGATTTTGTCTTGTCCCGAAGGACTCAGCTGAAATCCCGGTTGGGGAATAATCGGTTCAGTAAACTAAAGTGTTGTTGCGCAGCTTAGCAGGTTTCATCCGACGGTTGGATTCAGTATTCCTGCGGGTTGTAATCCTTGAACTTATTAACATGTTTCGATATTGTCAAATATATGTTCTCCAATAATCTTCTTGGAAAACTCACTTGGAGACTCATCTTATAAATTGAATACCTTCTTTGAACCCATTCACTAAATAAGTTCTTTTAGTGTATATTAACTTCGTTTATTCGCAAGTCAACTTTTCCAGTTGTCAGTTTTTTGCCAGCTTTTCTTCGTAACAACAACAACAAGCAGCACAGTAGCAACAACAACAACAACGAGACAACAACTATCGATCGCTGGCAATCGATCAAGCATTTCGCGTACATTATCCGAGATGCGTGGGATAATTCTGTTCTAATTTGTAGCCAAGTCAGTGTCAGAGAGTGCTGTGTTCCCGAGCTGGCCAGCCAGCTAGCCATGCAGCAGCTACTCCTCGATAAGAATTGACGTCAGCTAACCCAATACCAAATTGGAAGTAATGGAACAACATGCAAAGCACGCATCGTCCATCATAATTAACTGTTTAAAATGCTGGCACGCATTCAAAGGAAGTTCTAACTGGTCAACGGAAGACTTGCCGCCTGGGCACCCCACACAATATATTGGAGCTAAAGCTATATGCTATATGATTGGGTTAACTCTTAACTTCCGTTGCTTGCACTTGCCACCAACTCATACGAGTGTGTGTGTGTGTGTGGTGTGTGTTGCATGCAAATGAGCTGCCAACTTGCTTGGTGTTGGAAGTTATAGCCGTTGTAGTATCAGGTATCAGGTAATCAGGTGAAATGGTCACGACCTGTTAATCGTTTTATGATTGTAGCGGTGCTTTTGTTTCCTGTAAACACGCTGAACGGTACTTTTCAACACTCAGACAAAACCTAAATTGACGTATCCCAACAAAAACCCAAAAAAGCGAATAAAAAGGGCATAAAAATATAAGAAACCCTTTTGCTTTTGTTTGGACTGGTTGATTTTTATTTAAATTGTAACGCTCAGTGCGATGACAAAGGTGCGCTGCCCTGCTTAAGACTGTTCGCCCGCCATCCGCACCCCACACACCCCCCCACCTAACCCTCTCGGTTGGTCAGTCAGACGTAAGGTAAGCACAATCCCGTACCCGGGTGCCTTATGTGTTATTCATGAGCCCAGACAGAGAGGCGCAGAAATGCGAGAAATCAAAACAAAAATGAACCGAAAAATCCAAATACATGGCTAACATTGCAACCTCTACCAATTGCCAATTGGTTGTTGTTTTTTGTTTTTGTTGCTGTTGTTGTTGCCGGCGGATACTTGGCACTGAACCGAACCGACCGACTTGGCCAAGTTGGATAAGTGGTTCATTGTCACCCCAGCGCCCAATTAGACACCTGAGCGAAAGCAACTGAAATCGATGCGACCGACGGCTGGGCTTTAACCCATCAGGTTCAGATTGGTTTGGGAAGTCAAATAAGTCGTTTTATAAGTTAATCAAATGGCTGCTGGGGTGACACTAACCTGAAGAGCTCTTAGCTTTCATAAGTTTTTCGATAAAAAATCAATTGTGCAATCATTTAGAAAATTTTAAGGAATCACTTTAGATGGGAGCTCATGGTGGGCGAAGAAGTAGCTTAGGGTTATGAATTTTAAGATATACCAAAGGGACATACCTACCTCAAATATTAATTTTTAAATGTTTTTTGATTCATTTTTTATTGTTAATCTATCAGCGGAAAAAGGGTCACTTATGATATCGATTTTTAGTTGAAATGCAAGCGAGAAGCCTTGGACAGACCAAGCAGCAGCTCGGCTTCCTTATCTGGTATATGTTTCGGAAAGTCTCCCAAATGGGCTACAAATTCCAACGGCTAAGACCAGATTACCTAAGGACAGTAGCAGATCCAAGAAGTGTTTTCAGTGTCGGAACCCCCAAAAGTTGGAAAAATGTGTTGACAGCTCTAATAAATTTGCACTTTGAAGTGAAAAACCCTTCCCCTAGACCAAAACCTGCATCAACACCTGCTTTGGGGATACAGTAAAATCAAAAGGCATCTGAGTAACCTGTGTAACAAGAAAATTATCGGGAAGGAATGACCCTATCCGGACTCAATGATCTCTGAAGTGGTCCGAAGGTTTGAAAAATAAAATTTTATTTTTATTCTTTTCTTTATGAAATTTTGCATAATATGAAACACCCCAGAAGTTTTATGAAGCTTTAAGAATAAAATTCTATTTACTGAGCATACTATACTACTTTTAATTAGTCATTACTTCTGTCTCGACGATCTTGAGATAACTCGTTTAGAAAAAGAAGATTGTTTTGGTAATTGGACTAGCTGGGAAACTTAAAGGGTTGATGGTGATGTACGTCCCTCTCGACGACATTGGGATTACACAGTTAAAAAAATAAAGATTTTGCTAATAAAAATATTAGCTGAGAAAGTTAAGGAGTGGACGATGCCTATTTCTCTCACGTCGTCCTTGAGATTACTCGTTTGGAAAAAAAGAGATTTTTGGCTTGACTAAGAAACTTAAGGGTAAGACGAATGCACATAACATCTATAGTGTTGAAGGACAGTAGTCCTTTTTTTTACCTATTTTTCTAATAAAAATTAACCATTATGGGATTTTTTGTTTTCTTGGAATCAACATTTTTTACCGAGTCCTATATTTAAAGTTCACGAATGGCTTCTCCTTCGATGGAAACTTTATTATGTAAATTAATAAAATAGTCTTTCTTCACAATATATAAGATAAGATAAGATAATTATTATTTCTAAATTGACTGTGGGTTTATTTAAGTATTAACATAATTTATGAAATTTCTGAAATTTTTAAAAACTTTTTATGCAAAATCTTTCGAAAATAATTAGAAAAAGTTATATAAGTACTTTTCTGATATGTTAAAAAAGTTAAAAAAAAATACAAGCACGAGAAGTACTGGAGTAGAACTTGCTAAATTAATTTAAATTTTAAATAGATAGAAAACAATAGGTATTAAATTATAAATGTGGTACAGTGGAGGCGGTGCCCGACTGTGGAACACCCTGTACCCTTTTTCTAGAAACATTTTTTTCTGCATATTCCTACTAAGAATATTCAATTGGAAATTCGATATTTATACCTATAAGTTTCATAAATTTTTACCGATAGTGATGTAAAGTTACGTCAAATAAGTTATTTAAAGTATTTGGGGTAAGTTTCAAGTTGATATGTTGTGGGGTGCGGGAGAAAACAAGGTAAATCGATTGCGAGGGGTGGTCCGCATCGATAAAATTTGGATGTGGATTTGTTCATTAGAGCCACATGAATCGGCTTTCCAAAAATTGGGATTCGAGGTCACTTGTAACCATAATTAGGTAGAGTCAAATATTGAAGCAGTTTATGGGCAAGGAGAGGTAAAATTTGTATATTTTGGACTATAACTTTTGCTGTATTTGTCCGATTTTGTTCATTTTTGACACACAGATAAGTGAAACCATATCGAATCACTCTGTTAAATTTCAGATGAAAATATTAAACAGTGTTGCCTAAAAACCGCGATCTGGGAAAGATATTGACATGATTTAACAAACTTCATCTTTTGAGGAAATATGCGCATAAGCTGGCAAAGTATGGTGTCTCTATGTCTGCTAGTCTCCAAGATCTAGGCGATCATACAGACGGACGGACGGAAGGACATGGCTCACTCGAGATTATGATTAAAATTTTGGTATAAAGGACTTGGGGTCGGCCACGCCTCCTGCTGAACGTTACATACATTGCACAAATGTAGTATACCCTTTGAACCTATATGAAGAGGGTATAAAAAGCGAAAACCGGACACGTGGTAACCCTATTGTAAACATATGTTGGAAATGCTTTAGTATCGTGATAAAGCCTAACAAATTACATTTATTTAAAAAATATCCTTAATGGCTTCAACTAATAATGTTGGGGCCTGGTCTAAGTCTAAGATCAAGATTTAGTTTTCAAAATGGTTATTTTGCTATATCTTTGTTTGCTATCATACATATGTAAATTACAATTCTTGATGGTCATAAAATTATTTTTCAAAAAAAAAGGTATATCAAGTTCAATTCGGATAACAGCAATGACCGCTCGAAGTAAAAAACACAGAAGTATGACATCTTAATATCAAAAATTTTCTAAAAGATTTTTAAATTTTATTTATAAATTCTTATGTACCCATGTTGCTTTCTAAGATGAACAGTATGACTGTTAGGGGTGTACGAATAAATTGTATGCCTACTGTAGAACAGGTATGGAACTCAATGTCAAGGCAAAGGTCAGCATAATGGCTTAATGTGAACTTTTTGCAAACAATTTTAATATATTAGGATATAAATAAATATGTAAATAAGTAAGTTAAAAATGTTAGGCACAACTCTTTTAACACTTGCACTTTTCTATGTAAGTTAAAACTATAAAAATAGAATAGTATGGCTTACTCACTCGCACTTGCAAAATTGTTTTTACTTCCAACGAGCAAACGTTTTAACACTTGTTGCTTTTACATATGCACTTATATATGTATGTATGTACATACACTTGTTACTATTTACATACATACATACATTTAGCAGCTATGATTATTAAAACATAGATTTTAAATAATTTTACAGCTCTTGCACTTGTAAATATAATAACATAACAATAACTTCTTGCACTTTATTTTAACACGTACAACAAAAAAAACACAGACACAAAAAAAAACAACAAAAAAATTGACGCTTCGCTTCAACAAACGTTTCGAGCCACTAATACTATTGCCGTTTTTGTTAAGTATGTAATGGCACTTAAGCAAAATATTTAATATTTTAAAACTTGTTGCAACGCATAAATAATTAAATAATAAGCACATATAAAATTCTTGTCCTTTATACAAAAAAAAAACAACAAAAAAACACGGCAATAGACACACTTGGCGACGCGCACGAATAACATATTGTACATATGTATACATATGTATGTAAATAATTACATATTGCCCGCTTTTTAACGACTTGCACTTTTAATAATTGCATATAGCTTACATAAAATATAAAACACAACTTAAAAAAATTACACTTGTTGCACTTAATTAAATAGCTTTATTAAAATTTCTAAAACAGCACAAAGAAAAAACAAAACAAAAATCGAGGCTCCGCTCCAACAAATGTGTTCAGCCAACATATTAACCATTAACACTTATGCCATTTGTATAAACTATTAGCACTTTTGTTCAATATTTAAACTATTTATATTTAGTACTTAAACAAAATACTTGCTGCAATGCATAAATTAATAATTAAACAATTCACAACAACATTTATTTGCCGTACATTTTTTCACCACTTTTGCTTCTAGGGTTGTCAAACACAAGCACAGTTGCTTAGGCCATAGAGCAAAATTAATTTCTTATTGAAAAGTGAGCAGCTGGTAAGCCTGTCTCAGCGTGGCAAAGGAGAGCCAGAAAAACAAGGGCATAGCTAGTGGGGTTCACGCTGCCAAACCCTCTTTACTACAAACGAGCTACGCCACTGATGAACGAAGATCAAATGAAAGTAAATGCAAAGTAGATATAACTGACGCGGTCGCTCGGTCTCGCGCTGCAGTTTTATTTAAAATTAAAATGTTTTCGTGTTGCCGAAAAGTGTTAAAATGTGCTTAAACAGTTAATGATATTAGTTAGGGCCAACATTTGCTTTTAGTTAGCCAAATTGTGCAATTGTTTTAATCGTCAACTAAATAAATAAATGAATGTGAAAAAAATAGTAATAAAAGCAAACGGCGAACCAAATATGAGCGTGTAAATGTAGCTCTCTTTGTTAAAGAGTAAATTTTGCTCTCTTGATTTCTTATTGATCCTATTTTCCTATTGTCCTATTCTTATTGTTAACGGCAAAAAGTGTGAGCAGCATAGATAGACAGCGCTTTGTTGTTGTTTTTTTGTGAAGCATTTTTAAGCACTAGGGTAGCAGAGTACATTAATTTTGTGAATCAAAATGTTTTTCAATACAAAAAAGGATGCAAAAATAAAAGCTCCCTGAGATTAAGTATCACCCAGACCTTTCCGATTAAAAAATAAATTAAATAATTAAATAATCGATTAAGCGTGTGTTTAATATTATTTTACTTTGTGAAATTAACAATTTAAATAATAAACGAAAGGATTATGCAGGTAAGTAAAGATTAATTTATACTTATATTTGCATATATACGCACAAAATATTTTATCATAAGTAAATACGTAAAAAAAAAATAAATATGGTACAGTCGAATTACATAAAAGAAGCCATTTAAAGTATAAAATCGTTTATTTATGACTAGGCGACATCTAGAGAGGAAAGGAAGTCTTGACATATGCTAGAGTTTGTCACCGAGAAGGGGAGGTAGAATCGGAGCGTTCCTCAAATTAATAAATAATTGCTTCAACTCGCTCAAAACTTCACCTATCGGTAGAGTTTGTGTTCTTGGCCTTTATTTAACTCTTACTATACGGCTAGATAGTTAAAGATCAAAATCATTTTTCGAAGCATATTACATATTATAAAAAAAAATAAGGATAGAGCTACCCGATGCTCAGTACCATAAACTGAACCATTTAAATCTAATATTTTACCCCAATAATTGATAGCATAATAAGTAATCCCTACACCAAATTGACCCTCTCCCCTTTAAAATTCTCCAAAACTTTAAATCGCCCTATACACATTCTTATTCACTGAACCAACCCCAATGATCTGCCATTTACGCACCTTATTTATCATATCATCAACAAGTTAGAAGATCCATCTCGTATGTATGTGCCAGCAACATATGTATCTATATGTTGAGGGAACATTTTCATTTCATATTTATTTAGACAAAATATGTAAAAATACTTTAGGTATAATCTTTAGCGATTTACTAATGTTGCAGCAGGCCTATAAATAGGATGCCTAAAGAAGCTACAAAAAAAAGCTTGGGCACAACAACCAAATCAAAAAAAAAAAATAATGAAATTCGAAATGGAAATGGAACAAACACTTTTAGGCCCCAACTAAAAATAAAGCCAAATTGTTCAGATACATATATGAGCATATATAGGTGTACTATATATGTATATATTAGGTATGTATATCAAAACTACAATATATGAGCATATACTATGCAGTTTTGAAGGTGAACTCTGAGCAGTGGATTACATAAGTGTCCATGCCTAGGCATAGCTGAAATAAACGCACGTAAAACGCTAGCAAAACGCGCGCAAATAATTAAGTATTAGAAATGTTAAGGAAAATTCCTAGGAAAATGCAAGAAACAGTCCAAGCACAAAAAAATATCAAGCTAATGTTGTACATGTTGACGTTCCCAGCTGAGCTTGGACCAGACCAGACTAGCTGACGTGCTTTTTAGTAAGACAGCCGCTCTGGAGCCTATAGCCATGGCTGACTGGCTGGTTGGCTGCAAGGCCTACAAGCTGAAGCTGCCTGCTACCAATTAGTAAGCGCTGCACAAAACGCGCGCTACAATTGTGAGAACCAGCTAGAGGAGCTAGAGATCGTCGTCGTCCACGTCGTCGTCGTCGTCGTCATCATCTTCAGCGTGTGAGTATGATGAAATGTCAACTGGCAGCATGAGCTCATAAAGCGCACAACATGCAGCCCCAGCACGCTGTGTCCAAGACCTTATAGAGCAGCTAGCAACGTTCTATTTTGACAGTCATTATGATTAATTTAAATCATTAGGTAGACTGGACACAGGCTAAGGTTGCAGCTACAGCTCCAGCTTAGATGCAGCATTTTAATTAAATGTGCGGGATGGAGTTGAGGCTGAGGCACAAAACGTGGCAGAGTGCTGACTATTCGCGGAAGAGACAAGCTGGCGACAAGCGCAGTTAGCAGACGACTACAAGGCTGCAACGTTGTTTTCTTTGTCTTCGTCACCGTCGTCGTCGTCGACGTCGTCATCATATGTCTGGAAAAGGCAGCATAACCATTTGTAGCTGCAATCGCTGGATCTGCAGGCGATCGAGACGACGATCGATCCAACGACTGAAGAATTTGCTGTGTTTCGATTATCAACTGGGAGCAATAACTACAGGTTAGTGTATCTGTAGCTGCATCCATCTGTGTATCTGTTAGTCATTGCACGTGGCCAGCAGGCAGCAGGCAACAGCAGCAGCATTTTCTTGTGAACAGCTATTTAAGGACATGGAGCGGTATGCCATCTTCTGCGTCTGTGAAATACTTGCTACTTGGCCCACCACAATCACAGCGCACAACAACAGCAGCAACAACAACAACAGCAGTCAGTCAGTGTCTTATGTTACGCAAATCCTCTAGAGCTTTTGCTTGGAGCGCATATGCGTTGGCATGTTCTTGGCTGTGACCATATTGGCCAAAGCACAGCACAAATTCCTGGCATAGTTTAAGTGTATCGATTTTGTGGCCAAGCTGCCGGGGCTGCTGTAGTAAGTGCCTCCAGGGGCACAAGTCTTCCTTCAACTTAATCAGCGACTGCTGATAAGCTCCAGCAGCCAAGCAGCAGCAACAACCAAAATGGCGCAATAATTAACATGCGTGCTCATTAGCTGCACATTTAAAAACTCAATCACGTTGGTCACAGCGACCACCAATGAAACCAACAACAACAACAACACTGACTACAACAACAAAGCTGTTAGTCAAGTTGTGATTGGAGGAGGAGCATTACGGCTGATCTATGCGCAGGCGTAACTTGGCCAATGAGCGCGCTGCAAATGGCAGCCGTTTAACAACAAATGATCGCTACGTTAATTAGGCAACAATAAGCCGGGGCGTGGTGAGCGTTCAAATTATATATGTGCATATATTATATACTTACTTGCTGGTGTTTAATAAGCGCACTGCTCCATTTAGCTAATTAAGCCATAAACCATACAAACACGCGCACAAACACATACACAGCACATACTCTGCTTATATACTCCGCTTGCGCACTCTCTTAAGGCGCTCTCTTGTCTACGCGCTCTTTGCGCGCTCTTCGGACGGCAAGCAACCGGTTCGGTCCAAGTTTGGCTGCCAGCAGCTTTGACGCTGCTGTCGCTTGCCATACGCGTGCTTTGTTATTAGGTATTTGCACGCCATCTGAAGCACAACGAAGGCAACAATCGATCGCAAAAGTCAGTTCGAGCGCACCAAATATATAAAAAAATAAACAGAAAGAAAAAAAAAAAATACAAAGCTACATATAAAACAATACGACGCGTTATATACAAAGCAACACACAAACATAGACGTTTTAATTTTTGGTCTTGCAACATAAAACAAACACAAATAAAGTCAAAAACGCCAAACAAGTGCAACAACGACAAATAAGCACAAAACCAAACAATTTTATTAAAAATTGGCCAGCAACAACAAACAACAACAACTATAAACAGTTATAACAACGTTTTTGAAATATTTACCAACAGCTGCCAGCAAATTCAAATTGAGCGCGCTAAACAACGCCGCATTAACAACGCACAGCCTTGCCAGACTTTTGCAGCCAGCCGCCTGATTGGCAACACCGCCTAGCTGTCAAAACGCTGTCAGCTGCTTAGTTTTTTTTTTTTGTTGCGGCCGCGACGGCGTTGCAACAAAATTCGTGCATTTTTATGTGTTTTAATTTGAATAAATATTTAAAAAACTGCAAGCGTTTTAGCTGCGGCAGCGTCTAGGCGTCGCGTGGCTTTGCAAACCGCCCCAAGCAGTGCGTTTTAAACTGCAGCGTGTAAACAGCTGGCGGCAGCAGCAGCAACAACAATACGTACGTAAAAGCAAAAAGAATTTGCTCAAGCAGCGGCCGCGCGTTACGTTGTGTGTTGCGGCGTGTTGTGTGTAGTGTGTGTTTTGTGTTTATTTTTGGAATAAAAAGCTAAAGACGACGGCGGCAAGTGAGCAAGCAAAGCTAAAAACAAGCCAATAGCCACGAGACCACGACGCAAAAGTGTGCCGCGGCCGGATTTCAGATTTCGGATTTCGCCGCATAGCGTATCATCATCAGCAGCAGCGTCGCAGTCGTCCCGCCGTTTTGGGGCGCCGCAGCCAACTTGAACGCAATAATAGCTGCGCGTGCTGCCTTGGATTTGTACGCAGTGCCGCCGACGCCGAGCACGTCCACAACGTGCAACGGCGAACTCAACGGCTCCGCGGTGGAGAACTTTTATCTTAGAATGGATCCGACGCGCGGTGACTCGCGCTATAACCTAAACTACTCTATGAGTAGTATAGGTCTTAGTCTGGCCGAGCAGGCCGACATGTATGGCAATCCGGCGGTGGCCGCTCTGGGTGGACGTCCGCCCAGTGGCGGCCTGCTGCAAAGCATGGGCGGCGGCCTGCCTATGCAGCGTCAGAATGCCACCACAGCGGCTCAATGTCAAACGCTGGGCAATAGCCAAACCCACAGTCCACAGCATGCGGCCGCCGCGCAACAGCAGCAGCAGCAACAACAGCAACAACAACAACAGCAGCAGCAGCAACAACAACAGCCGCGCGGACTCAAACGTGCCGGCTCCGATTGCTATGAGGATCATCGCGCTGTGCCGGGCAGCTTATCGCTGCAAGGACTGGATAGCTGCGCAGCAGGCAGCGGCAACAGCGGCGCTGGCGGCGTCGACGATGGCGTCGATAGCTACAATCCGCTGCCCAATAAGAAATCACCGCCCGCCAATGGCAAAAAGACAAAGGGACGCGTTAAAATCAAAATGGAGTACATTGACAACAAGCTGCGTCGTTATACGACCTTCTCCAAACGCAAAACGGGCATCATGAAGAAGGTAAGTACAAAGCTGGCAAAGATGCCCCCCCACACACAGCAACCTGTGTTTGCTGCACGTTTTTGGCATAATTTTGCGGCAGTTGCTGCAGCTCATGTGCAATTAATAAATGCTTGAATGTGTATGCTCCTGCCTGCTCCCCGCTCTCAGTCGCCAGTTGTGGACTTGTGTGTAGCCTCTCCACCCAAGCACCACCCTGCATTACTTTGTGCTCATTGTGCGCCTCTAACAATGCCAACTCTGCTCGGCTGTGCTTTATCGTTGCCCGACCATCGTGCCCCGGCCGAACAAACCAAACGACCAACTGTTGCTTTGGCGGCATTCTGCCGTAGTCTGCAATCTGCCTGCACACAGACACAGACGGCAGAGCCGACGACTCCTTGTGGGTTACTGTATGGGAGTCTGGTAGAGAGAGTCTATTGATTATGTGGTTGAGTTTGGAGTTGTAGAAAGATTTTATTACGAGGAAATGTGTGTAAAAAAGAAATATCTTTTAAGCACATTTCAGTTCAGATGCGCTCTGTGAGGTTTTTGAAGATATTACAAGGGAAACTCGAAGCAAAGAAGTTTTTAATATGATGCAAGAACGAAGCTGACCGATTTTGGGCGATTTATCGATTTATTTTTATTTTTTTCTGAGGTGATAACTATGGGTTCATAGCTTTGCCACTGTTTTCGTGAACTTATAAGAATTATTCCAAATAAATATATTAATTATTGATTCAAGATTGAAATATTGGATCAAAATCTTGAGAACTTGTTTTAAAAATTTTCCATACGAAGTACGAAGTATTTTGTTATCTCAATTTAAGTTCAAAATATACTTGATATACGATTTTTTTTTGATTATTTCAAGAACATTTCGTCCTTATTTTTTAAGAAATTACGTTCTTAATTCAAGAATTTCAAACTTAAAATCGAAATACTTGATGTGAGATCGAAGTTTTATATTTCAGTATCTTGTTCTTGCACCCTAATCAAGTTGGATTTCCTTGTTTTAAGTACAAAATACTTGATTTTTTCTGAGTGTAGAATTATCAAAGAAACTATTTTACTAAAATACATTTTTATTCCTTAATTTATCTACGAATTTTCTTCACTTCAAAGTGTATATATTTACATAAGAAGTCGCATAAGCCTGTCAAACCATTTATCTAACTTTTAGTGGGATCCGAAACTGAAAGCTCTCTGGGGATCCGCCACTGATCTAGCCATTTTAACAAGTTTAACTACATAAAGATTAAAAACTAATATTAAAGTTTATTTCAACCTAACATGATGTAATGGTAAGGCCGATATTTTAGTTGGAACTATGTCTGAAATAGAAAATTTCCAGTCAACTCACTTTGACCTTCTAGTATCTTCGTCATTTTAAACTACCGTCCTAGAGCTTGACTCAGTAAGCCCAAACTTTTGTATTAAAGATTCAAAGCGAACCAGCCTTGAAGACTTTTGCTTGGAGTTTTTTATAGTCAAATTTTAGATTTACAAAAATATTATATACCTCGACCACCTAACTATCCTATCTATAATGGTGAACCGGAACCGGAATAATGGATAGAACAGCTGTTCATATTTTTACAATCCATGCTGTAGTTCCAAAAAAAATATTTTTTTATTGCCGCATATAAATAAAATATTGTCTGATTCCTAACAACAACTTTAGACATAGTTCTAATCTAATCAGGGGTACGCCAGAAGTCTAGTTAGTCATGTTCATTGGAGTTATCTTTAAAGGTATGTCTAAGACTTCCACTACCATAAATGGTATTTATTGCTTTTGGACAAATTTTTTGATTGAAAGATAGTACATATACTTAAAGATTGTATAGACTAGGTACGGGCCCACCGAGACAAAACTACGGACCCAGCTACGATCGGTCCATATTTTTTTTCCAAAGAATAGGGATATTAGGATATTTCTTATTTTTGGGCGAATTTTTCGATTAAAATATACTTATTTATACTAACTTTAGGCGTCTATAGATCAGGTTCCGGCCTGTCTAGACAGAAGTACGGGCCCATTTACAATCGGCTCAAATTTTTTTGCAAAGAACGGGGATCTTAATCAAACCCGTCGCCATAAAACATACTACTCTCTACGTCTCTGTTTTGTACTTAGAGTATCTAAACTTTGGCTCTTAAAACCATTACCTTTCCCCAACTGACTTCTTTTATTGGTTTGGGGTTTCTGTTTTTGTTTTTTTTCGGGATCTGTGTAAGCGCGGTAGCCACGATTCGCGTTTCCTTTTGTTTTGGGTCTTCATAAAATGTTAATTTGCCGCCGCAATTGCATTCAAAGCGACTTGCAAGCGACTTGCTAGCGAGTTGCGAAGAAAGAGCTGCAGAGTCAAGATGCAGCCGCAGCCAAGTCGCCTGGGCATTGCGTGTTCCAGTGGTGGCTACTACTAGTATTATTGTCATGATCTGCATTTGGGCCCGGCTTAAAGGCATTTTCAAATGACCAATTTTCACACGCAAACTTACATAATTCATATGGCTGAATGTTTAACATTTTTAAATAGACTTCTTGTCTGACCCCTAAACTCGGCGCGCGCGTTTTTCGCAAAATCGCCTGTTCAACAGCCAAATCACGATCTCAGCACGATCTGGCACACATGATGACAAAAAATCTTATAAAATATTTGACCCCAGAGACAAGCTAAAACAAAAAAAAAAGAAGGGAGATATATGTATTTTTTTTTTTTTGGTTTAGTAACTTTTAAAGCTACTTATGACAGTCTCAAGACTGCAATGTGGGTTTAACGTAAAGTTTTGTTATATATATTTTTTGTGACTTTGATGTGGCCCTTGTCGTCAGCATTGGCTCGGTTGTTGTTGTTGCTGCAGGGATCTGTTGTCAGTGGCGACAGTTGACAGGCACACAATGGAGAGGACGGCGCTACAGTCCAGTCGGCGGTCCGGTCGTTCTTGTCCAGGTTTTTCAAAATTTCGCAGAGTTATCGCTTGGCGTCTACAAATTGCGGCCAATGAACTTTGGAGCGTACCAACCTGCTGACTGCTGCTGGCTTATACTTTCCTTACCAAATTTGGTAAAAAGCGTTAGTAGCTACAACTAAGCAGGGCGTTGGCGTGGGCGTGTGCGTCATTTAAAATGGTCATTTGCCAACTGAGATTGGCCAAGAAACTTGGTGGAAAGTGAGCTAATATCACGATGGCCAGGCTAGTGATCTCATTGGCCTAATTGTGTAGGCAGCCAGCAAAAGATATACAGACAGCTCTTGGTAGCTGCATAATGCATACACGCACAGTGGCACACACACATACTACCTTGTTGTGGCATGTAAAAGCCCATTGTTGGCTGCCTACACCAAAGTGGCAGGCGCAAAATGCCGCCAAAAGGTGTTAAATTGAAATCACGAAGGGAAGAGGAGCGTGGTGTTGGTGGCTATAAGGCCAAGACGTTCTTGGCCTTAAGCTTGGGAATTGTTTGCAACATCAGTAGCTGCAGCAGCAGCAGCACGGAAGCGTATTGATACGCGACGATCGGCAGATTGCACGATAAGCACACACAGTGCATCTGTGTGTGTGTACCTTGGGGCATGGCCCGGTCGCGCCAGCTTGGCTGCCTGGACTTGGCTTTCTAGCCATTTGTGTTGTTGCAGTTGGCGCGGCGGCGCGCTTTTTGGCCACATGCAACACCAGCTACAATCGCGTTCTAACAAATGACTCTGCGCCGGTCTCTGGGGCTCTGCCTTGTCCTGTCAACATATTGGACTGGCTGCCGCTGCTGCTGCTGCGTGTCGTGTCCTTTGTCTTTGTTCGAAATTCAAATTGACATGAATTGTTGCTGCCTAGGCAGCCACAGCAAGCAACTTGCAACATTGCTTGCACAGCCTCATAGCAGCTACCACATCCGACACCTACTCGCCATGTCCGCACGGCGTGTCAATTGTTTGCATTTACACATGTTACACATAAAATTGGCAGCAGCACAGAAACAGCCAACAACAGCCACAACAACAACAACAAGAACGTAGCTTAACATGGCCTACAGATCGATGGGGGCCCAGCCAAGTTTGTTGCTGCTGCAACTGCTGCCCAACAATTTCATTAATATTAATAAATGGTCACGGAGCGTTTTGCGCGCGTTTTACGCGCGAGTTATTTATGCACGTTGCGACCGCTGTCAGCGTCACCGTCGACGTCGATGTGCATGTTGTGGCAGTAGCACCCGCTGCAACAATTTATAGTAATTACGAGCTGTTGATAGCTTAGGCTACTGTCTTGTTGCAAGTTGCTGCTGTTGTTGTTGTTATTACTGCTCGCCTGGAGCGGCTTGTCAGCGTTTGTTTTCCATGTTATCGGCTACATAATCGAATAGTTTGGATCCAAAATTTATGTGGCGATTAAGCAGTGAACGCGCCTTCAAAAGCTTTACACTTTAACACGACTAACTATAGTGTTTTTATTTTTGTTGTTTAATTACACTGAGAGAAATTGCAGGAATCAATTTAAGGGGATTTATTTTTAATATATCAAAATTTTATAAAGATTGGAAAAGGAGTAGATCGTAAAGATAATTGATGTTAGTCGAATGTAAATAAAGCTAAACTTCTGGATAGCAATTTGGATAAAGATAAATATTGATATTAAAAAAAAAATCTTGACACAAAAATTCTTTTTGAGGATTTTATAAGAGCAGTTTGGTCAAAAATTCGTAAAATAAAATATTTGTTGCAATCTTGATCACATGAGATCTCCTAAATATTTCTTGAAGAATAATTAAAGAATACTTTATAGGAAATTTCGAAAGAATCAATAGAATAAATAGTATGGAAATAATTCGATTATTTATTTATCTCAACAAATATTAAAAATGAGTAAAATTCCTTATTCAATATTACAACTCTGGAATTCAAAGATGAGAATAGATTCAATCATTTATTTGCTTTTCAAAGCTAGATGTTTCTGGAGATAAAAAATATATTTGTTTTGAAGTTGGAATTTAGCTAAGTTAAGTTTTTGGGTGAAATTCGTTTCTGGAATCCCATTATTAGTTTTCGATGTTGAGTAGCATGGATAAACTATCTTTTTTTTTCCACTAATGGTGGACTTACGATGTTTTTTTTTGGTTCCGCACCCACCAAAGTTGCTATAATGGTTTGACAGTTACAAGGCCCCATGGTTAAATCCTCGATCTGCATCTGCCTCAGACTCCGAAACCAACAAAAAAGACTCATAATAACTCCTCATATAACTCCTGTCATAAGATAAAAGAAATCTCGGACGAATCAGATTTTATATTCACCGAAAAATCTCTAGCATCAGTCCTTTTCTGATCTATTGAAGAAATGAAAAAATAACTTTTCTATATATCTTAATGGGTCTACACCAGTGGCGGATCCACGAGGGCTTTTCGGGTCCGGACGACCCAGAGTTACAAAAATGGGTAGGTTTTTTTTTTTGCGAATTCTGATATATACATTTGGAAGTGAGAATCCTTCCAACACAAAATCCACTCCTGATTTTCACTGACAAAAACGTTTTTTATAAATTAATTCTTATCGATTGAGAGGTACGAATCGTTAATCTTTAGTAGCTTAAAGTGCGCTTTAGATGTCTAGGAAACCCCATGAATTAGAAGCTTTCTTTGTTCAAATACTGATGATTATTGGTAACTTTTATAGATTGACATGACTAAATGCTATCATCAACTTATATGTATGCTCAACTTAAAACTAATTCATTCTAAACTAACTCCATCCTTTCTCTCTGTGTACTTATTTGATTTCTCTCTCTCTACTCTTTGCAGGCCTACGAGCTGTCGACGCTGACTGGAACTCAGGTAATGCTGCTAGTTGCCTCCGAGACGGGTCACGTCTATACATTTGCCACGCGCAAGCTGCAGCCGATGATTACCTCAGAGGCGGGCAAGCAGCTCATACAGACCTGCCTGAATTCACCAGATCCGCCCAGTGTGGGCGGTGGAGATCAGCGCATGTCCGCCACGGGATTCGAGGAGACCGAGCTTAGCTACAATATCGCCGATGAGGATTCAAAAGTAAGACAATTAATTTATGGTCATCATGGGCACGCTCATCTAGGACATCCGCAGGCGCCGCCCTCGCATTACAGTTTAGAGCAGAGTCTAATGCAGTCCGGCTATAGTGGAGGTCAGGCGTCACCTTTATCGCATGCCCAGGCGTATGGTGGACATGCGCATCATGCGCATGTGCCGCACGTGCCACCGCCACACTCGACGCACTCGCATATGTCGCATACGCATGCGCAGCGTTAAGGGTGGTGATGATGGTAGACAACAAGATGACGTTGATTAGTTAGACAATATACATATAGAGAGAGAGAGAGAAGAGGTTTAGAGAGAGTTTAGGCAGCATTCCATGTTTAGCAGATCCAAAGTGCAGCACGTGACGTCATGTACAGTTTGCATGATCGATCACATGATCTCCTCGCCGCTCTATTAACGTTAGTTTTCTACATTGGTATATAAAGTTTCGGGCGGCTGATGTACGTATAAATCTTATATTTATTTTGTTATACTAGTCAAAACTCTTAACATTAAATACCATATAAAAGATAAAACAAACTTTGACTTGCACTGTGCCATAGCGACATAAAACCAGATAAAATCGTAAAAAAAAATCCCGAGCTATATAGAGTACAGTTACAGCAGGCGGGGCTTGCACTCATACTTATAAGTACGATCGATCGATATTTAGCCATAAAGCCCATATAGCCAATCCATGTCAGAGATCCCAACAACAAAAACACAAACAAATTCAACTAGTGCCATGCTACAAGAAAGATACATGAAGTGTCTACAAGATACAACAAAATCAAGATCAGTTCACTAGAGACTTGACACACACACACATAGACACGCACATAGATACACACATAGATACATACATACAGCCGAGACTGCTCTTAGTTAGTCTTAGTTATAATAAGTGCAATAAGTTGCCATTAACTCAACACAAAAAATAGTTATATATATAACATAGTATATATATATATATACATCAACCAAGGCAAAATAGACACTTACATATGTAGTAGAAATAGTTGACAACATAAAACATAAAATAATATATAGATAAAAAAAAAGATTTGCTGCGCAGAGTCTAAAAGTTACGAAAAAAAAATATCACAAATATTTTATAAAAAGTGGTTTAGCTAAAATAGCAACTTTAGTTAGGGGCGCGTCGGCTTTATAGAGCGTGATGAGCGTGCTCGAAAAAACATAAAAAATAAAAAACAAATCTTAAGGATTTTTCTCTAAAAACTATTTAAAAATCGTTTAGCTTAATGTTAGCGCTATTTATAATTAATAGTTATGTTTATTTGATCAATTACCCAGTTACTTTTTATTTTATGGCTTTAACAAGCGTTGGCCTAGCTACCTGCTAAAATAATACTCTATAAAAGAGTTTGCTTCGCACTTCGTACAAAATGCTGCATATAAAGTTGAGGAAATGGTATTAAATTATTTTAGGCTTATAAAATACTATTTCGAAATTTAAAAGCTTTTTAATGTAGTCCTAAAGAAATCCAACATTAATCTGCCTTTCGCCCAAACACTTTTAAATAGATTTCGAATTTAGTTTTTCACCAAAAAAAAGTGAATTAATGGAAATTCTAATAAAAAATTATAAAATATTTAAGAAATTAATTTAAGATGATTTTTCCGTAAAAAGTCTATCCATATCGATTTAAGTTTCTAAATCTGCCTCTCGTCAAAGGATTTTTTGGTGCAGTCCCAAAGATATCTAACATTAATCTACCAAATTTTAATAGATTTAGAACTTAGTTTTCCACCAAAGCACATCAATAATTTTTTATAGAAAGTACTTTAAAGTGATTTCATGGAAGTTCTTATAACAATCGAAAAATTATATAAGACAATTAGGAAAGGACTTTAAAAATGTTATTCCGTGAAAAGTCCATCAATATCATTACAAATTTCTAAAACTCTTTCTCGACAATGGATTTTTCAGTGCAGTCCCAAAGAAATCTAGCATCAATCTGCCTTTGACCCAAGATATTTTTTAGTAGACTTAATATTTAAAATTTTTGAAAAATTAAAAATCTCGATAAATAATAATCTTTAAACATGCTTCAAGTCAAGTTATTCCGGAAAAATTCTCTCTATATCAATAAGAGTTTATAAATCTTCCTCTAGTGAATTCTTCAGTAAAGTCCCAATCTAACATGAATCTACTTTTTAATAGACTTAGGACTTAGTTTTCCACCAAAATACTTCAATAATTTGAGATGATTTTATCGATGTTCTTATAAAAATCGAAAAACTGAAATATATATTTAAGAAATGACTTTAAGAAAGTTATTCCGAAAAAAGTCCATAAATATCATTAAGAGTTTCGAAATCTCAATAGATTTTTTAGTGCAGACCCAAAGAAATCTAACATCCATCTGCCTTTTTTTTTTAAGGATTTAGAATTTAGTTTTCCAATCAAACACTTTAATAATTTTTTATAGAAACCACTTTAAAAAACGAAAAATTTCATTTTATAAGAAATTACTAAAAAGTTATTCTGAAAAATCCCATCAATTTCATTAATAGCTTCGAAATCTTTCTTTCGTCAATGGATAAATTGCGATAATTTTTGAGCAAAGCTGTATACTTTCTTTTCAACTTTTGAAGGGGTCCAAAAATACCATGTGGAACCGCCACTGGTTTAGACCCATTAAGAAATAAGGAAAAGTTTTTTCACATTTTTTTCTGGAGATCAGAAAAGGCAGATTTTAGAGATTTTTCGGTTAAGGTTCAAGATTTATTTTGCATTTTGAGAGACCTATAAAGACGTTATTGTAGAATTCAGAAATATATATTTTTTAAGAAATGACTAAGAAAGTTATTTCGGAAAAAGTTCATTAATATCATTAAAAGTTTCGAAATCTGTAAACCCATTTTTTCAACTTTTGGAGGTCTCCGGACTCCAAAATCCCCCGTGGATCCGCCACTAATGTAGACCCAAAAAAGTTTTTTTAATTTCTTCTAGAGATCAGAAAAGGCAGCCATTAGAAATTTTTCGCTAAGGGTTCAAGACTCATTTAACCTTGTCAGAGAGCTACATATACGGTATTGTAGAATATTATATTTATCGAAAAAACAGTCTATAGCAGATCCAAATCCACGAATTAAACGTCGGATGTTGTGGCAGATTATAACAATGAAATCTGCTCTAACTTTCTTTTTAATGCTATATATAAAAATTCAAAAAATTATTTAGGTATATTTTGAAAAACAAAATTCAGTGAAATACAAGTCTTCCCAAAGGTCTTCCGAAAATAAAAAATTACCACCCCAAAACTTTATATGCATCATTTTAAACGAAAAAAGTGTGGCAAGCAAACTTCTATCAAAATTATACTGACACTTTGAGTTGCATGTTGCTCTACTAATATTTATTGTAAATTAAATTTAAAAACAAAAAATACCAAATTTCAAAGCAGCTCAAAGCTTAACTCATTTGCCTTATTTCCGAAAATATTTGGCACTCTACTTAATTTATTATTTAAATCAAAAACAAACAAAAAAAGACATTTAAATTAATAATGCTACAAAAACTTAATTTAGTTGTCAACACTTAATATATTATTTCTGTCAAACAGAAATTAAAAAGAAATTAAAAACATTTATTTAATATTTAGTTAAAGCAATTTTAATTTAATTATTAAAAACAAGTGCAATTTGCAAATGATAAAAATACTTTTAAATGAATCTAACAAAAAGCAATTACACCTAAGTGCAGTTAAAATGTGTTTCTAAAACATAAACAATTTAGTACTATTTACATACATATATAAAAATATAATAATATCTCGTATATATTATTTAGCGCAATATTATAAAATAATAAAAACAAACAAACAATATCATATATGAAAAAAAAACCAAACAGAGTTCAACAGCGAGTAAAAAAGTTCCAAGTTCCAGCTGCCTTATATAGACATTAGTTTCTGTCGACCGACGGTGACTATCGGAATCAACTTTTCCAGATACTTTTGCCTGAGAAAATCTAATAATGTCAACTTTTAGTTGCTCTCACTGGTACAAGTTGGTATTTTTTAACTACGAATTTTTCTAGAATCAACTTTTGAGATACTTTTGCCTTAGAAAATCAACTTTTTAGCCAATGTCTACTTTTAGTTGCTCTATACTGAAATTTTTGGTATTTTTTTCATGCACGAATTGTTCTAGAATCAACTTTTCAGATACTTTTGCTTGAGAAAATTGAAATTTTTAGCCAATGACAACTTTTAGTTGCTCTATAAGGAAAATGTTGGTATTTTTTTTAACTACACATCTTTCTTGATTTTTTTTAGTTCTTTGCTCGAGAAATAGGCTTAGATGTACTATCCAAATTTGCTCTAATCTAATTTTTTAGCGAATGTCAACTTTTAGTTGTTCTATCAAGGAATTGTTGGTACTTTTTTAACTAAAAATTTTTCTAGAATGAACTTTTCAAATACTTTTGTCTGAGAAAATCGAAATTTTTTAGCGAATGGCAACTTTTAGTTGCTCTATACTGAAATTGTTGGCATTTTTAAACTAACAATTTTTATAGATCGTTTTTAGTTCTTTGTTCTAAAAGTAGCCCGAGAAGTATAATCCAAATGTATTCCAAGGTTTTGCCTAGTACTTAAGTCCCAGTGCTGACTGTCGACTTTTCCTGAACGAACACTTTTTTTTGGAAGAATTTAAATATTCAATTTTTTTTTTCAAATCAACTACCGTATTAGAGTACTTTGAACCCGGTAGAATCTGTTTTCCCCTCCGTTAACAGATCGCCTTATCGAATTTTTTCGCTTTAAATATGCCTTCACTGAAAAAAAGTTCTTAAAATCGGGGGAACCTCTTACAATCGAATTTCTATTTCTTTAATGTAAATCGAAAGGATTTGAAATGTTCTTCTTTCTTCTATGACATGTATTTCCGTTTTTCGTTTTAGGAACTCCATGCTAACCTTACTTTTGATTCCGACTTAATTGATTTTTAAATGAAATTCGGATTTTTTTTTTCTTGCTTTTGCTCAAGATTTGTTTGTCTTGAAAATAAATGGTCATGTATTGTAAATCAAGGTAACCCCAACATAATTTTTTTTCTACGCATTATAAGTGCATATCAAGATTTGGGTCTACTTTAGTCAAATTTTCTAGAATTATTTTCTTAGGCTGCGATAGTGATATGCTATCAATTTTAAATACTAAAAGATTCACAGCACTTTACAATTTGTAGTCCATTTCAGGAGAGTCTTCCACTGTTTTTAATAAGTTCGCAATTCTAGATCTTACTTTCACTAGTTAAGGTTTAGCTAAAATCAGTAGTACAGTCGTTTAAAAGATTTTGAACCTCACCACAATCCTATAAATCGTATTTCAAACTCAAACCTGTCGTACTTTGAAAAAATGTATCATGAAAAATCGAATTAAATAGACCTGATTAGTGATTTCTGTCACTACTCCTTCTACTAGTTCTTGTTCCACTTTTAGCTTCACTTAAACTAGTTCAATTTTGCCAAAAAATAAATTGTTGTCATGTGTAATAGTTTGTGGTCTTTTCAAGAGCAAGGTTAACAAAAAGTAAAAAATCCAACGCTCACTACTGTTGGCTAAATTTCTTGTTAACCTACACGACAATAACAACAACAACTACAACAATAACGAACAACAAATTTGGCGAGTGGGTTGCCACACAGCTGACTATGAATGAATTTTTTGTATTTTTTTTTATATATTTTGTATCTATAAGTTTCATCATTGCGTCGTTGCCTCTAAAAGCTTCCGCTTCTCGTATATACTGAAGGGGTTCCCGCTTAGTGCTAGTCGGATCCACTGTTTCGCCCTGCGGCGTGCTACAATCCGACAAACAATGCTTGAAATGAAAATTAAACGTGGGCTTGTTGACGCTGTGACGTCATGTTGACGACCACCACGAACAGCGACAGCAACTGTGACTGCGACGAGTTCATAAATCGATCAGCAGCAATTGGCTTGGCTTGGCTCGTCCCCATCCGACGCGACAGACGCATGTCATGCAACAACAAGCAGCGCAGCGCAGAGCCAGAGCACAAGAGAGCAGCGCAATGGGATTGCTTGGCATGCAAATCGCGGCGCTTTTCAATGCCATAGTCGGCGACGTCAACGTCGCAGTCGCTGTCAACGTTGAGCTAAGTTGTGCGACGCGTAGGCTACACACACACGCTGATGACGTGTGCCCGACGCGACGCCAGCAGCAGCGCCAGCCGACAACACTCTTGAGCAGAGCGCAAGCGCAGCTGTTATATTTTTTCTGTTATACTCTTTCTGCAATAAATGCAACAGGCTGCAGGCGAAGCGTCAGAGCTTAAGGCAAAGGCTTGAGTAACGATTGAGCTACATATAATAATATCAAAGAGCTTATAAAGAGAAAGAGTTGTTATTATCTATTCGGATACAAATTCTAAAGAAATTTGGAAACCTTTAATCCCTAAATAATATTTTGCATATATAAGTATTTGCAGTGTATCCCACTGTCGGGGTCTTATGCACATTTTTATATTTTACTCAATGAGCCGCAGACGAAGACGATGAATGAAAGCCACGCACAAGCAGACACAAACACACACACACAGTCAAAATTTTAGTTGTTGTTGCTAACAGTTGTGGGTGTTGCCGTTACACCCGCGCACTATTTGTTGTTGTTGTTTTTAGTTTTCAGTTTTGTTTTTATATTTCTACACTCTTTCGTCAAGCTGCGACCACGGGTCAGTCAGTACCAGTACAGCTGACTGATAAATCTCTCATGTTGTAGGTCGTAGCGTAGCCGTTTGTTGCAGTTAACGTTGGCGCTGACTGCGCTGCTTGCTGCCTGACGCCAACTCTTTGTCATATGGCCAAGGTTAATTGTCAGCGTGCGCCGTTGATTTTTTGCAGTGGGCAGCAAATGTGGTAGTTGTTGTTATTATTGTTGTTACTGTTGTTACTGTTGTTGGTGTGGTTGTTGTTGTTCTTCAACTCTTTGACTTTTTTAATATATGTATCGCACTGTGCGGGTGTTTTTTGGCTATACCAAGTGTATGGGTCTTACCTTGTTTGGTCCGAGACTCACCTGCGCAGCGCACGCCTCCACCTAAAGCGCAAAGCTCATCAATTGGCTCATCTTGGCGAATAATGGAAAAAAAATAAAAAAATAGGCGTTTGTCAACATTGGTTTTCATATAGTTTTTATTCTTTATAAAAAGTTTTAGTTTTGACAATGGGTTGGTCGATGATAAGACTATCGACAGCTTTAACATCATTAATAGATTATATTTGTTGCGATCTTTACAGCACTTAAAAAAAGGAATTTTGGAGTTAAAACTGCAGAGGGCGCCACTAAGTAGCGTAGCTAAAGTGTTTCGACTTGTAATAAGTAATTTTTGATGCAAAAATAAAATACATATATTAAGTTTTAAAGGGATACATTTTTTTCACCATGGCCACTTCTTTCGGTTCACATATAGAGTGGACTACCTTAATTCTCCATTGGCTCTCCCCTTACTTTTATATAAGCATTAAAGGTATGCAACCCGAATACCCAAAGAATTTAAATGAGTTCACACTCTTGACGGTCATAGCTTTAAAAAGTAGTACATTTTCACGATGATAATGCCTCCGTTTAAAGAAGGTCTCTAGAATTTGTATTTCCTGTCTTCTCCTTTTATTCTTTAAACTCCTTGACAAACATTGGGCCTCTGTATTTCCCGTAGACAGTTTTTATTTTGAGAAATTTCAACCATAGTGATGTTATTTTTAAGCATTTTCAAAAAGTAAATTTCATCCTCCGTCCCGGTCCCGAATACCAAATCTTGTTAGACGATTTTAGTGATATTTTTTTATAGATATCCGTCTATCTCATTTCTAAGTCACTATTGTGGTCTCGGTTTAGGGATGACCCAGAAGTATCTTCAGTCAGAATTTTACCGAGGAAGTTAACTGCTTCTTCTTCTTAGCTTCACAGTTCGGGTTGGATCATAGCTTCATCAGCAATCTTTCTCCAGTTTACTCTGTCTCTCGCTGCATCTTTCCAATTGCGAACGTTCATCCTTTTCAGATCTGCTTCGACGTCATTAAGCCATCTGCTTCATGTTCTTCTGTCATCCTTGACTCCTTGTGGAGCATAGCGGCCTCGACCATCCTCTTGTAGCGAACTCTATTTCGGGATTCAGATATCAGATATCATCCCATGAGTATCTGGCGGCTTGTAGTTCATGGTCAATAGATCTTCTCCATGCTTTTGCTGGCGCACCAAAGCGATGACCTCTCCCCTGAGGGTTCCATCGAAGTTCCTGTCGAGCGGGGTTCTCGTTATATCTCCGAAGGGTAAATCCAATCCATTGCCACTTATGCTCGCATACTTATACTGGTGCAGGTTTCTGATTAGTTACGTTACCTCCTTCTTGGCCGACGTCTTTTTCTTACTTCTATTGGACGTAGAGTAGAGCCTTGTTTTGAATTCTTTCGTATGACGTTCATATACCGGGGTCAATTCGTCTAAAGTTGAATGCCATATTGCCGAATTATGTAGGAGCATCAAATATTGCTACAACCCTTTGCTGTCCAAAATTATAAAGCCCGATAGTTTGGCCACCAAGTTCCAAATGACGCCGCATTACACCTTGGGTTCATGTTTACACGTTTTAATTTTTTATTAAGCCTGGAATACATACCACCGAGCGTGTACACCCCCGCTGCGCCTAGACCTTGTATTCCAGTACGCAAAACTTTCAAGCCGCAGACTTTAGGCCTTGCAATTTGTAGCCAACTTGTATCAGTTTGAGAAATTAAAAGCATTTTGCGGTTTTCGTACTTATCGTACAGAAATAACGCCAAAGTCTTAAGGCCACCGCCTTCCGCCCGCTGCCACACGTTCCTAACGACATTTCAATGATTTTTTACGTTGTTGTTATTTGGCTGGCTGTTGTTGTAGCAGTAACTGTTGGCCACGTGCGCAGCTCCTGCCTCACACAACAACAACAAAGGCAAAGCATTTGCAATGCGCCGATTACGTACGAGGGCGACCTCTGTCATGGCGGCAGCCACAACGTCAGCCACCAACAACGCAAATGCGCGCCATGCACGTAAAGAATCTTGCAGTGTCCCCTGCTAGCCAGGCCAGTTTAGTCCAAACATATAAGTACCTACTGCTATACCCCCAAAAGCCAAGCTGGATTTGTATTTAAGCCAAGCTGGCATGGAGTTCTAACCGCATGCCGCCACAATGTCCTCTTAATTTCCGACTAGCAGCCAAAGCCGCAATGCCAAATCCAGTCAGCCAGCCAGCCAGCTAGCCAGCTGCGTTTAAGCTGCGATGATATCGTCTGTGATGCGTCGTCGTTGGCGACGTCAACGTCGACAGCGACTGCAGCAGCGGCTGTCTGTGCGCAGCGCTGCGCTCGTTTTTTAATTCAACTGATTGTACTGTAGCTTCTGGAATTCGGCATTTCTTAAAGCATTTCGTATAGAGCGCGGCGCGGCGCAGCGCATTGTGCTCATCCGCGTCCACTTCCACGTCCAGCTTGTCTCCGTCCTCATCCTCGACGTCGTCGTCGTCGGCAACTTCTTGTAGTGGCTGCAGTTTGCCATGTGCCTTGTGCCGCCTTCGCAATCTGAAAAGGTTAAGAAATGACAATTTGTGAGCTTTTTTTTTTGTTTTTGGTTTTCTCAACTCCTCTCCAGCACTGGAGTGGAGTCTTCTTTTTTTTCTTTTCGCAAGTTTTTGTTTGTGTATTGTTTTTGCTGCCGCTTTTAAATAATCACAATGAAAGCTGCTGCAGCAGTCGGACTGTCCAGACCTGTGCCGGACCGAACGCCGTCTTAACGAGGCGCTTCTTCTCTCTGGACTTCAGGATTCACATTTAGTTAAGCAATTATTGTTGCAATGCAAACAAATAATGCGTACATTGTATGCCTCTGTTCAACTGTCTAAACCCGTGTGTCTGCCCCACCGGCCACATCCAGCCCCCCATCCAGCTATCATAGACATTTTGGTTGCGCCATCGCATTTGCTTTTGACTTCCCTCAGTGATTTTCAAGTTAATCAAAATTCTTTGCTATCCGCTATGAAATCTCAACGACCTTACCTTATACCCCTCCCAACATGGCTCTGGCTCCAGCTCTAGCGCCATGCGGCACCGGCCACGCCCAAGCGCCACTACTGAAGCGTAGCAACTGCCACCAACAACAACAACAAACAACGACGACGGTTTACAGTTTTCTCAACCACATCAGAGTCTCCTCATCTTCTTCTTGGTGAGGGCCTCCTCACAATGCGCTTGACTGCGCATTTAATATTTGGAATTTTCCCAACTATTACCTCACAATGTTTATATTTATTAAGCAATAGATTTTATTAAGTCTTTAAGGCTTTTTAAGTCTTTGAGATAAGTTTTATGACCGACCAGCTGGTAGAGCTGGGTGCAAGTGTTTTGTGGGTGGCAACTTAAAGCTGGCAGGAAGGTAACTACTTCAAAGAGAGGTTTCGGAAGTGAAGGGAGTCCTCTTAATTAAAAGGTATGAGAAGGGTAAAAAATAAATTATTCATCGGCACAAATCTCATCATCAGACTCAAATACAAAATCTGCTAATGAGTTAAGGAGCAATTATAGATGTTGCCATGGAGTTCATGATTGCTGCGGATTTCAGTTCCGAATGCAATTTGTGAAATGTAATTGCTGCAATGACGTCACAAGCATCTGTTTGTACTGAAGTCAACTTTTTCTTTTATAATTGGAATTTGAAAATTCTCATGTCTGAAAAGCAAAGAATACGAATCAAATAATGATTGCTCCAAGTTTTAGTTCCGCTTCCAATTTTTTGATTATTAGGTCGAAAATTGTGTTGTCAGGGTGAAGGGTAACTGCTCAGAGTCCGATGACATCACAAGCATATGTCTGGCCTGAAGTCAGTTTTTGCTTTTAAAGAAGGAATTTAAAAATGCTCTTATCTGAAAAGAGAAGATTCAAACCCAACTACGAAATCCACAAATGAGCTGAGAGCCATGATGGATGTTTCCATGGAGCTCATGACTGCTCTGGCTTTCAGTTGCGATTTGTAAAAGGTATCTGCTCAGTATTCTATGACGTCACAAGCATCTGCCTGTACTGCACTCAGTTTTTGATTTTAAAGTAGGAGTTTTAAAATTCTCATCTCTAAAAACGCGAGAAATCAGACTCAAATACGATATCTACCAATGAGCTAAGAGCCAGTATGGAGTCCATGACTGCTCCGGTTCTCTGTTCCGATTCCGATTTGTGTAAGGTGAAAGGTATCTGCTCAGTATCCTATGACGTCACAAGAATCTGTACTGAACTCAGTTTTTGTTTTTAAAATAGAAGCTTTCAAATTCTCATCTCTAAAAAGCGAAGAATCAGACTCAAATACGATATCTACCAATGAGCTAAGAGCCATTATGGAATCCATGACTGCTCCGGTTCTCTGTACCGATTCCGATTTGTGAAAGGTGAAAGGTATCTGCTCAGTATCTGGTGACGTCACAAGCATATGTTTGGACTGAAGTCTGGTTTTGCTTTTAAAGTATCAGTAAATATCTCTAAAAAGCTAAGAATCAGACTCAAATACGAAATCTACTAATGTGCTGAGAGCCATTAAGAATTTTTTCATGAGTTCATGACTGCTCCGATTCCAATTTTATGATTATTAGGTTGGAAAATTGTGTTGCCAGGGAGAAAGGTGTCCTATGACGTCATAAACATCTGTCTTGACTGAAGTTTGGTTTTGGTTTTGAGGTAGAAATTTGAAAATTGGCGTAGAGGCTTTTAGAATTTTCGTATGCAAACATCTTTAATTTTTTTCTATTTGTTTTAAAGACTTGGCCAAATTGAAACTAATTATATTGGCGTCAAGTGTTTAGGCTTGGGGATTCTGTCTGTTTGTAGCCTCCTACATTAACTTTTTTCTTATAGCTTTTCGAAGACTTTGTTACAAAGTTAGCTCTCTGTGGAAATTACAATTTTGTCATCTTTTACTAAGCTCTCTGTTGCCATGTCTGACCAATTAGCTTACAATTTGGCGCCAAAATACCCCTGAAAAACTTTTTCTATTGAAATCTACCTAAAATCATTTCCATTTCGTCACCCAATGCAATAAAAATCAAAATAATGTAGCTACTTACAGCCCACGATGAGTTGATTCAAAAACCTTTCAATGAGCTGCTGGCAAGTCGCACTTTTCAAATCATTGAATCATTTAGATTTGTTTACTTTTGTTCAACATTACAATAAAAACTGAAACTCTTAAAAGCTCGTGATTTTTTTTTGTATTTTTGTATTTTACTAAGCGACAAAATGTTTAATAATAAAACTAAAAGAAATAAAATAAAATACAACATCTTCAGTAATAAATTCTAAGCGTACCACGCTGCACACTTGTGCCATTATATAATGAAGCGCGCGGAGCTTCCCACACTCTCTAAAAGCCATACAACAACTGCCCACAGACAACGCACTGCTCCAACAACAACAACAACAACAACCACATCGAATACTACAACAACAATATCAATCGATGCTTAACTTAGCTTAACTCATTTCCTGCCCACAATAAAAAAAAAACATGCTACAAATGTTTAAAAAAAAAACGCAATTTTATAAAGTAAATAAAAAATCAACAATTTATATATTATAAGAAATTTTAATTTAATTTGTACAACACAAAACGAAGTCACATAAATTCTCAATTAAACATTTCAAAAACCTCAAAGCAACAAAATGCAAAGTTCGAAATGACCGACTGCGTTTAAGCCCTTACCAAACTTAGAGGAACTTTTTTTAGCCAACTGTTGCTATTACAGCCATGTGCCAAAGAACTTAGTTCCGGTTCCAACTAGTTCCAGCAAATATAAAATAAAAATGGCAAACATGCCGCATGGCCTTTATCTGCTCTTAAAACTAAATTGAATAGTAGAGTCGGAACTACTCGTTTATTACGTTCATTTGAACTAAGAACCAACTACATTAATTTCTTTTTAACTTAGGAGCAACTTATTCTTTAGACTTAGGGTACTTTTGAAGCTTTTGCAATAGCTCATTATCTTAGTTATTTTCAGAACTTCTATCATAACTTAATTTTTTTCTAAGAAACGTTCTTTTAGTTCGATTTTACCAAGAAAATATTCAAATAACGGAAAATAAATTTGTTTAAATTTTTTTTGTAAACTCCTAAAACTGAGTTAGAACTACCCGCTTATTATACCCTGTACCTTATGGTACTAAGGGTATATTAAGTTTGTGCAAGCCGAAAATGTATGTAACATATAGAAGGAGACGTCGGAGACACCCCAAAGTTACCTAAACTATGATCAGGGTGAATAGAGAAGTCGATATACCCATGTCCGTCTGTCCGTCCGTGTGAACGCCTAGATCTCAGAGATGGTAAGAGCTAGAGTTACCAAACTTTCACATTAGATCCCATATTATTCCATAGGAGGCAAGTTTATTTTATTTTTTTGATATCGGGGATAAATTATATAGCTCCCATGGGGGTGTTTGAGACGACCTCGACAAAAAAAAGCGTTTTAGATGAATAATTCGTTTGTTTATGAAGATATCGTAACGAAATTTGGTATTCAAAAGTTTTTTATAGTTCCGAATCACTGTACCAAATTTGATCGAAATCGGTTGACTATATCATATAGCTCCCATAGGACCGATCGGCCAAAATAACTTTTTAACGAAAAATTCGCTATATTTCGTTTTTTAATAAAGATATCGTAACCAGATTTGGCGTTTGGAAATTTTTTAGACCACTTAAGCAATGTGCCAAATTTGAACAAAATCGGTTGAC
Source organism: Chymomyza amoena (assembly GCA_037043745.1). Lineage (NCBI taxonomy): Eukaryota > Metazoa > Arthropoda > Insecta > Diptera > Drosophilidae > Chymomyza > Chymomyza amoena. The sequence goes on from JBAMAX010002024.1 coordinate 296,120, forward strand.
TATATCATATAGCTCCCATAGGTCCGATCTTCCAAAAAATCGATTTTTTAACAAAATTTGTTGTGTTTCGTTTGTTTGTTAAGATATTGGGACCAAATTTGACACTCGTGAGTATTTTATAGTTCCTAAGCACTGTACCAAATTTAATCCAAATCGTTTGACTAGATCATATAGCTCCCATAGGACCAATCGGTCCAAAAACACGTTTTTTATACAAAATTCGATGTGTTTTGTTTGTTTGTAAAGATATTTGAAATAAATTTGGCATTCATATCTTTTTTAAGGTATTTAAGCACTGTGTCAAATTTTATTGAAATCGGTTGACTATATCATATAGCTCCCATAGGAACGATCGGTCAAAAAAAAATTTTTGCTTAAAAATTCTTCTGTTTTTGGTTTTTTGTGAAGAAATCGGACTTTATTACAAGCTAGTGGTACAGGGTATCCTAAAGTCGTCCGCGCTCGACTTTACGTCCGCCATTTTTTTTATTTGATCAAAGGAGGTATTTGTTTTTTTATTTCCTTTTAAGCTTTTTGATTTAAGGAAGTATTTGTTTCTTGAGTTGTTTTTAACCTGGGTTAAGTTCTTTTTACTTTGGAGCAACTCGTAAGTTAGGTTAGGTTGGAGGTTGGCGTCTTTGTTATACCGCTGTGTGGACCTTACATCACCCTTCCCCCACTCAGTAGGTCTTCTATATGATCTTAAAGTCATATCCATCTTGTAGCCTAAATAAACCTCGTGAGACCTTTAAGACTTTAAGAAGAATGACAAGAAGTATGAAAGCGTAGCCTTGTCCAGGCTTTTGGTAGAAAAGGTGCTCCTTATCTTTAGTGCCTTTTTATTCTTTTATTTAGTTCCTTTTTGCCGAGAAACTATTTGTATAGTAGTTCCCTTCAATTTTTTTCACAGCTAGCGTAAGTTTTTTTTTTCCAGTCGTTTTTTAGTTCATTTTTTCAAAGAATCTATTCAAGTAGAACAAGGAAATGAAACCTTTGTTTCAAATTTTGCTCATATACTGAGTTACTTATCACTGATTTGCATTTGATACTTTTAGGTCCCTTTTATTTAGCAAAAACTTATTGTTTTAATTCTTTTTACAACTCCTATCGTAAGTTCTTTATCTACGAACCAGTCATTTTTGGTTTATTTTACTTGCGAACTTATCATTTCTTTCGCTGTTTTTTATTTTCGAACTAATCTCGTTTTTAGTTTCTTTTCAATTAGGACTTATTTTGAAACTACTTCTTTTCTTAGTTCATTGTCTCTTAGGAATCAATAGTTCCATTACAAATATACAGTTCGTTCGCATTTCCAGCATGAAGCGAAATTTAAGTTATTCGTCATCATTTGTATAGAATCAGTATGTATCCCATTTACTCGGATCTGGTCGTACTCACTTTAAAGCTAATTGTTTTCTTAAGTTCATTTTCGTTAAGGAACCAATAGTTGTATTATAATTCATTAGTTCGTTCGCAGTTTCATCATGTTCCCTGTTGCACACTGGGGCAAAAAACTTGTTGCGAAATGTTAGTTATTCATTATCACATGCAGAAACACCATCTATCCCACTTGCTTGAAGCATGTTATACCTAAACCAAATAATAAAGAAATCAATCATCAATCGTATTTGTACAAATAAAAAAACACGACTTTGAAAAGCGTCATATTCTGAAAATTAATCATGAAAAACAGCTGTATGGGCTGTAAAGAATTTGTTCTCTTCCAAGAATTTCAAAAACGTTCAAAACGATTGCTCTTGGTAAAAAAACATGCAAGAGAGGTTGGTAGAACTCAACCCAACTATGAATTTGTATTTTAAAGTATTTCCATTTAGTAAGGTACTGGTTTTCATTCTTTTATTCCCTGTTTTAGCCAAAAAATGTTCACTGAATTTTTGCCGATTTTGCAAAGAAATAAAAAGAGTCGCTTTCGTAATATGGTCGCACTTTGGATGTAATATATAATAATAAGACTGTTCTCAAGTTATTTACTCGGTTCTAGTCGTATTTGTGCCATATTCAAACGTTTTGTAAACTTCCCTTTTACTTAGCCAGGTTTTAGGATTTTTTTTTCACTTGGAAACTAATCGTTTTTTCAGGAACTAGTTTATTTTTTAGACTATTTTCTGTCAGGATTCACTTGTTTTAATACAATAATAATTTGTAATTTTCTATTTGCCCAATAAGCAAGATAATTCACACAGTCGTCGGATTTGGAATCAATTTTCGATGATCTCATACCCATCATCTATATTCATACTTTTACTCCCGGAATCTTCTCGATTTTTTCACACTGTTACATACCTTCCCACAAACCCAACATACCCATTTACTCTATTATGAGCAACAGGCATATACTAAACAAACAGAAAAAAAAGAGCCCCAGTCTAGACTTTTCAAGCAATTTGGAGTCACTTTGTACCCAACCTTAGTTTGGAGCTGCTGTTGTCATCGTCTGATTGGCGCCGATTAAGCAATTCATTTTTTTTTGTGAGCTGCAGCAGTTTTGGTTGTTGGAGTTTTTTTTTTAAGCTGCCAGCGGAATCCGAAGCGCTGCAATTATTTGTGAATTAACATTTATAACACTTGATCCTGTGCGTATCCGTTGGATAGAAAGCGGCTTCGGCTGCCTTGACGCGCTCCAGCGCATTTAAAAAGTATTTTATACCCAGCGCATGTTGTTTATTTTACACGTATTGTAAGCAACAACAACAACAACGGCAGTGGCAAGAAATATTTTCCACCATTTTCAAAAGCAGCAACAACTATGTTGCAACTTTAGTGTGTTTGTGCTACACTGTCCACAGTCCAGTGTGTCTTCTGTGCTGACTATTTGTCTGTTATGCGGATTCATTGCAGACCTCTAAACCGCAAGCACTAGTTGTTGTTGGTTGCACTGTTGTTGTTGTTGCTGTGGCAGTGTTGCAGTTGCAAGCAACTCTTGTTGTGCTAAATTTCACACCAACAATGACGCGCGCGCCACAATGAAAATGACTGACGTACCACCGAGAGCCACCTGATGAATGCCCGTCCCCAGTCGCTGCGTCTCCTCCTCGTCTCCTCATCTCTTGCAGCAAGTAGTTGTTGTTGTTGTTGGCTAAATCGATACCTTAATTCAAAGGCACGCAAAATGCTTGAGCGGCATTAAGTGAAACCGCATTTTTGGATAATATACTTAACAATTGAGTTGAGTATGGCAATGTCCGTTCTCATTCGTTTTGTGGCACTCGGTTGCCGTTTGCCACTTGGCACGCGCGAGATTTCCTGTTGTTCTGTGTCCAGCCAGACAGCCAGACACGCCAACAGCACCACCAACAACAGCGCAGCAACAACAACTGAAGCGCAGCAGCCGTTGCCAAAAAGCATGCAACCAAAAAGCAAATCCACAAAAAAGAATAAAATCCCAAATTCTCTTATATAAGAAATAACAAAAAAGTTTCTATATCATATTGCAATGTGCGGCAATTTTTTGGTTGCTTCCGTTGAACTTCCCCACCAAAGAAAAAAAGACCTACTGACTAACTTCAAAAAATGTGATGCCAAAAAAAAGTCAGCTTTTGAGTGTTAAAGCTTTAATACTCTTTAAGTACTCGGAATTGGGAAAAGAACGAGTAGTTGAAGCAGTTTTAGATCAGAGTATAACATACTGAATTGCTTTTGCATCACAATTTTTCGGAAAACTGACAAATATTCCTTCTAGAATTAACGTATTTTAGCATAAACAAATTCTATTGCTCCTCGATGAGGGGATCATACTAAATAAGCTTCAGAGTACGCCTCATTCTGCTTTTACGCGATAAATACGTTCCTAAAAGAACTGAAAATCGTACCGTATAAAGATAAAGTCAATTCAAAGACTTGCTGCATATAAAAATAACTAGCAAATGAGTGAATTCCCTACCCAAATTTCTAAAAGATTTGGCTAATAGAAATAGTTTGTTCTTTAAAACTTCTATCAAATAGTCTTTTGAATCAAGCTTAATCGGACGAAATTTAGTAAAAACAAAACTTATTCCTAGACCGTGTTACTTCAAAACCGTGTAAAATAAGGCCGTGTAAAATCGGTGTACTTCCAGAACAATTATCAAAAATAGTTCTCTTAAGCAAACTTTGTCGAAAAACGATTATCCTAAATGGTTGTAGCTGTACGAATAATTTTGAATATTTGATTTATTGCGTAAAGGTAACCCAATCCATTGTTCAAAAATAATTTATCAATGCAAATAATGTAAAAAAAAAATATTTTTCGAGCAATGCTTTTTGAATATTTACATAAAACGTTAGTCAGTTTTTATTGTTCTTTTGACGTCTTCGAAAAAATGTCTTCATAATACTTTACAAAAAAAATATAGTTGTTAATTTTTTAATATTGTTACGGCTAAACGATTTGATTCATATCTATACCATATATAGAAGAGATAAAACTAGATGTTTTTAAATATGGCTATAAAAGTTATGAATAACGAATATGAAAAAATAATGTACGAAAATTTAACTTATTATTTTACAAATAATATTTTAAAATAGAAAATTTCTTTATTTTTTAAAAAATGGCAAAGGTAAAAAAAAGAGAGCTTATCGAGAATTCAGTTAAATAAAAAAATAATGTTTTCTAAAATATTCAGAAATAATTGAAATAAATGGTGAAAATTACGTTTTTTTTCTTTAAAATTCAGCCGAAACGTGTTAAGTTTAAAAACTGAAATTTTTTGAAAAATTTTCAATAAACCTCTGAATTAATCTGCATAATTAGTTTTAAAAATCGTAAAGTAAGTGCTCATAAGCCTTTAATAATTTTATTTCTACACCCAATTCCACGTGATGTGAAATCTGGATAGCCTTGAAGAATTTTACGAGAATCAGTCCAAGTTCTAATAATTTTATAGCTAAACTTTCTTTTAGTCGTTCGGACTATGCAAGCTTAAGTCCTGGTAAACTATTTTTTAAGTGGACGTTCACTTATCACCACCTTGATAATAATGGTCTTCAATATTTCTTTCTCATTAGTACGATATGTTTAAATATTTCTTTCTCAAGACATATTTTAAATATTTCTTAACCAATTTTTCTAATGAGTTTTACAATTAGCCCTTAAACTTTTACTAATTTTGGATATTTCTTAAAGATATTTAGTTAAGAGCTTGATGTAATCTACCTTAGACGAGCTATAGATTTTGTCAAGAATCGCCACTGATTAGATTTTGTTTTTGTATAAAATCTTAGAAAATTTATCTTTAAAAAATAAAATCGGGAGCTGTTGGTTTAGAAATATATTAAAAACCCGATTTTAATCTTGGTGATAGAAAATCTGAAAACTGAAATTTGATGTTTGGGGTAAAATTTTTTTTTGTTTTATTGGAAATTTATTGATTTTTTAATTACCTTTTAAGAAGAATTTAATGGTTTTAATAGAGGAATATTTCCATCTTAACACTCAAATGCCCATTAGTGCCTATTATTGTATTTTTGAAAATAATTAAAAATGTAGAAGCTTTTTTAGAACGTTCGAATTTTTTTGGAAGTTCCTAATAAACACACTAAGTTTTAAAAATTTCCCAAACGTCTTATTTTTGACTTAGATTCTTAATATTTTTATCAGAGTTTCTCACTTTATAGTTTACAAAAAATATTACATAATTTTAAGTCATTTTTGAATTTACCATCCGAATGGTACTTTAGGAAAAATTCGAATATTAAAAAAAAATATTTTCAAAGAACAATTAAGCGGTTTCGATTTAAAATTTTTTCCCCTTAACACTTCCAAATTTTTTCCAAATAATTGCTTCGTAATATTTATTGTTTTTAATGAAGCGATTTCTTATTTTGTAATTCGTAACTTTCACTGAGAAGCCTTACGAAACCTCTTTGGGGTTAATGAAATTGGTTTCGATAAAATTTTTCCCTACATTTTAAATCATTTACCGACTAATTTCTTAAGAAAATTTATTGATTATAATAAAGATATTACTTTTTTAAGTATTTCCATCAGTATCTAAGAAACTTGAGAAATCTGTCAGAGCTTTGAACTTGGTTTCAGTTGTCAGTTCTTTCAATTCTATTGCACTATTCAGTATAATTCAGATAATGATATGCTAAACTAAACCCATCGTTTTGTTACAAACTGATGCTCATTGTTTTGAAATTATTATTTCGCATTGCAGAGTATTCCAATGGTTCATTTTATTCCCAACTTTTACTTAATTTCCCATATATCCTTTCTATTGCCGCCAATCGAACCCTAAAATGCACCCAGTTTGAAGTAGTGTATACAATCAATATACATATATTTTATTGATGGCTTATCTGCCTGGGAATTGTGTTTGTGTGTTTGTGTATCTGTGTGTGTTTGGGACTTGAGACCCTCTCTTGGAGTTTGTTGTTGTGCCGCTGTTGACTGTCGCTGTTGCATGTTGCAATTGCCTTTAAAAAGCTGTTAACATGCGTTGTCATCGCTGCCATATGTTGCACGAACCGCCGCCGTACCAAGCCGTGGCGCATGACTCCTGCCACACACACATACAAATAAGCAGTGTCGCCGTCGCAGCCGCCGCCACCGCCACCACCAGCAGCGCCATCAGCGCCACCGCCACGACAGACGACAGTTTTTCAATTTTTATTTAGCAGCGTTTTTTGAGTTTTCCATTTTGGCATTGGGGATTGAGAGTTTGGTTTGTGTGCTGCGCTGTGTTTTGTTTGCCATGCAACAGACATGGCAGTAAACCATGCCACATGTTACAACTAATCCAATTTTGTGGCCAATCCATCAGTTTGTGGAGCTGCAGTTTGTCAGCAGGCTGAGATTTCTATTGAAATCAATGCGAAAGTGGAAGAGCCAGCGATTTGCGTAGCCTCCAGCGCTAGTTATAGCTTCCTCACTTCACATGTGCGGCGTCCCTTATTTGGAAGCTTGCGCAGTGCGCAAAAAAGCCAAAGCGAGACACCAACACAGTTGCAGCAGTGTAGCTGCACACAGATACAAACACACACATACAGATATAGACGTTGTGCGCTCTCTCGCAACGCTTGCAATGAGTTGTCGGAGTTGTCGCCGTCGTCGTCGCCATCGTCGAAGTCGTCGTCGGCATCATCGGTAACGTCGCCACATTGGCTGACTTATGATGAAAATAATTGCAACTATCGTAGCGAGCAATCGATCGCGTCATCGGCAGAGAGGCTCATCCAAGTTGCACACTGTACACCCCGGCGTATGAGTAATCAATATTAATTTTTATCGCCTAGTTATTTGGGTGGTCTTAGAACGTCGACGACTCCGACGACGCATTTCTTTTACTCCTATTGGCATAATAACTTGGCGCTAATTTAGCGCTCAATCCTCTCCAGAGTCTCACTCAATTTCACCATATTGTAATTTAGTTAATTCGAGCGTCGTTCGCAGCGCAAATTCGAATACGCAAATCTTTTATATAAACATTGTCTATACATTAGTCGACTACAAGTTGTTGTTGTTGTCGTACTTGTTGTTGTTGTTGTTGTTATTATCGTTGTTGTTGTTGTTGTATCTGTGCACTGTGTGTTGGTGCGTTTGATATGCAAATTTTGTTATTTGCTCAAAGGTAGACATAGAAAATCAACAAACGCCATCGGCTGCGGCAACTTTACACATGGAAATTATAGATATTGCGCATACGAGTATTATTTTTTTATAGATATAGTATATATTTTTTTCTTGCTTTATAGTTTCAATTGGTTTGACGGAGTTTTTTTGTAGTCGAAAATTGCAGAATCGTTAAGAGACAATAAACAGCACTTAAATTTTGCGTGGCTAAGACTTGGGTGGGCTTTCTTGGCTGGCATTGATTTTATGAATTTTTAAGTTGACTCTGTGAAGGTGTTGAAGAAAGGGTGTAGTTGGTACATTGAGAAAGGTTTCGGCGAAGCTGCACTTCTTTCGAACTAGGTTGGATATTTTTTCGTTTTAGTGTTCTCTTGTTTTAATTCGCGAGGATTGTAGTTATAGGAAACCAGTTCTTTCCGGATTTTATTTAACTTGGTATGTTCCTTGGAAGGATTAAAACCACGGCGTTCAAATAAGCAACTTGAGTTACCAACCTTACGCCCCTCAGAGCAATCAGCCGAGACTGATATTTCTTTGGTGCCAATTTGAAAGCATGTTGTCGCGCATGCTATTCCCCCTTGGTGATGGCCGAGATGTATCTATCATTTCTTCTGCTTTATGGTTAGCACCACCCGGTTTAGATCGCAACACCACGCCAAGCCAAGCTGACTCTACCCGCGGTTTGGGTTTCAACCACAGCCATCACGATACTCCCCGACCTCAATGAGTATGCTTGGACGTATACTCAACCAGTGGTGCCGAAATTAAGGGCTCGGTTTGCCCTCCCCTTTCAGTCCCGGCAGATACTAGATACTACTCCCTTTTTATTCCTCTTAACTCGATCTGTGCATTTCGTAAGCTGAAAAGCTTTATGCAGCTGTCCTTTAGGTTCGCCGTTTTTGCAACATCTTACGATATCAATAACTCTACTGCCACTCCATTAAATACTTTTTGGCCTCAATGGTAGCATGCCATGTTTGAAGTAAATGGCGTTAGCCTTACGTTAGGTTAGGTTGTAAGACAGCTCAGATAGTGACTGAGATCACACAGAGACCATGAGGACCATTGTGTTGCCTATTTAAGCAAGGGGGAGGAAAGTAATTAAAGAAAGGAAGGGATAGAAGAGAAGGGTCAAAAACTGTACATTCCCAATCGCGAAAATTTCTCATGTTGCAGAACCATTTTGAGGATTCGACGAAACCAGCTAGACCCGCAATCGGCACATAGGCTAGACTACCTAGATCCTCAAAAAATGGTTTACTCAGAAACTGGGTTCGCCCTCTAAGGAGCGCCGGGCAGGTGTTGGACGCGTTCTGTCTCTTACTCATCTCTGCAGCTGCGGCAGAAATCGTGATGGGGAACGTGCAACCTCTCAGCCCTATTGCCTATGGTGCGGTGCCCTGTAACAAGTCTACCACCATCGTAGTCCGGTTTTTGAGGAAGCGCAGGAGTTCAGATGTTCGGTTTGGTTCTTATCTCGGCCAGAGTAGTCGGGAGATGAGACAACCGGACATCATGTCTCATGCTCTTTCCAGGCCTCTAGCCGTCCCCCTGATTTGCGATTTGACGTCCTGTAATGGTCTTTTTATGACCATAGCCACAAGGTTTAGCTGCCTGCGCTGAGCCGTTCCTGGCGCACACACCTGAGTGGCCCGGAACCCAGCAGAGGGTTATTGAGTGGTGGTGGATACGTTTTGATGCGCACCAATAACGAAAATTTTTCTGATTAGCAAAGCAAGTCAGTCAAAAATGAGACTCATCGGAGCAGATGATGATGCTTTTTGGGTAGCAAAGAAAATTCTCGAATTTTTATAGAACATTTGCGCAACTTCATAGTGAATTGGCAAACCTTACTGATAATAATTGACAGACTAGGAATTTCTCTGCCTGACTATTTTGTCAGTCGCCCCTGGGCGAAGCATTGGGCATCTTTATTAATAACTCTTTAAAGAGAAATGGTACCTACAGTTGATAGCCGAATCCGAAGGGCGTTGTCTTGCATTAGTAGACATTTTTTGTTAACTGACAGAAGATGTCGAAAATCCATCCAGAAAGATGACTGCCAAGAGCCATCTATCTATTCTATCAACCCTTTGAGTAAACCCCTTATTGTGTTACAAGGAAGTTTCATGTCAACTCATCATCATTAGTGAACAGGAGACATTTTGAATACAAATTATGATGAAAATGGCCGATTTTAGAAAAAGTAAATTTGTGCATTTAATATTTACAGTCGCTGTGTCAAATGAGGTATCTCTTGCCCATATAATATAAGTCCCAGCATTCACATAAATGCGGTCATTCCCAACTTTATTGTTATAATTAATCTATTACATCGCTTAATTTTTAATAAAAATTATGATAAAAATGCTGATTTAAAAAAGTCAACTTTTCTCATTTAGTAGCCAAATTAAGTATTTCTCACTTATATATTAAAAAGAGCATCCCAGCATTCCCTTTAATGCACTCAATCCCCACTTTATTATTATAATTAAGCTATTAAACCCCTTAAACGCTAATTGTATTCACACTAAACCACCCAAAACACGACCCTCAAAACTAATTTTTTCGCGCCCTTCATTAACAGCTTTTCATCTCATCAACCCTGAAACTCCCCAAATGCGAGTTTTATAACTCGTAATGCATTTTCGTCAAAACATGTTTACCAACTCCAAATAGTTTTGGGAACTTTTTCCATATCATAATCGCTACCCTCGCTCATTTACTATCCCCCATTATGTCGAAAAGTTTTGAAAGCTTTCCACGAATATATAACAAATCCATTTCACGTGCTTTGCATTTTTTGCAGTTCATTAAAGTCATTTATCTCTCATCCCCCCCTTCCCCCGCTGGCCAAAATTTGATTGACTCTCTCAAGAGCAACGAAAATTAACCAGCAGCAGCAAAGCTCAAAGCTGTATGAGTGACATTACCACATGGCGTATGCGCAATGTTTTTAGCAACAAAGTGAGGCAAGTCGCGCCTTTTGCTGCCACTTACGCGACGCCTTGACATGCCCACACGTATAAAACAACAACAACAACCACCACACACAACTTTGCAACATGCCACGAAAAGTTTGTTTTTTTGTGGAATTTGTTGCTGTTGTTGTTTTTGTTTTTTGTGTTAAAGGTTTTTCGTCGGCGTGTGAGAATTTCTTTTGAAATGCAACGAATGCGTGTTTAGTTTTGGCTTTTTAATAAGCCAAAGGCAATGCCAAATATGCGGTCGATGGTCGTCGTTGTGACCCCGCCGCAGCAGCCGCTGCTGCCACCAGCCACCAAGCCTGCCTCATGTTGAACAGATCGAAAATTTATAATGTGGCACCAAATTAATTCACTGCCAAGTTGGCTGGCAAGGCGCAAAAATTATCACACCATTCAAATGACGCTCACAATTTGCAACGTGTGTGTTTCTCCTTTTTTTTGTGTGCCCCAAACGTGGGGCAAGCAGTTGGTAGCTACTTGCAACTAGCTGGATCACACATGTCGTCGACAGCGTTCTCTTCGTCGTCGGTCAATTCTTTGGCGGCAAACATTTAACAAGTCGCCAGCTGTCCAATAGATGGCACTAAGCCACCTAGCCAGCACGCTAGGCGTCCAATTGGCTAACGTACAAGGAAGGACTGGGTCGGTACTGCCTCTGTGTGTGTGTGTGTCTTGGCTAACGCTGCCGCTGCACAGTGGTTGTACTTCTATGAAGGCAAAGATCAAAAGATGCAACTTGAAGGGAAGGATTAGCGCGTTGCTTATTTAGAGCCCTGTCATAAATTTAAGGTCAAAATAAATTTTTGGCAACCATTTCACGAAATCGGAATCAGACCATAGACACCGCCGTGACCCCTTTTAAGACATCTCTAGCTGATCAGGCAGGATTGAGTTGTTGTTGGAAATATTGATATAAAGGTTAATTTCCATTCATTTTCTTTAGCAGTGTTCACTGATCACTAAGAAATAAATTTATTTGAAAGCTGGTCACACTGTTCTAACCAAATGAACACATGTTCAGCATTCTGCTACTAGTTTTGGATATACCCTTCTACTCAAACATCTCTGATTAGAAAATATTGACCCCAACTACCATAACATGTACCACTGTGCGCTGTCGCTAGGGCTACCGCTGCCGCTGCAACTGGACAATGACGGTGGTCCTTTGTCAGTCGTGTGCGCGCCGCTGTCAGCGCTAATTTGTTGTGCAACTGTTTGTTGCAGCTACTGCCGAGAATTGTTATGGTGCTCTTCTGACTATTTGTACTACCTACCTACAAATAAAGCCATAAATATATCTAGTCTAGTCCATAAAAATCTGCATGTCCTTAAAACATTTTTGCAGCTAGGAGGCACTACACACTCTATAATGCTATAACATTTAATATTGGAACGTGCGAGTTGTACAAATTATATCTGGAATTTTTAGCCTGGCTTTTAAATTTTCCCACATCTCATTAAAATTGCAGTTAAAATGCAGTCTCGATCGATGGATCGATCGTTCGTTCGTTCGTTCCAACGTCTCTTGGCAGACTCATCTCATCTCATGCTGTTCTTTTACTTTCTTTTGCTGATTTTCATCGTTGTCGCCATCGTCCACAGCTTCGTCAACTTTGTTGTTGTTGCTGTTGCTACTTTGCTGCTCTTCGTCATTATTATTGTCAACTGGCCAAGTTGGCAATCATTTGGCTGCTGACTGTCTGTCTGTCCTGGCTTCTAGATTGATGTCTCAGCATTCGGCCAGCTTGGCACAGTTTGGCTTGTTTTATTTTTTTTTTTTTGCTTTGTGAATTTTAGTTTTATACTCTACACGTTGTTAAAAGTTTTGCAACATTTTGTAGGTAGTTGGTAACGCATGTGAAGGGACTGCTTAGAAGCTGAGCCTTACGGTAGAAAATTGGGGGTTCGATGGAACGCACTCGTTTTTACAAAGAATTTATATTTCATACATATATTTATGATTAATACGGATTCCTTTGGGAATCTTCGCTCCAAGGGAAAATTCTTGTTAACTCTGTACATCCGGCAGGGCTGCTTAAATTCTCTTAACCTCAAATTAGTTGCTGTAAGTTCCCTTATCTCCTTGAGGAGCACAGGGATTCGAGTAGTAGTCTACTCAAAAAAGTTACTAAAACAATTTAAGATTATTTATTGGCTTTTGAAAGCAATATAGTTATTTTTCAATTTTTACTTCGAACTTCGAAGTGTTCAGTAATATATTGCACCATAAACCTGAACCGAAGGGTTCGATTCCACGAACCGAAGAAGTCTCTTCAAGCCCTTGTCTTTCGAGACAAACTTCTTGAAATTTTCAACAGTTTTTCTAAATTTTCAGTATCTAAATTTTCTACTCTTTATGCCCTGTACCCATAAAAGAGTATAAAAGTTCGATTCATCGATATGCTAAAGTACTTAAGTAGTTCAATGTCGACCTCTTAGGAAATTTTATTTTGAATCCGTACGCAAAATGTACCAGAGAGTCATTATGACTCAATCGTTTTACTAAAACCTGGATTATGAAACGCCTAAGAGACCTAGCTGGTATGACTCAATTTTTCAATTACGATTAGAGAATTTGATTTTCTAAATAAATTCAAATTGCGAACCAGCTCATTTAGAAACTTGAAAATATTGCAAACGGTCTTGTCAATGACTGACATCTTGAAAAGAAGGGTTGGAGACTGACTAAACACGTGGCTATTACTTGGTCTACTCCTCCAAGTATATGTATCTTTTATTCGCTATATTTAAAGATCTATAACTATTTCAAGTATGAACGTATATGGACAGGAATAGTAGTTCGAACAACCAACCCCTTTGTATTTAAAGATTTCAAACCATACAAAGTATACACCTATAAAAAGAACACCGACCACCTGTACTTATGAACTAACAGACCTCGTGAACTTAAAGATCCCAATTTTTTAAAAAAAATTAGCTTTATTTGCTGACAGATGAAACATTCGCCACGTTGTAGCATTTCAAGAGGTATACCAACCTTAGAAGCAAGTGCGGATCTAGGATTTGGTCTTGGGAGGGGGTTCTTCACTTTGAAGAGTTTGTACATATATCTGAGCTCGCATAAGACTTCTTTCCCATTTTTACTGCCTAGAAAGAAAACTAGTCGGAATTCGGCTGAGCCATACTATATGTACAGTGTCGGTCAAAAAACTTGACCGATGCTGAACAAAATAATTTTTCGAGTTATTACTCGTATTTTATGAACAATTGAAGGTTTTTTATTTTAAATATTGCCAAATTGTGAAAAAGCAGCCCAGTCACCCAGTGCCCCGGTACCCAAGAGAGGGTGATTGAGTGGCAGTGGATATGGTTAAGCGCTCTCACCATGTTACGGACAAGTTTACTTTTTGTAGTAAGCGATGTCAGAGCCTTGAACGCAGCCTATCTATCGTCAAGAACTAAAACGCTCCTAGGACTTTGATCCAGACTGTCAGATTGCATAAATCTTCGCCTGAAAAACGCTCAACAAGTCGGGAAGGCGGAAAGAAAGCTTCGTCGAAAGTTCTTTAGAGAAGACGCCTACTGCTGTGCCTTTTTTCGTCTCGGAACTATCAGTAAAGCTCGTTTCCAAACTTCTTCCGGCAGCGTAGTAGCATTCAAATGTGCCTTGAATTATTTAGATAATACAGATTTTTTCGGACAAATAGTGTCTTTGAGCTATAAGCAATTCCTTAATCCTCCGTCTGACGAATGTATATGGTCCAGCCAGGCAAGTAAACGTTGACATTTGAATAAAACTTTGCCTATCCGCTTATCCCGTGAACTCTTTCTACAGGCATTGCTAAATTTTCCTCTTCTGTTGCGGAATTGATTATAGAGTATTCCCGTGTCGTTGACAGCCGCCCTCATCTGACTCACATTTATTTTATTTTCGTATTTATTTTACATTAATTTTTTACTGTGTAATTTCATGCTGCGAACTGCAACCCACTTGTAAACAGCTAAAAAGACTTGGCAACTTTGGCGGCTTGGTGCTGACTTGATTGTTTTTTCTGTTGTTCAGTTTTGCGCCTTAATATATGTATATAGCAGCTATATATATATATACTATAGTTTGTATATAGAGTACGTGTTTTATTGTATTTTATAAGAACGTAAAAAAAAACATTTATACACACATTTATACGCCTTAATTAAAAATTGTGCGCTCGTAGGAGTTAATTAGACTGCGGAGGTGTAGCTGCTGTCTTTGTCGCGCATCGCACACCGCACTATTGCGCTCTCGCTTGCACTCACGAGCTGCCAGGCGTTCCGTTTTTTGCTTTCAAGTCAAGTTGAAGCTATTAGTCGTTTAATATTACGTGTATCTGTACAAGCTGATATAATTTCTTGTCAATCGATGCTTGGTTTGGTTTAGTGAAGCTGAAGCTGGAGCTGGAGTGGTGGAGGAGCAGTGGGACTGGGTCTGGGTCTCTGTCTCCGACTTGGCCTTGCTACTGCCGCTGCTTGGTTCAGTTCGGTTTGGTTCTGTTCTGTTCTGTTTAGTTCTGTTCACACGCTGCTCATCAACAATTGCTGTCACGAATTTTCCACTCAGCGCTTTTTGTGCGCGCGCTACTTGTTTGTATTTTAAAATTTATTTATTTGTGCAGCATCCACACCAGGCTCCCACCTCTCTGCCACACAGTGGTAGTTGCCTCTGGCAGTGGCAACAGCAACCCTGGTCTGCTCTGGTCTGGACGACGCACAAAAGAATGCATTTGATCAGATAATGTAATTCGCATTTTAAATTGAGGCGCATTCTCAGTTATACTTCTTCTCACATGCATTTACCCGGTCCGGTCTGGTCCGGGACCCGGTTCGGTTCGGACCATGCTGCGTAGGCATCCTTCAGGTAGTGAACAGTTGTTGCTGTTGCTTGCGGTGGAGGCGACTCCAGCGTTTGCTCCTCGCTGTGGCGTGTCCAACTCTCGTTGCGGGCGTTGCATTATTACGCACAAGTAAATCATCGACGATGTGTAGTCAAACGGCTTGTTAAGTAATTTAGTTGGTTTGGTTCGGTTCGGTTGGTTTTTCCTCCTTTTTCATTCGTTCTGCACATTTTCTCCATTTTTATTTATTTATTTTTTCGATAAATACAATACAATATATGCTTTTTTTTACAATGAGTTTGGGCTTGTTTGTTTTAAGTATCGAGTACTGAGCATTGCATTTGTTATTGTTTATATGCAATAAATTGGTTTTCAATTAGGCGGTGTCTATAGTTACAGTTGGGGCTTGGAACTGGCTGCAGCTACTCAAGTGGCAACATTTTGTCAAGCGAGTGTGGGTTGAACAAACATTTGTAGCTTATCAAGCTAAATTGTCGAAGAATTAGCTATTTATTGGCTGTTACATGGTTATAAGATATTACGCCTCCCCCGCAAAGACGGAAACTCGGTTTTAGACTAAGAGCAGGGTGCCAAACAATCCCTGAAAGTTACATCAACTTAGCATAGTATTTTATCCAAACAGATGTTGTTTATGAGACTTCGTTTTCTATACTACATTTCAAAAAGTAGTTCCAGTCTTTAAAGGAAAACTGATTCAAACTCGGTTATTCTCTATTTCTTGGAAATTAAATTTTAATAGAATCCAAAATCGATTGAGCAATTCTTTCTATTTTCTTGTATTACTTAGACATTTCTGTATGTTTCAATAAAATTGTAATTTTCATGCATACAAAACCAGGGATGTGCCAGAATCTTCTAGAGAACCGGCTTTTTGTTTCCAATTTAAAGCCATTTACAAAATCAGTCCCTCAAAAGTTCGTTTTGAAGACTTCCGATTTGACAAATGTTTATTTGACCATTGCTAAATAATTGACATATTTAAAATATACTTTACCAAACTTCAACTACAAGTTTCTTAGAATTTTCAATTTTGGGGGAATTGTGTTGAATTTCAGGGTATATGTCTGAGCGACAATTAGGCAGTATTTTTGGATACTTTTAACTTCAGTTCCATTAAAAAGCTTGCTCATAAGTTGAGCAATTAAAAGCTTGAACGATTTAAAATATATTTTTGGCAAATCTAGCTAAAAAATTCTGTTAAAGGAAGCTGATCTCCAGTTGCGGATTCCGTATTTGGTCCAAGAGGGGTTTTTCACTTCGAAATGAATATTAAATTATTTGTATTAATTGGGTGTAAAATGTACTGTGAACCCAATTGGATCTTTTATATCCCCTTCACGGCTTACAGCTCTGCTAAAAGTCTCCTAAAAACTGGCTGGCGAAATGTATATAGAGATCACAAAAATTTCAACCCATTTTTCCAATATTTTTGACGTACCAGAAAACTTTCTGTGGAACTGCCACTGTATTTGGAAATAGATTAATGTTGGTCTTATTATCGGGTTTATCGGGCTTTCTATGATTCTAATTGTTACTATCTAGAGTCTACATAAATCATTTTTTATGGGTTCCATTTCGAACTGCTAAGGAATTTGTCTTATATCGTCTGATTGCCAACAAATTAAAAAAAATCTCATATCGCAGTCCTAATTTATGACTAACTGTCATGTATGTTAACTACTTTAAGTCCCAAAAATTCGAATTATGTTTGTCGTAAAAGTTGTTAAGAAGTTTCCTCGGCAGGTTCTACAATTTCGTTTCCCTCTGTTTTCAAATTACCTTCTCTTGTTTCTTCCCTCTATTTCCAAATTGAATCACTTGGTATATTTTTTTGTATTTGCACTGAAAAACTTCTTGCATACCTAAACAGCTCATTGAAAAAACCTCATCTTTAATGCAAGAGCAAATTCTTTAATGATCGTTTCCGATCACATCAAGATTGTAAACATGATTTCTATCACACTTGTTGTCGTCTCCTGTGACACGATCATTTTTATCACTTATTGATCAATTCATAATTCAAACAAGTACATTCATTATGCATCAACATTTGTGATTCTAATTCATAAATATGTGAAAAATTTATAAAATAGCCAAGAAAAGGTAGCTTGACATAAATTAGATTCTCATCATCTCTTATTAGAGAGTCTTCTACAAAGTTACTAGCGATCAATTGTGTTTTAAACTATTAGCAATGATTTTTGAATGCTTAAATTAAAAAACCTTGACATTGATTGAATATTAATTCTCAGTGCGATATAAATTTTAACTAATTGTAGGATTCTTTCGTTTGGAAAATTATAATAAAAACTTGCTTCCTCCTTTGTTGCTACTCTTGGGAGCTTAGCGCTTTTACAAGATCCTTCTGTCAGATTCTATTTGGCAGTTTACTTTGCAATGTCCCATCTTTAAATGCTTAAATCGAGTCAAAAAAATATTGTCTTTAATCGAATAATCTTAAGCAATATTCAACTTTGAACTAATCGTAACGATTCGATTCTTTCGTTTGGAAGATGGGAATAAAAATTAGTTTTATCCCTTTGTTACTTCTCTTGGGAGCTTAGGGCCTCTAGAAGAGCCATCTAACTGACTCTATTTGGTGCAGTTTTTTACATCTTTAATTGGTTAAATCGAATCAAAACATCTTAGCATTGATTTTAAGCATCAATTATCTTAAATGAAATACAACTTTCAACTAATCGATACGGCTCAATTCTTTCGTTCTGATAGTTGACAATAAAAACTTTTTTTCTTCCATTTGTTACTCCTCTTGGAGAAGGCAGAGGCTCTAAGGCCATGACTCTGTTGGGAGCAGTTTGTTTTGCAATGTCCCAGCTGATATTGTCTTGGAATAGTTCTAGAAGTGCTGCGTGACGCCAGCCCTTAGTCGGCCTACTCGCCTGTTTTCTTGGGAATTCCATTCCAAAGCCATCCTTACTATGCTATGTGGATCTTTTCGCATCCATTTTCTTCTTCTAATTTGTAAGTGCATTAAGACCTCATTTGTTCAAAGCCAGAGATCGGCGTTTGATATCCGGTACGCCCAGAATATTCCGCATATAATCCTCAACCATTTGTTTAATAATGGCTGAAGTTTTTGCGTCAGTCAAAATTAAAACTTTAACAGAGAATAATCCAGCATTTCGCTTTTTCTATTATATCTCAATTGATTGAGACTTAATCAAAATACTTTCAAAATCAGCATTTGTTTTTCCTGGTCTCATTTCTTATTCTCTCATTATCTCCACAGCTCAATTTAAACATTCGATATTTCACAACATCTCCTCTTTAATACTCATTCAAGCATTAAATTTTCCCTCTCGCAGTCTGTTAAATCAATTATCAATATTTCGCAGAACTTATCATGATATCTACCCTAAAGCGCAGTTCCAGGAAAGACAAAAATTTCAATCTAATCAGAGTTCAGTTCAGCATTTCGCATTTGAATACTATGCTAAGTACAGTTTGATACATTTGCATATCGGAACGCAAATCTATAACTTTGTTGGCCAACACACACACTAACAATTCAAATGGCGTTTAAAAAGGATGAGTTCTGTCCGTCTGCCTGACTGTCCCGGTTGTGCACCCGCAGCTGTATCAACTACCAAGTCGGTATCGTACGTTCCGCTTTCTAACGATTGAATTTTGATATTTGTGACACGCAGATTTTCCATCAGTGTCAACAAGGCATTGTTTTCAGACGTCAACGTGGTTGGTCCCCAACGTTGACGTACTGACAGACTGCATGTCAGTCCAAGCTGCACTGGTCTGGGCTGGACTGGGCGGACTGCACGGGTCTGGTCTGCTTTGGGTCTTGGTCTGGTCTGGTCGCTTATGCGCTTGATTGTCTTTGGCCGAAATGCGGAACACAGCGCGTAAAATTTGCATAGACATAAAATTATAGCAGAGCGGGGAGAGCAGTCGGAGGGGAGGGGAATTTATGTACCCACACTTTGGCTGGGATAATAGGCAAGTGTTGGCCAACACCGTTCTAGCGGTTGTTTATTGGCATGAAAATCTATCAAAAATGCATCATGCATTTATTTATATTTATTATACGTAAACACAAAAATAATGTGCTTGACATTTGACCCTAAGACAGCGACAACGACGTAGTCGAGAGAGATCCAAGCTTGGAGCTAGCTGGAGTTGGTTGGAGCTTGGCTGATTATGAAACTGCTGCGTGGCTTTTATGTCGGCATTGTTGTTACTTTTTTTTAGGCCCGGCTGCATTTGAATTTGCATTCTAACACAAATCAAACAGCTAGCGAGCTGGCCAAAACTAAGCAAACCGTTTGGAACAGTCAACACTCTCTATGGCGGCTCTATGGCCGATTAAATGATCGTTTATAATGTTGTTAAAATACAATAAATAGCCAGGACTCGCAGCAGGCGGTTTTATGTTATCCAACAGTAACATAGATAGACTCCAAAACACATGCTGATTTATGAAATGTGCTAGCTACTTTGGCGGCTCACTCAAGTGGCCTGCTCTGGTCTTGTCTGGTCGGGTCGGGTCTCGAGTCTGGTCTGGTCTGGTCCGGGTCTGCTCTGGTCTGGCCTAACCCAGACCCAGCTTGGAGTCGTCGTAAAGTTGGCTTGGCTTATGTTTATGTCTATTTTGTGGGCTTGTGTGATTGTTGCATGTGGCTTTGATTGAGTTGTTCAACATTATGTGACTGAGGCTACTGTTTTGCAGTAAGGCAACAACGGACTGACTGGAGTTGGCTTATAATGTGTTGAGGTTAGCTTGAGGTGGATTGGATTAGCATTATATGGCGGGAGCACATGGGTTATTAAGAAGTTTTAGCAGGCATAAATTGGCAAGATTTGCACTAAGTGCGAGAGGTCAGTAGGACGCGAAAGTTCATAAGGACACTGAGGTTCAATAACAGGGTTGGCAAGTCTTGTTTCGTCAGAACTGCATTTTCGATTTATTAAAATTTTGATCTTCATTTTGTTGTTGCAACTGAAGCACTAAAAGAAGCATTCGAAACGGTGGCCACAGGAAGGTGGGGAAGTGGGAGATTGGATGGGATAGAAAGATCAGGTATCTATTGACCTGGCTTGATATTTCCAACTGGCGTCAGTGCGCGCAAAGCAGAAATGACTGACGAAGGCTTCTGGATGCGACCAAGATCGATCCTCGGTTGTAATAGCCAATTGATGATGATGATGATGAACTGAAGCACTCATTAGATTTTTGATGAATAAAAATACATCTAGTACTATTGTCATCCCTCTCTCCTGGTGGATCGTAGGATAGAGCATATAATGCTGATGAAAAGTTATCGCGCAACCATGTGATCAAGCCTTTCCCATATGATAGACACTGTGGTCAATTTCGTTCATAAGTGTACTTGAATAGTACAAGTTTTCATCAAAAAAGAGTGGAAGGTTCTTCCAGATTAACAATATTGTCAACAAGTCGTTATGGCTAAGATCAGAATGCATTGCTTCTCTTCTCTTATAATTTTTAAAGTTTCTTCTTCTTTGTCAAGCAAATCAGTTCTTGCTGCACAGAAAATATGGTCAAAGTTGTAGAGAAAGCATCTAAATAATACCATTTAAATATTTCAAATGATCTGAAGCTTGTGATCAGCAGAAGACGAAAAATATTTTTCAAAATATGCTTAAAGAAAGCATTTAACTAATCTCATTTCAATAAGCCCAGTGATCTGAAGTTTTACGATTTTTCTGGAACGTATTCTACTACTTCTTATATTCTTGCTTCTTGTGGAGCATAAAAGCTCCTCTAAATAATGTTGGGTACCCCTTGGAGACATGTTTCCAGTATTATGTTATTCTGACATCTTTTATAAGAATCAAAGAGTGATAGGCTTAAACATCTTTAATTAATGGCCGCCCCTGATATGGGGAAACAGACACTTAGCTTCAAGATGCAGAAGAGAACAATATTTTTTCAAATATCTATCTCAAAATGTGCCTAAAGAATTTCTAGCAGAAAATTACTAAGAACAGTATCTGCATGAAGATTACCACAAAGATCTGTCACAAACTTTTAACTTAGTTTTCTTATTAGGATCACCAGTTAGCTTTGTGGCCAGAAAGAATCAACACAATTGTAATTCTTATAGATGCAATTAGATTCTAAGAACCTTAATACATATATTGAACTTTTTTTAAGTTAAGTTTTTCGTTATTGCCGATTATGACTGCTCAAAGTGAAAATATTTCCCCAATTACGACGAAAAGAAAATATTATCTCACAAACAACTCTCTATTAACATATCCAAACTTTATGTCCCTCAAATGTAAAAAATAACTTTTTAATAGAGTTTCTTCTATAATACTAATCCGCTCTTTACAAAATAGAAGATAGTGATACTCAAGATAAACACATAAGAACTTTATCAAATACTTAAACTTAAGCTAAATTAATTTTTAAGTCAACTTACCCGCTTAAGATCGCCCTGCTGCACTTCCATTTGCACCATTTTGTAGCTCAAATTAAGTTTTCAGCTTAAGTTGTTCAGCTTTCTTTATAATTCGTCTTCTCTATAACTTTTAAACACTTCTTTTCGTCCATTTTGTTTATATCACTTTTTAACGTTCTTTTATTACACACAATTTTCACGCTTTAAAAATTTTCTTGCACATTCGTGCTCCTCGTCGTGCAGCTTAAACAGTTGCTCACAGACTGAAAGCGCAGAGCAGAAGCAGCCGCAGCTCAAGCTTCAAAGCGCGCTCAGCCGAGTTCGCTCATTTGTTTGACTCGCATTTAAGAGAGCGCCACCTAACGCTCGCTCAGTTGTCTTTTCTCTTTAGGTTTACGCTCTTTGCTTTTGTCACTTATATTTTATTAGCTGACTGCGCTTATGTACAGCGATCTGTGGGCGTGACTTATAGCCGCTCTTATGCGCATTAGATTTTATAGACTGTTTTTTGACTTGCTAGCATGTCCATTTTGGGTTGGCTCTTATATACAAGCTTGACTTACACATACTGGCTATGTATTTGTCTATATACTTGCTGGTGGCTGCTTTTGCAATAAACTTTGCGTTGGCCGTCACGACAAATGAGCGGCAATTTATGCGCTTTGTTTTATCGCATATGAAAATTAATTTTACACGAATTTTTTGCCGTACATATAAATTCGTATTAATTAATGCACAACACAAAGTTATACATATATACTAAATATATAGTATACTATATATGTATATAGTTTCAGCTGATGGGTGCAACCTGTTTGTCATTTAACTTGTGAAATCTGTTTGCACAAAATATGAAATCAGCTTTTGTTTAGTGGGCGTGAGTTTGTGGCACGAGTTTTGCGATTTTTATTTGGTAAATGAAGGCAAAAATCCAAAATATATGATATAATAAAATATAAAATGAAATCTTTGTAAATTTATCTGCATATTTCGCTAATGATGAGAGCAACAGCTGACGAACTTGTTCTAAATATACATTTTTGGATGATAAAGTTGAGCTGTTCTTTGGGAAGCACCAAATTTGTAGGCACTTTCTTTTTCGTCTGTTTTTTTTAGATTTTAGTGCGTAGCAGCTGTGGAAATTTTTCTTAAAATGGTGCAGAAACTCCATTTTGTAAGTCAACAGTAGGTCTGTAGAATTTAAGATTAGTCTTCATTGGATAAAGTTGATAGAAACTACATTTGAAGAAAGCATGAATAACTTGAATACACAATCTTTGAGTTATTATTATGGTGAAGAACTCTTTATCTTCTTTTTATCATATAAAATGCAATAAGAAGTTTTCGATTTCTGGTTTTCATTGACTGCATAGTGCAATGTTCAGCTGCAACTAAATTTAGGCAAGGAATTTGTTTGTTGTACCAAAATGGCTTTGGAATTTTATAGACATAATTGTTTAAGGATAAGTTTACAAGGCATTAAAATATTTGCTAGCAATTATAAACATGGTAAATATTTTAATTATTTTGTTCAATACCATGGCATGGAAGCCTCATTAGAATCGTGAATTCGTTTCGATTAGCGAGAGACCAAAAATTATTTCGTGTTTTGATGCAAAACAATGATCTCATAAAAGCTTGATGAAATAAAATTCTATCATTTATAATTTGTATTTCCCCCTACGGGTCTCTAAATAAACCTCTTTCTCTATGTATCTTAAAAAAAAAACACATTTTTCTCTTGTATCGGTTTTAGTAATCGTTTTTTTTTTTCATTCGATTTGTTGGCCAATCAATTATAATAAATAATTGAATTATCATCTTAAATCAGGAAATCTTATCTTAAGCAAAACCATCATTTCAATTAAATTTACATTTCTTGGCTTAGGGGCCGTTCCCAAACTACGTGAACATCTCCCCCCTTCCGTGACCAACCGTAGTATAACGAAAACCCCTCCATAGTTGTTACTTAGGCAATCGTGAGTCCTAGAAACTGTAACAAAGAAAAGGAAGAAATATATGAAAACTTCTGGATCTGGAGTATAAAAGACAGTTAATACTCTTTTAACATGGTTTTGAAATAACACGGTCTAAATAAACAATTTTTTTATACAATTTCATTAATTTATCTCGTTTAAGAATATGTGTTCAATTAAAATTTTAAAGAAACATATTTTTATTAATTTTATCTTTCAGAAATTTAGTTAAGATATTTCTGTCTTTATCACATTAAGTATTTGCTTCAGCGTTTTTTTCTGGAACGTATTCCGATACTTCTTGTATTCTTCACTCCTAAGTGGAGCATAGAGCCTCTTGGTTACATTCATCATGTTGTCGTTATAACGTGAAATTAGCTCCTCTAAATAATCTTGGGTACCCCTTGGAGGCATGTTTCCATTATTGTTTTGTTCTTGTTATTTTGACATCTTTTATGAGAATCAATGAGTGATGGGCTCAAAAATCTTTAGTTAAAAGCCGCCCCTGATATGGGGAAACAGACGCTTAGCTCAGAACTCTTCCCCGACCTTACCGGAAAGGGTGGCCCTACCGACGGCATCGCACGTGGGTTCATCGCCCCTAGTGAGCTACAACAAGATGGCAGCCTCGAAGGGGCGGGACGTATTCTTCTTCTTCTTATGTCCTGTTACTCCTAGTGGAGCATAGCCCGTATTCTGGTGAACCATTAATTCCGACTGGGATTCTTTAACCTTAAAATAGAACTGGAAATATAATAGAAAGCTAAATCGCCATTTCGGTTGGTTTTGACTTCCCAGATTATTAAAACGGACTGACTGATTGGCAATCAAATTAGAAGCCAATTAGTGAGAGCTGGAGATCTAAAATTTGGCATGCAATTTAATTTCATCGATTTAGAAAAGATTTTTGAAAAGGCTTCCTAAATGTAGAACAATAAGTAGGTTATAGTTTTTTGTGGAGAACTTCCATAATGTAAGCATACGGCTTGGTACATCTGCGTCTTATGGAAATTAAAGAAAAGCGGAAAAACCAAACTGAAACTTTCGCCGAAACGAGAATCGACTTAAATGCAGAGCGCGTAGGAGGGTCAAGCGAATGATGGTTGGGAAGACCACAGGGGTCGAAGCGCCGTATCATAATACACTTTGGAAGGCTATAAAATTCAGCATAATTTCTTCTGCATCACTTTAAATTTGATTAGTATGGAAATCCACTGGCATTTTTCACGTAACCCCATTTATTGGTTTTTTCTTCATGGGTTCCTCACAAAGAGGTAGGTCATTGCGAGTAAAATATCTTTTCTCCCCCAAACCTCATAGAGAGCAGGGTATCTTCTTATTTAAAGCTGATTTATAGATATACGTTTCTAACTCATGTTTTATCCTTATACACATACTTCATCTTCTAAGGAACAATAACCATCTGCTGGTAAAGTTTCCTGTCTCTAGCTTAAATACTCTTCGAAATCTAATTATTTATATAAACTTACGAACGCACAAACAGACGGACAAGGCTCAGGGGTGTCTGCCACGCCTCTTTCATCATTAAATCAAGTTGGCGGCTCTAACTTCTCTTGGAAATCTACGTATTCATGCATAAGGACGGACACACAGACGGTCATGACTCGGTAGTGTCTACCACGCCTCTTTCATTATTAAATCAAGATGGCGTTAGCATCCAAAAGAGGCACACGAAAAAAGACAAAGATAATTTATTTCTAGAAACAATTTGATAATAAGTATTAACTTATTAGTTGCAACTCAAAGACTCAATTTACCCAAGAAAATCTCTAATAATTCAAGACACAGCCCATTCGGATTGGGCAATAAATTGTCTTGGTACCTCATTTCTTCGACCAACTATTAATAGAGCTTCCCATCCTCCACCTACGAGCGTCTGACAATATAGTCATTTAGAGAATTATTATTATACTTGTCCACAAGATTAAATTTTCATTGCCCAATTTCCGAGCTCCTATATCCTATCCTTCCTTGAGCTTTTATGCTTTTCATCAATATGTGTGGCTTAAGCCTTTCGATAACATTTTCAGTTGATAGTTTGCAAATAGTTGACTCTACATCTAGTTAACATCAAGTTAAATTGGTGTCCAAACCAGAGACCGACCAGAGACCATATCCACCTCCACAGGCACGGACATGGATAGACACATGGACACACACCACAATCACAATCACACATGGATAAGCTTTGTGGTTTTCGTATAATTGCAATTTCCATTCAACTGTTTGTTTGTTGTCGTTGTTGTTATTGTTGCTGTTGTTGTTGTTGTTGGACTAACTTGAACTTGGTTTCATTTGTATATTTGGTTCGTTGGGGTTGTTGTTTTTGTGTGTCTTGAGTTGTTGTTGTTGTTGTTGCTATTGTTGTTGTTGTTAGTGCCTATCATAAATTGCCAAAGTGCGGAGGCAGCTGCCTAGACTAAGCTAATCGGTGGCGTTTCATCTGGTAGCAGGTTCCAGCTTGTTTCAGGAGCTAAACAAGCCGCCTTAACTTGGCGATAAGTTGTCGGTTCTACTGAATGTGCCTTGTTGTGGTTGTTGTTGCTGCTATTCTGCCCCCTCTTGTTATTGTTGTTGTTGTTGTTGCTGTCGTCGTCTTACAATACAAAGCCGCAAGCATACGCATAATTAGGCCTGACATTAAAAAGGTTGAAAAAAAAAAATACAAATTTTGGAATCAGTTTTGGAGCAGTGCACGACAGTGGGATACTCTGCGTCCTTTATGGCTGAAAATCTAAACTCAGACCCGATAAATGGGAAAAGGGGGAAGGATTCCTCCGGCCGCCGAGTTTTTCAGGAGTCGTTACTCTCGTTATTCAATCGTGTAATAGAGGGAAGAAGTACATTTTCCACCCAGGCCCGCAGTTTCTCTCACGGCGCCTAGGTATCCAACTAATAGAGGACTTCAGTAGTAGTAAGTGTTGTTATAATAATTAGGCTAGGCTTTTTTATCACAAACATAGTGCCTGTGTCTCCAATACAAAATACGATCTCACAAAAGCAGTCCAACAATCAGTTATCAGGTCCCATTATAGATTCACTAAATTTAGGTGAAACCCAATTTCCAAAATTTGAGCCAATTTTCTTGGAATTCGAAATACGCTAATTATTTATGTTTTAGAAGTTGTTAAGATGGGGAGGAGCTGGAGACGGTGGAGCACTTCTTCATTCACTACCCCGGGCTGTGCAAGGCAAGGCTTAAGACGTACTTCTTAGTTGACCTATCCTATCCTCGAGAGGAGTCGAGCCTTATTCTCTCCGCCCTATGGGTGTGACTGTTAAGATCATAAAACGGACTCCTGAGTGGGGGCAGGGTGGTGTAAGGGCCACTCGGCGGTATCACAATTCCGTCCCCTAAGTGAGTTGGGACGTCAGGTCCCGATCGCCGCCCTAACCCTAACCTATGTTTTAGGAAATTCCTGAGAACCTTTTGTGGATGCCCTACCGAAGCCTGTGTCGACCAAAGGATAGCATTGTTTTGCTTTTGAAGCTCAAATTTGATCTCACTAGGTCTAGTGTTACAATAATCATAAATATTTGGTCGAATTTTAATATAATGAATTGGAGAAGGTAATAAGGGCTGTGTGAACAAAATTAAATAGGAGATTTCAAATTGACTCTAACTCAGTTTTGAAGATATTTCCAGTATGGAAAGCACATCCTTCAATTGGCTGCCTTGTCTTCATTCCAAGTTCTGTATCTTTGTGCAACATTTCCAGCACCCAATTACCAAACTTACTGAGTTGTCCATACTTTTCCGGGTTAATTTCTTTCGTCAGAAATCTCATATCAGGTTGAATGGAATGCAATGATCAAATAATCTGATACAATATTTCTGGAATTTTAATACTAACCGCTGCGTCTGTCTGCCTAGTGGCTTAAGATCCAAAAATAAATCTGTTAAATTTTTCAAGGGTGGACAGTCTCAGAAGCATATCAGTTGAAAAAACTATCTTTGCTATCTAAGCACTTCTTGTATATGAAAGTTCTGATTGTAGCTAAAAAAATTTCAAATTTCAACTCAATTTAATGGGACTTTATCTCGGCCAGATCTATCCCCTCCTTTTCTGGGTCTTAGTCTATTGTTCTTCGTATGGTCTTCATGGCTCGATGATCTAATCATACGTTTTGCTACTAACAGCTCTTAGCAGATCCAAATGACTTGGTTCTAAGTATCAAATTTTGAGTACTCTAGACTCTTATCATCTCCGGAATCAAGGTCTTCATCCATGAAGTATCCCAATCATAATCCAAGATTATGTATGACATTTGTGATACTTGAAGAGCTCATGGACTGCCTCGCCTACTTGTTCCCGTCACATACCATACCACAATCTAGAATACTCTTAACCCTACCAGAAATAAAGGGAACTGCTGCTCCGCCCAGCTCTCTAGATCAAGTTGCTCGCTCTTGTTGTTATTGTTGGCCATACAATTTAGCCAAATAATTGTTGCATGCATGCTAGTTGTTGTTGTTGTTGTTGCTGCTACTGTTGTTGTTGTTGTTACATGACTTGGCCATCGAAACAATAAAGCTAAGTTTGCAATGGTTTTAGGCCTGGGTCCTGCTCCTGGTCTTGCTCTTGGTCTTGGCCTCTTCGCAATCGTGGCATCTTAATGCAACGTTGACATTTAAATAGATGCTAATTTTCATCATAACTGCAAACTGGCTTAATGAATTTTCTATTTTCCCATTTTCATTTTTTTTTTTCTTCTGACTTGAACTCAAAGATCGCTGCATTTCCTGCTGCTGTCGGTCGCTTTCTTTGACCGCGTGAATCCGTGTCTAACTCCAACTCCATGTGTGTTGGTAGTTCTGTGATTTGACCAAAAACAGCTCATTGACGGAGGCGTCGACGGCGACGTCGGCAGCGGCGACGATAGTTGCCAAGCTTGCGGATATAAACGTTTTGGGGCTCTCGAGAGCTCTCATGTTGTTGCCCGGATGCAATGTCTACGCAGTGGCTGCCTTGTTGTTGTTGCTGAATCTTCTCTTTGCTCTGTTCTGTGGCTGTTTCGTGTCAACTCGCTTTGGCTTTGGCTTTGTTTCCAAGCCGACTTAGCCACAACCGAGCAAGCAAACCAAACCGAACTGAACCAACCCAACCCAATCCATACTAAAAACCAAACCAAACCAACCGCCCCATTTTACTCTTGAGCACAGCCATAACATTTGTTTAACGTTTCCTGTTGAGCTTCTGTTTGAATGTTGCTTGAACAACAACAACATCAACATCCCCGTTGCCAGCGGCAAGGAGAGCACAGTGGGACAATGTGGCTTAAAATCAAACTAAAAGCAGGCCAGAAAACGGATTAATTGATTGACGTTGATTTGTGTTATTTATTTTGGAGCTGGAGTTTGGGTGGTATCGGAGCCATAAGTTATAAATTGGGGGCTTTTTTTTTTACTTCAAAAATGAACTCGAAGATGTAGTTCCACTTAAAGAAGTTCCTCAAACTATCAACGGATAGATTAATTAATTTTTCGAGTTCCTTTCACTTGGAAAAAATTTAAAAAAAATGAATTTTTTTGTATAACCCGAGAATTATGGGGATGAAATTTATAGTATATTATAGTCGGGTTGTGTAAAAACAATAAATTCCTGCATACTTTTTCTCTTGCTGTTTTCTTATTATTTACATTATCCGTAGTCAGTGATATGGAAGCGCGGGTCTGTTAGTAAGGAAATTAAAATGAAAACTAAATCTAGCAAATAATGAGTTCTATATTTCCTTACAACTTGGTATTTTTAAAAAAGTTTCATTATATTTTATAGCTCTTGACCATATATGATTTATTGTTTTTAATATTTTTATAGCCAACCCCGGAAATGCAATCAATTAAACAAACAGCTCGACTCTCTAATTGCCGAAACGTGAAGAGCCCTTTCAACGAGCTCTAATTTTGTCGTATGTAGAAAATGTGCACGCCGTTTGTCATATTTGGACCACTGTGCAGCGGCGGCGTTGGCGGCATCATTGCCATTTGCCGGTTGTTGTGATTCCCGGCCCGTTTCGTGCAATTGTGCGTTAGATTTAAGTGCTTTCGTGGCTGGCTTAATTTGCATTTTTATTTTTATGTTTTCATTGAAAGCGCCATCATCAATGGGCACCGTGTTGCACCATGGGTTAACCATGGCTAAGACCGTGCAACCAGCGGGCCAACTGGCAAACGGTCCAACATGCAATGATCGTTGCTTCGGCTTTGGTCACATTTTCGGTTGCTGCTTTGTTGCGGCTCCTCCTATCAGTGGCGGTAGATGCATACAACATCAGAACAGTAGCAACAACAAATGCAAATGTTTATGGCCCAAATGTGAGTAGCTCCTTGAGAGACTTGGGAGCAGCTGTGGTTCATTGTAGCTAAGGCTGCTGGCGTTGGAGGTGGCATTTTTTTTTTTTTTTTTTGTCATTTCGTTTGTCTTAACTCCAAACTCAGGTGATGACTGGCAAACAACAGTTGTAGCCGCCACCGCCACCACCGCCAGCGTTGCTTCTTGCTACTTGTGATGTGGCCATTTTGGTAAAAACAACTAATCAATCCGCAAATGTGCCATCCGTCAATCATTGTTGCATACAACATGGAGCGGCGGCGACGTCGACTGGCCAAAGCACTCCGAGCTCTGGTGTAGGTCAACCACGACACCATCGACGACGCTGCCACCGCCACCGCCAACCAGCGCCAGATTGACTTGCATTCACCACCAGCAAAATGCCACCTCGATGCCTCGACTTGGTCGGTCGGTCACATTGAATGTCACCATTCCAATTTGAAAATTCATTCATTGCTGCAATGCACTGTGAGATAATTTAGAGGATTCCAATGTCACAATAGAACGGGGGAGCGATTTGCTAAGACACAGCTCTGACAAATCTTGTCAAATGAACTGATATCTGAGACTTTCTTCAATATCTTGAACACAATGTGGCCATTATTTCCAAAACAAAACGTTTTAGTGCTTTGAGTGGACAAGCAAGCTCTGGGTTTAAAGGACATTGTGAGAAAACTTGGCTTATGGAATTGTCTTTGCTGTTGGTTTTCAAATCTGCTTAATATATCATATGTATCCCTTTCCTACACAATGCTGTTCCATGTGACCTCTGGGATTGCTAGAGTTTCCCATTAAATTTTAAGCTTATTCTCCTTGACCCTTAAGATTCCTAGTGCTTCCTATAAAGCTGGCAGCTCAATCTCCTATGAACTCTGCAGAAATGGATCTTTAACATATTAAAATGATTTCTTTCTTTGCTCTTTGGGAACACTCGTCCATAGCGTAACATCTCTAGAGATCCACATAGTGCCCAGTTTGCACATTCATTTCAGTATTCGGAGATCTTGGCCTGTAGAGAGTCAATTGTGAATGATTCAAAGAGATTCACGTAGACTGTCTTCAAAGAATCGATATTTCTAGTATCTTCATAAACTAAAGAATCAGTAAATCAGCATTGCAAGAGAGACGTGTATCTTAAAGCGGATTTTATCAGTGATCCCTTCTGATCTCTTCTGTCATCGGTGAGCTTTGTTGGAAAAACTTTATACATACGATTTTGTGAGATGAAATATTGGACCAAAAATGCGAATTTCTACTTCTATGAATACGGGAGAGGGAGTGATTGCCCTGAGCTCGGAGTTTTATCAGTGTTCGGTGTAATTACTATCGTTGTAACGTGATTCAAAAAAGATGTACGAGAGGGGACGGTACATTTTCTCCCCCGGGCTCAGATTTTCTCTCAACGGCTCTGAGTAGACCTATTGGTTCTTGTTTAAAGGTTAGGTTAGAGTTAGGTTAACTAGGCAGCTCGACACAAGGCTGAGATCACCTGGAAACCTTGCGATCCCTTTTAGAGACAGGAGAAGGAAATGATAGGAGAAGGAGCGTGTAAATGCTTGGAGTTTGGGGATAGGGGTGTTAAAATAGCCAATGAATGCCCAATTTCGCCTAATCATCCTTCTGGCGGATTCAATAAAAGACCAAAGTACAATTTTTCCAGACTGCCCAGGACTGCAAAGACTGGCTTTCCCAGATATAGGTGCTGGATTCTTTCTATCTCTTGCCCGATCCCACAGCCGTGACAGAAATCATCACCCTTTGTTTAAAATTTTATATACATTTTGTTGAGTTCAATTCATTTGATAAATTAAGAAGATATTAAAAGAGTATTAGAAATTCTTACCTTGCTGGGAGGAGAGTAAGCAAGAGCCGCGTTAAAGTCTGCCCAGAACAGATGGAAGCACTTCATTAGATCTCTGTTTGCTGGATAACCATAATTAGGAGATATTTTGGTGTAATGGTTTGGATAGCGTATGGTAACCTAATAATGCCAGCCTCTATACCGATTCCCCCTTTCCCGACCCATACTATCGGCCCGCTCGACCAGCCATAATTAGGAGATCTTTTGTGTAATGGTATGGATAGCGTATGGTAACGTAATAATGCCAGCCTTTACACCGATTCATCTTAACCCTTACGGTCCGCCATTGGTCTCTGGAGGACTTCGACCCGAGCTCGACCGACATTAGCTTTCGATCATTATTCGCAGAGTCTCTACAACTATCATTCTCGGTCCAAAAGATTAACGTTGATCACAAAGCCAATAGATCTCGTGACTTATTCCCATCAGTGCTCAGCTAATTCCAGCTTTAGTACTTACTAGATAATTTTTCTCAGTGTTACCACCAAATCATTTGATGAAGTCTGACTGAATGCCGTCGTTGTAATTGTTGTCGCTGTGTTGTCGTTGTTAGCATTTATTATTAGCCTTTCCCAAATTGACTATTTTTGGCACTGCTGATGGCCACACGTAAACAACAACAACAACAATTCTGACAACAACTGCAACTGCAGCAACAACAACATGCCACCATGCCGCACATATCACAGCAAGACAAATTTCTATATAATTGCATTGAGAGAACGAACCCGTCGCTTTGATTCAAGCCAAGTTACTCAGAGCCAGCCCAGCGTGCCGTATGGATTCTGCCAGTTGAGTTCGGGCCAGTTCAGTCCAGGCCCACTTCGAGTCCTCAGCCCAGCCCAGCCCAGTTCTCGAGCCCCTCGACCAGCTTAAAACAATGCAGCATTATTTTTATTTTTATATAAATTGCATGCCACTGCATGTGGCATTCCATTGGACTCATGGACTTGGGTTGGTCGACTTTTTGTTGTTATTGTTGTAGTTGTTGTTTTTTGTTTTTTTTGGTGACCGCAACTGTTGCGTTCCAAGCTCAACTCTAATTGTCATTTAATGAGACACGCTCGGTATTTGCGCACGACACACGACTATCAATTTGCGAGCTTTGACTTGGCTTTTGATGTAGATCCTTTTCCAAATTCTGGCTTCTTGGTTTTGGTACGGTTCTGCGGACAAGCTTTTTTTGAGAAAGGATGCAGTTGAAAAGTGAATGGGCGGTAGGGAGTTGGGCGTTATGTAGATCATGGAAAGTGAAGCATGTTGTGAGAAGATAAATTTGGTTGGGATTTTTAATTTTTAATAGTTTGGATTTTGAAAAGTTTTTGATAGGACCTCTTGCCATTTATTAGGCAAAAGAATGATCAGTATTCAGTAAAAGAATGATCTTCGATATCGGCCAAGTTTTTAAAATCTTCCAACAGATGATATTACCAAAGGCTGCTTTTCAACACAGTTGATTTAATGTTTTCCTAGACTTCCGAAAATGGAAGATGATGACTCCAACTGAAAAGAATTCTTTCAAATATTATTTGCATGTAAAATTCCGCACAGTGGAAGCTTTACGCTTA
Organism: Chymomyza amoena; assembly: GCA_037043745.1. Classification (NCBI taxonomy): domain Eukaryota; kingdom Metazoa; phylum Arthropoda; class Insecta; order Diptera; family Drosophilidae; genus Chymomyza; species Chymomyza amoena. The sequence goes on from JBAMAX010002024.1 coordinate 329,695, forward strand.
ACACACTTAAGTTTCGGGAAATTTAAAATAAAACACATAATTTTTAATCTTCATCGATATTAATTGTGTCTCCTTCAAAATATGACCTTTTTAAAGCGATATACATATGAAACCTCTTTTACCAATCATTAAAACATGCCTTGCAGCCATCGGCCGCGATGTCCTTCAGTACCCTCAGCGAATTTTCTTTTATGGCCTCAGTTGTCTCGAAAAGGGTTCCACGGAATGAAAACTTTAGTTTTGGAATCAAAAAGAGTCGATTGAGTGGTTGAATGATAATATAAATTGGCTTCGTTCCCATAAATATGTTTATTCAGTAGATGGCGCCAGCAGGTTATTGTGGCTAGATGGCGCTAACGACTAGTTGCTCATTAAAAGTAAAAAAAATAATAAATAACATAAATTCAATAAAAATAAACTTTTTGTTGTATTAGTGAATCAAGAAGGTGGCGAAGCCCCATAGTGTACAATAGATTACGAATTACCGGCCAAATGGCCGTACTGGAATTAAAAAAGAACTAAACTTTACTAAAAACGCGATAAGTGAAGCCATCATCAAGCAGTTCTTGAATCTGCAGAAACATGGCTTCCATTATTTAATACTTGCCACATGCATCTTGGCTTATAAATTTTATATTTCCAAATCCCCAATTACTCCAGTTGGCGACAACTCATAAATCTCTGCAGGTGAACTGACCAACTAACCCAGCTGGTTCTTAAGATTCTTTTCAACTTGGAACTGTAGCATGCAGCTCCCCTGAGCGTAACAACAAGAGCAACAAGCAGAACTCCAAGTCCAAGTTGAGCTCGAGGAGTAGCTAAGTTGCAGTCAGAGAGTATCATGTCCGACTTAGAGACAGTTTGTCTTAGCTTCTTTTGCTAATTAAAATGTCTTGGTGCTGTCACTCAAGTTGTGGTTGGTTGTTGGACTGGGGCCAGTGGATCGCATCGTCGTCGCGTCGTCCAAGAGACCGACTGTCTGAGCTCGTCTTAGCGTAACCAAACAGACGCCCATTTTGGTCGTCGTACTGGTCGGAGGCAGGGCCGGCCAGCATGCAACATGCAACAATGTGATTTTGCCTTTTTATTTTTATATAGTTGGTCAGACGCAGCCGGCCAGACGCCCGAGTGCTACAATTTCATTGGAAGTTGTCTTAGACGCGGCTGCTGCTGCTGCTGTTGCTCCGCCATGGCGTATACGCAATGTGCAGCAAAATGGCGGCCGCCAAGTTGCTACAATTTGCAATTATTTTGCCTGGCACTAATCAAAATTAAAATGATGTACCGGAGCGGGCAGAGGCGACCACGGGCGCTGTCACAGTCAGAATCGGAGACAGAAATCAATATTCTAAATTCTTTAACGCGTGTGCACATTTAAGGCAACGCCAGGCTCATTGAAATGCGACGCAGACGCGCAGCTGCCGGCAGAGCAGTCGGCACTTATACGCAATTTCGCGCCTTATTTGGTTCAAACATTTTGCTGTTTTTATGCCTTCGGTTGTTTTTTTTTTCGTTTGCGATTTACTTGGCTGGCATATAGAATAGACCTGATCCAGACATTGTCTGAGCCGCTTCAAGCTTTAAGACCTCAAACACCTAAGCAGACTGTTTGGCTGCACAGCTACTAATCTGGGATTTCTTGTTTTTGTGTCTTTACAGGATGAGCGCTCGCCCACGTCGTCAGGCAATGAATCGGATGATTCTTCGGATGTGGACATGCCAGCGCTGGCCAATGGCGGTGAGACGGCCAAATCAACGCAGCAGCAGTCTGCAATGCTGCTGGAAGCCAAGACAGAACCAGCTTCGTGCTCAAACACCAGCAGCAGCAGCAACAGACCAACGCCAGCCTTAACCTATCAGCAGCTGCAGCAGCATCATCTTCAGACTGAGCGCCCCAGTGGCAGCGGTAGCAGCACAGCTGCCGCCGCCGCCGGCGCTGCTTCTACAGCGACCAGCAGCAGCGCAGCCAATGCCACCGCTGCGGCCACGACTGATAGCAAATATGTCTACCCCGCTGCTACTTTTGCCCACATGGCGCCGGAGATGCTGCGTCAGCTGATACAGACAGGAGGACTGCAGCTGCATGCGGAGGAGGGTGAGTAGCGAGATGCGAGAGGGTTGCCTTGTATATTAAGGGAATGACAATGGAGGAGAGAAAGCAAATTGAGTTTATAATTTAGAGCCTACAAATTGCTTGGATGAAAGTCACTTGGGAACGATGAGAGCGAATTTTTTGATCGGCTTAAGTGGAGCTTTTCAATATAGCACTGGGTTCCGAATGATTTGAGAAAATATAGATATGCCTCGACGGGATGACCAAGACAAAGAGGGCCAAGCAATACATATCTGAATCTTAAGTACAGAAGTGTATAAAGATGGATTCCAGAGTAAACTTTTCAGAATTTTGAGTAACTCAGCCTAACTCCAAGAGTGGCTGAGAGGATTTGGAGGTACTCCTTGGTTTCATGCTTTTGATTTTAAGCCCGGTATATGTTTATAAAGTCGGGAATAGCGAAATTTAATTTTCATTGTTTTAGACTACAGTTTAGGCCAAAATATGGATACACCTTCAAAAATAACGTTTTAACGAAAGCAAATCACTTGATCAGCTTTTTCCTGGTATATGTTATGGCGTATTGACTTCTACGGATAAGTTTTCATGTATTTATGATAAATTGGAACAATGGTATATTAAAAAAATTTATTAAAAACCAGTGGCGAATTCACGGGGGAATTTTCGGGTCCGTACCTGTCAGCACCTAATATGCGATTTCTTGAAAATGTGCATCTTTTGCTTTGTTTGGATGATTTTTTGAAGTATTTTCACTAGAATGTCTATCCAAAGCGATAACGTCTTTGCCACATTTTCATAAATGAGGAAGGCAAAATGGTTGGAAATCTCTCACATGGCGTTTAAGCTCCTCTCAGCTCTATTGGATTGATTTTAGTCGATGAATTTACTCTCTTAGGCGCACCAAGGTCTTTTACTTTTTCAAATGGCCTTTACAAAATTCCGAAGCATATTTTAGATTATTGATCTGTCTAAAAATGAATTTTCGATCAAGCAAATTATTACCAGATGAAATAAATGGTCGTTGGAGAATTCTATGAGTCTTTTGTCATGAGGCAGGAATGGTCCAACCTTATCATACAGAAGCAACCCCAATACAACAACAATACAGAGCCTTTGGATTTGAGCCGCTCATCTGTTTGACGACCAACCAACTGGCTTTGATTGCATCCAAAACTTCGAAATTTTGACTCGTCGCAGCACAGCAGAGATTTTCATTTAACTATTGACCAAATTTCATATTGTTTACCAAATACTAGTAATTTTTTAGAGAGTTTTCTTTACAATAATCCGTCCGATTATTCAATTTTTAAGGCTCTATGCTCCACTTAGGAGTCCAGAATTCATAGTAGTAGTAGTATACGGTTTCACCATATTCACAATATGGCACAATATTCTAAATTATTTCGACTGAGGATTTGGATCAGTGTTTCTTGAAGATATTTAATCATTAATAAGTGGTTGTTATCTGTTTGAGATGTTTTTCTCCGCCGTCCACGTCCAAGTCCGTTCTTGTTTCTTCCTGTTTAAATACCTTTTTTTCCTGCGTACCACTCTTTGAAACCTTCAGTAAAAATATCTTTTATTACTCTGAATTACCTTTTTCTTCAATTAGGTAAATTACTTTTTATTTCTATCAAAAAAATATAAAATAATACCATTTCATTCAAAAGTATTATAAGGTGTGCTCATTTTTTTGGCCTGTACTGTACGTGCAAGGAAAGGTTGTTTTGAAAGCAAATAATTTTTCATCAAATAGAATTGAAACTTATCCGTACATCCCGGAATGTTTAAACATTTTATCCTATCCCAGCATGCAAATTGGGCGCATAATATGGAAGTACGAGTATATAGGCGTCAAGGGACTCGCGTATAAATTAAAAAGCCAGAAAATACTCTATGTGGAGCAACCATTAGATTCACTTCAAAAGAAAAAAAAATTATTTCTTTATTTATCCCCGAAATATCCAAGGCAACCCTCGCATTACCTAAAACCCATTGCTTTTATAACAAATGGATTTTTTTTGTACCTTACAGATGGCAATCAGTATGTGACCATACCTTTGAGCTCCACAGCGTCCAAGCTTATCAAGCTCAACAAAATGGCCGCCAGCACCAGTGCGCAGGCAGCGGCTGCTTCTGCGTCAGCGTCAGCGTCGGCAGAGAAAAGCGAGCAGAGCGCAGAGAAAATTTTAAACATCAAGCAGGAATACGATTAACTGTGACTTTTCTCGCTCTACGTAATTGGAAAATGCTTTTATAAGAATGAAAAAAAAAACAAAAAAAAAAGAAATACACACACACTTGACCCACCACCAAAAAAACACACACACTCAAACACACACAAATACACATTTTTCTATCAATAGGTTTTTTATACTTTGTCACTTACGTATCAAAATTTGTACTTAGACATGTAAAGCAGCAAATTGTGCACACACATACAGACACACATGAAATACACACACACAGACACACACTAAGTCATATATCTAATACTTATATAACAACAAGCATATATAACTATTTTTATACCTATTTAAGCCCCGGGAAAATGGCGTTTGTCTAAAAACTGGCTAAAAGCTGACAAGCGGATATTGTAAGTTATAAAGTTTTGCAAGTTACGATATTTAAGCTTCAATTAAAAGAAATATAAAGAAAAGATTATTAAATTGATTATGATCATAATGAGGATGATGGTAATGATGAGGATGGATGTAATGATTATGATGTTCCTAAGCTGCAGAGATAAAGTTGCTTTGTTAATAGTTTATATTGTTTTATGATACATATAAAAAGAAAATCTTTTTTTGCATACAACAAATGAAGTTGGTTTTTATTGGGTGGGTGCTGAAAAAAATTGCTGGAATTAAAGACTTTTATAAGGTTTGTAAAGAAATCAAAATTGTATTAAATTTAAAAAGAAAAAAAAGGGCAGAGTTCCAATAGGCTGAATGGGTAGAGTATGGACTTCAAAGTCTTCTCAAGGTCAATACCCAGTCCAGGCAAATTTTCCTTTTTTCCATTGTAAGGTCTCAAAGTCTGCTCAAGAACCATGTTCGATACCCCGTCAAGGCAATTTTTCTTTTTTCCGTTTTAAGGTCTCACAGTCTTCTCAAGAACCATGTTCGATTCCCAATCAAGACAATTTTTCCTTTTTTTTTATTTTAAGGACCTCAAAATCTTTCCAAATGCGATTACCAGTCAAGACAATTTTTTATACTGTACTTAAAAGTACAAAGGGTATACTAAATTTGTGCAATGTATGTAACGGGCAGAAGGAGGCGTGGCAAGTCCTTCATACCAAAATGCTTATCATAACCTCGGGTAGCGATTGAGCCATGTACGTCCGTCCGTCCGTCTGTATGAACGCCTAGATCTCAGAGACTAGAAGAGCTAGAAACACCAAACTTTACTTTAACTTCGAATCAGAATTTTTGGTAAGCCGATTCATGCGGCTCCAAATTTTATGGATGCGAACCCCCCACCCTCCACAATCGAATTACCGTGTTTTCTCCCACACCCCTCCCCTATACCCCATAAAAATCAATAATGTGGACTTTGGTCGACCTATTCTGCTTCTTGAATCACTCTTATTTTGTCCAATTCCTATATGCCTAGAAACTACAACCAAGATGGAAGATTGATGTATGGCCACCCCCCGATTACTTATTCATATTTCTAAATACTCGTATTATTCGTTTCACTCAGCTTTCGAATGTAACAAGTTCCACAATGCTTGACATTTGATATTTAGCATTTTGATTGATGTTTGCTGTATTTGCAGTGCTGATTGATTGACGACATAATCTTATTGACACTTAACCCAATTAAACGACACTCATTACCTGCTTGTCTCAAGTACAGCGCACCTGTCGTGGAAGGAAGGGGTTTCCAACGATGACGACGACGTCAACGCTGACGTCTGCGCTTCCGTTGACGCCCAAGCACTTTGCATGCCCAAGAGGTCTGGGCGTGGACGTGGCCATGGGCATGGGGGCAAGGGTGCTATGGGATGAGTGTGTGTATGCGTTCTGAGTGTGCCCCTTGCGACGTGTTGCACATAGTAATGGACGCTGAGCATTGAAAGCCGCCGTTGTCTGCTTATTGTTGGCACGCGCCTTAACTTCCGTGGAGTTTCTTGCCAGCTACAAAAACAAAACTGGCCAGCTTTCAAGCCGGAAGCCGTAAGTAGTTGTTGTAGCAGTTCTTGGCTTTTATGGCCAGGCGATGACAGAGCAACTGTAAAAACAAATAAAAAGAACAACAACAAACAAACAAAAGCAACAATAAAGCCAGCCAGCAAGTTGCCTCTGCCACACGTGGTCAAAGTTGAGTGGGTCACTAAACTCCATGGTGTCCCGCAGCAAGTGCTTGCCCCTGACTGTGGCCATGTCCTCCTAATGGAGTTGTGTTGGAAATGAAACCGCAATTAGCGTTGATTGTGTTCCACGAGTTGATTGACATTCGCGTATACTTACTTGGTGGGGGGTGGTGGGTGCTAACTATCCATTGTGGGTGCAGTGTCTCTTTGTCTGTTTATTAACTGACCCTCAACCCACCTCAAACAGACCACAAGTACAGGCACACAAACAAACATTTACTCATGCATATGATTATTGATCCTGCAGCAGGTACAACTGAACTGGGGATACACTTACAGGGAGTACATAAGCTGGAATGGAAGTTCTATCCGGCTATTTGCACTTTTACTCTCCAACCCAAAAGGGAATAGACTGAAGGCGGAGTAAGGTTTGCTCGGAGCTGACCACCAAAGAAGTTCAAGGGTTCCTGGAATTGAAAGAAATGATAAAATGAGGTGAGAATGGGGGTGTGGAAAGCTGATGCAGTTTCCCCTCTCCCTGCTAAGCTTTATCAGGATCATACAGAAAGACTCTCAAGGCCGTTTTACCAAACAGAAGGCGGAGTAAGGTCTTCTCGGAGCTTATAACCAAAGAAGTTCAAGGATTTCTGGATTTGAAAGAAGTGAAAGAATGGGGTTAGGAAAGGTGGTGCAGTTTCCGCTCTCCCTGCTAAGCTTTTTCAGGATCCGATAGAAAGACCTTCTTATTAAAGTTTTGTCAGACACTCCCAGTCTTCGATCATACGCCGCTGCAGTGTATGCAAATTTCGACCCCTTGCGACTAAATCCCACCCATGCTCCTTCCGTGTCTGTCGTCTGACAGACCTTTGCGATTATTATTAATGGTTGGACACACGCGCTTGCCGTACTTTGTACTTCGTATGGGAACCGCAACCGCAGTGTCCGGTCATTGCAATTTTGTTATTTCAATATTTCAGTTGAAATCGCGTTGCGCTGGAAAACGGCCAGAACTTTGCACTAGATAGAGCACAAGGCAAATTTCTGCTGTTTCCATTAACTAGGTACAAAAATCGATACTAATGAACCATTTAAGTTGTCATCTTTATGCGTAATGCGCTGTATTGGTATTAGCCTCTTTAACGGATATTGAATATTAAGTCAGGCGAAACGGACGCACAGCAGGAAATCTCAACGCCATCTTGTTTCAATTTGTTTCGAACGGAAGTGCCAGGAAACGCCATGAGCCATAGTGCCTGAGCATGGGCTGCTCTACTTCCAAGTCCAGCACAGCTATAGAGGAAAGCCAAGCGCCAGTTAAGCCAAAGCCAATGGAGACACCCAAACCAGCACCTAAGCAGGACTATCGTAAGTATATAGCTGAGGATAGACTTATTGAAGCCTTCTATGTAAAATGTATCTTGTGCTCAGCGGCTTCTGAGGCTTATACCATACCGCTGGACACCAATGAGAGCCAGCAGCTGAGTGAGACACTGCGTCAGCCGCCAAAGCGCATACAGCAGTTGATGCAGCAGGCAGCTAAAACTGAGCCCGTGTCCTTGGAAGAACTGGAGGAGAAGCAGCAGCGCGCAGAGCAGCGACGTCAGGAGTTGATGCAGCAAAAGGTGGATCAGATAAAAATGAACACACAAATGTTGATGGGTGGAGAGCGGGAGCGTGGTGAAGAGAGTCAACAGCCATTGCCGGAATAGTATTTAGGTAGCATGCAGATTGGAGCAGTGCGCGGACTTATAGTGGGAGATACAATATTTGAACTAGTTCCGCGGTTCCCAATTTGCGTGCTAGATTTCGATAAAGATTTTAACTGAAGATTGGAACTTTCTTGCGAATTTAAGTATACCAAGATATTTGAACTTAGTTCCGCGTTTCCCAAACTGCATTCTAGACTACGATAAAGTAATGTAGTTGAAGATTCGAACTTTCTTGTGAATTTAAGAATACCAATATATTTGAACTAGTTCCGCGGTTCCCAATTTGCGTGTTAGATTTCGATAATGTAGGTGAAGACTTGAACTTTCTTGCGAGTTTAGGAATACCAAGATATTTGAACTAGTTCCGCGGCTCCCAATTAAGTAATGTCGTTGAAGAATACCAAGATCTTTGAACTAGTTCCGCTGTTCTCAAATTGCGTGCTAAATTTTGATAAAGTAATGTGGTTGAAGATTCTAACTCTCTTGCGAATTCAAATCAACGGCATAAGCCGATTTCAAGTTAGGGGTGTGTATTGAACCAAGAATCTCTTCAAACAAGTTTATTAAAAACTTATCACAAATAATTTATATTTTTTACGCAACCATAGCATTAGTATTTAAATATCAATAATATTTTTAGTTTTTAAGGGATAACACATGATAAGATAATTTTTCGTTTTATTTAGTTCAAAGATTATTTTATGTTTAAATAAAAATAGGTGATAATATTAAACATTTTTCGAGCTACAAAAATTATTGTAGAGCTACGTAACTATTTTTCGGAGTGCTAATCTATAGACCAAAATGATGTAGGGCTTATCCAAAATATCAATTTAAAAAAAAAAATATGACATAAGTTTGAAAACACTAAATTTTTTTCCGCCATTAAAATTATGAAAACCGAGTTTTAAAATAAAGTTAAAAAATAAAATATAAAGAAGAAATTTTATTAGAGTTATATTATCGATAAAAGAAGGAGCGTTTCGGATTGTTTAGCTCGGAATCCTATACGAGCCCGAAGGACTATTATACCAGTCTTTTTTAAGATGATTTCCATTAAGACAGAAACAGACAATCTTTAGGCCTTTGGTCCGCAATCTTCCAATACTACATTTTTTTCGGTCCAGGCTAGGTTCTCGATAAACGACACGCTATACGAGTTGTACGAGTATGCCTTGCTTAATGCTCGCATTCGATTTCTTGGTAACTAAAATTATCGGTTAAGAGGAAATCTCATCGCTATTTTTGCAGCCAGGCATTGTGCATTCGTAAGTGAAAAATTTTCATTTCAAAATGGATCTTCTTGGTGCACAATCCAATTAAATAGTATTTTACAAGTAATATACAAAATAAAAATGTAATACAGATGAAAAATAATTAATATACAATTTCTAACTTTTTTTTTTTTTTTTTGTAGGTGGGGGGAAATCTTCAGAAAGACACCCGGGGAGGGTAGTGTCGGATTCGCATTCTGCGCCTACCGACTAAAAACCCCCTCCTTTTTGGTTGCCAACCTTTACGGTTCTAAACCTTAGAGGGATAGGGGTACCACCAGAGAGGAGGATACTGGGGTATTGACGCTAAAGCGAAGCAAGTGGATTATTGTGTATGAGGGGGTGCGTGACGCGTTATATTGTATATGATCGATTGAACCGATCATCCATTTTTGCACTACGACCCTTTGATTCAATGGCAATCCATACTTGCCCTAGTGCTTCCCATTCAGTACAATTTAAAAAAAAAATTTCACAATTTGGTTAAATTCCATTCGGGTTATATCGAACGCCGCGATCCCAGGTCCGAGGTAGCTTTTTTCTGCTAGAGTGACACTTTCTCATTATTCGAAATCGTTATCCTCGTCTTTCTTTTCTAAATCATCAGTCGTATAGGCTTTTTTTAGCTGGCAATTTGCCCGAAATTTTAATATGTCTGAACTTTACTTGATATTTGCAATTTTATTTACATTCTGTCTTGCTTTAACTTTTTAAGGAATATTTTTTTTTTGTCGTGTTAGACCCAAATTTTTGAATCTTATATGATCCAAGTTTTAATAACCTCTAGGTGGTTAATTTTATAATAAGTAATAAATTTAATTCAATTTATTAAACATTCATTTGATTTGGTTGTTTTAAGATGCTAAATTTGTGGCCACTTAGTGAAGGTTGCGTTTTAACATTGTTGGGTTGTTAATTTCTGACGAATATTGCAAAGGATTCTTACCCAAAAATGGAATCTGTTGTTTAGTTTTTAAGATACACATGAAATACAAAATAATAATATAATAACAATATCACTTTAGAAGGAACATGACACGAATATATTACACATCAGCTAATTAGTATATAAAAAATTCATCGTTCATCAACAAACATGAATGCTCGCATTCGATTTCTTGGTAACTAAAATTATCGGCTAAGAGGAAATCTCATCGCTATTTTTGCAGCCAGGCATTGTGCATTCGTAAGTGAAAAATCCAATTAAATGGTATTTTACAAGTAATATACAAAATAAAAATGTAATACAGATGAAAAATAATTAATATACAATTTCTAACTGATAGAAAATTGCAACCTATAGCACCCTTCGCTTTAACCAGTTGTGAATTACAAGAACTGTCATGTTAATTGCTATTGCATATATTACAGGGTCCGGCACTCAGAAGTGTAACCAATTAAAAAGGCCATAAATTCATTTTGGAAAATTACCTTTACTCAATTCAAGGTACAAAATGTGTAAAAATAATACGAAATTTAGAAACAATTTACTTTCGCTCAATATGGCCACCTAATGAATCGCAAGCTGCCCGAATGAGACTTGCAGGTATATTGGCCCACTCGTGGACAATGGCTTTTTTCAGCGCCTCGAGAGTGTTGTATCTTTTAGTTCGGACCTTGCTCTCCAAAATGTCCCAAAGAGAATAATCCATTGGATTCGCGTCTGGTGAATTCGAGAGCCATTGTGTGGACGTTATGAAGTTCGGAACGTTGTTTTTCAGACATTCTTGGTTCACTCGAGCTTTGTGAGACGGTGCCGAGTCCTGTTGAAACGTCCATGGTCTGCCACCGAAAATTTCGCTCAATAATTAGCCAACGATCGAAGTATTGTAAGGTAATTCGAATTTTTAGTTGAAATCAAGACTTTTTCAACGAAATTTAATTTTTTAATTGTAAAATGCAAGTTACGAGAGAATTTTCGTACATAACCCACATTTTTAATTCGCCATAGTTGTCAAAATAAAAAAATAAAATTAAATAAAAATTAAAAAATAAAAAAATAAAAAAATATTGCATTAATTAAAAAAAAAATTTTAAATAAAAATAAAAAAAAAATATATTGCATTAATTAAAAAAAAAATTTAAATAAAAATGAAAAATCAGCACCTGCCGAAACCCGGGATCGAACCAGGGACATTTAGATCTTCAGTCTAACGCTCTCCCAACTGAGCTATTTCGGCGCTTGTGAATGAGAAGGCAAAAAACTCAACTAGTACTAAAATACTTGTCGTGTATTCTTGATAGGGACGATTACTTTTTAGTTTAGCCTCATTCTGAATGAATCTTTGTAACTATTCGAAAGACTTTCAGTCGGTGCGTTTGAAAGAACTTTTGCAACCAATAAAATGAACATTTTTATTCGTGACTAATTGTTCGTGATATTTCTCACGTGGAAATATTTTGAAATTTACTGTGTTTCTTAACACTAGTTTACATCGAAAAAAAAGACCATAGCATCTACAATTCTCACCCAATTTTGAAGATTGTTGGTTATATTACTCATGTTTTGAAATTTTCTGTATATCTCATTTTTAAAACCGTCGAAAAATATAAAATCGTTTCATACAAAAAGATAGTTTGCATCAAAAAAAAGTACCACTTTAACCGAATTTGAAGATCTTAAGCTCGAAATGTTTGTAAAAGCTTTACAAAATTAAAAAAAAAAAATTATTTCTATAGAAAATTGTAAATTTTAAAAATGTTTGAAAATGTTACTTTTTTTTGATTTTGTTTGCTTTTAGCTTCTACAATTTTGACTCAATCTTTACATACCATCGTTAATGCTACATTAATACTTTGCGATCTAATGGTATTTTATATCGGTAAAATATTTTATTCCGATATATTCACGAAAAACGAAAAAACCGTACCTAAAATGGGTTTTTCGAAAAATAGCGTTAATGGTTCTTAAGAAAAAATGAATATCATTTTCGTTTTTTCCCTCCCATAATTCATTTTAACACAATGGTTCATTTTTCTTGTTAACTAGTGTAAATGAGAATTTTTTGTTCCTTATGAGATCACTTAAGTACCAAATAAAGCATATTTTCGTTTCTTCTAGAGTTCGAAATGGTTGGGTAACTTTAAAGCCCACTTCATATTAGACTCAATATAAAAAATGGCGCACGTAAAGTCGGGGGCGGACGACTTTAGGATACCCTGTACCACTAGCTTGTAATTAAGTCCGATTTCTTCACAAAAAACCAAAAACAGAAGAATTTTTAAGCAAAATTTTTTCAAATATCTTTACAAACAAACAAAACACATCGAATTTTGTATAAAAAACGTGTTTTTGGACCGATTGGTCCTATGGGAGCTATATGATCTAGTCAAACGATTTGGATTAAATTTGGTACAGTGCTTAGGAACTATAAAATACTTACGAATGTCAAATTTGGTCCTAATATCTTAACAAACAAACGAAACACAACAAATTTTGTTAAAAAATCGATTTTTTGGAAGATCGGACCTATGGGAGCTATATGATATAGTCAACCGATTTTGTTCAAATTTGGCACATTGCTTAAGTGGTCTAAAAAATTTTCAAACGCCAAATCTGGTTAGGATATCTTTATTAAAAAACGAAATATAGCGAATTTTTCCTTAAAAAAGTTATTTTGGCCGATTGGTCCTTTGGGAGCTATATGATATAGTCAACCGATTTCGATCAAATTTGGTACAGTGATTGGGAACTATAAAAAACTTTCGAATGCCAAATTTCGTTACGATATCTTTATAAACAAACGAATTATTCATCTAAAACGCTTTTTTTTTGTCGAGGTCGTCTCAAACACCCCCATGGGAGCTATATAATTTATCCCCGATATCAAAAAAATAAAAAAACTTGCCTCCTATAGAATAATATGGGATCTAATGTGAAAGTTTGGTAAATCTAGCTCTTACCAACTCTGAGATCTAGGCGTTCACACGGACGGACAGACGGACGGACGGACAGATGGACAGACGGACATGGGTATATCGACTTCTCTATTCACCCTGATCATATTTTAGGTAACTTTGGGGTGTCTCCGACGTCTCCTTCTATATGTTACATACATTTTCGGCTTGCACTAACTTAATATACCCTTGGTACCATACGGTACAGGGTATAAAAATTCACTCAGTCTTTTGAAGAAGCAGGTATTTACAAGAAAAATAAGGGTCTCCTTGTTGAGTTGGTAAGTTAGCGATCCAAATCTTCAGTCCTTGTCTTAAAATGTGCTAGTTCACTAAACCAATTGATATTTCATTACTGATCTGATTACTTAAGTTCGGAAAATTGCAGATTAAAGTAAAGAAGTTCAGGATTATCGGATTTTTTAATTATATTTCCTGCTTTTCGTCTGGAGATATAACCAACGAATCAGTCATCTTAAAAATCGTTGCAGTTCTTCTTCTTCTTAGTATATTTTTCAATCCTTTCCCATTCCATTGTAATCTTAAGTTCCAAGATTTTCCATTAGAAAATCGCCAAAATTTTTTTAAGTGTACGTTTTCTTTTACATCCGTATCTATCGATATGAGATATGGCAGGCTAGTCTCAAAATGATAAATCCAATCGCATTTTGTTAGATATTTTAAAAAGTAAACGTAATTTTTGTATACAAATTTTTAAGGGTTCTTATTCTCTAATAGCTCTATGACATATGTAAAAGTCATCGAAATCGAAGAGCTCCAAAAAAGTGCCTCGCTTTACTTATTTTCGCCCATACCTATTATATGAAAACTACTTTTTTGTAAATTCTAAAGATTTTTTTGGAAGTTCCCACTTTTCTATAAAGTAAATAAAGATAAGCGATTAAACATTAAATTGTCAATTCCTTGAAAATTCATAGATATAAACAATTTGATAAATTATAACTCCAACTTTTTACAGTTTCTTTCTTGTCATCTCTTTATTATTAGCTGTAATTCATATATGTATTTGTTATTATTTTATATTATAATTATTACATAAATCGTAGTATATTTCCAAACAATTAGATTGTATGCAATTAAATCTCATTCATTTTATCCTATCAATTTGCTGCGTACTTTCTCACCTATATTTATTATATTATATACTGATACTGACCTTATATACCCATTCAGTATATAAGTCGAGCAGATACAACATTTGTAAGGTTTGTATGTATTTGAATTTGCTGCGCCTTGGCCCGTTCATTTGCGTAGTATATAAGTATATATGTATGTATATATATATATATATATGTGTGTGTGTAAGTAGTTGTTAACTGCAGATATACATATATACTCTTTTATATGCTTCATTTGGATGTGTGCGTGGTTGTAAATCATGTCTTTTGGATTTGTTAGTTACAAACAACTTTGCTTTGGTTTGTTTTGTTTTGGGTTTCAACTTTATATATGTACTTTATATATATAGTAGGTAATATATGCTTTAGTATAAACTATGTACTCGTAATTATCGTTTATATAAACCCGGTGCCATATAGACTAAAAAATGTTGATTTGATTTCAGTTTTGTTGCTTGTTTGTTGGTTGGTTGCTTTAAACCAATTTGTCTGTTATTTAGACCAAGTTAGTACAAATAGTTTCAAATTAGTTAATACTATGTTAGATATATTTCAATTAGTTATTTGTTGTTTTTGCTGTTGTTGCATTTCATTTGTTTATATATTTGTTAGCTACACATTGATAAAAAGTTTTGTTTTTTTACTTGATTTCTTTATATACTATTTTGTATGTCATTGCTTATATACTTGTATTTGTTTGTATGTATTTCTCATATGCTTTTAGTTTTAAGTGGATTTACTTGACTTTGGTGCATTTACAAAAATTGCATTTATTATTTAACTATGACAAATTGTTCGTCTATATACTCTATATATAATAATGTTGATTGGAATCTCGATTTTTAGCTATAACAAATTTTTTATTCTAGCAATTTAAGACCCGTCGTTGAAAGCGTCTTGAACATAACTGATTAATCCTGAGACAATTGCCAACAATCCATTAAAAAACTAATTGAAACCCATTTGGCATACAGTGCGTATGAAAATAAAAGTTGCCTAATAAATAATTTAAATGCCAGGCGAATGCTTAGCAACAAAAAAAATATGCAAAAGTTTCTTTATAGCTGGAAATAAAATTGCAGTGTATATAAATTTTATGGTAGAAGATGTTAAAGAAAGATTTTAATAGTGGCCTACTTCATTTATTTTTATAATTTAACCTCACTTTTGATATTTCTCAGTGATAAAATGGCTGCCATTTGAAGTCTTTCACTATTTTAGTTCCAAGTCCTCTTCAACAAAATCTTTTGAAATCTCTCAAATTAAGCATGTCTACAGTGCGCCTTAAAAGTTAAGCTACTCCAATCAGTTTCATTCCTTCTCTAATTAAATATACAACATCTTTTAAGCTGCAGTCTTTAAGAGCTATTCTCCATCTTCAAAGGAATTTGCATTTAAGTGCTCTATTTATTTAACTTAAATTTTACATAAACATGACTGCCATAGATTAGAGAATTTATGTGACAAAGTTTGCACTGCAGCCATTTTCGAGGTCATAAATTGCAAAATAAATTCCCAGAATACTTTGCACATGACGTGTGTTTGCTTTTTTGTTCATATAGAACCATCTTTAAGCCTGGAAACAAATGCAAAATGCATGCCAGCTTAGATAACACCTAAAAGTATGCAATGGAATTTTGCAAAAACTCTCATATAACGCAGCACATAGTTTCACATCACTTTTTTTTGTGTTTTTGCATAGCCATTGCTTTAATCTGCTGCTGTGCAGCTTGGTAACAAAAAATAAAAAAATGGACAATAAAGTATTTTGCATATTTTTCCGAACTTTTGCTGTCATTCTGGCCTGGTTTAATCAGCTTACAAGCTTTAAATGAACTGAACTCCCAACGACTGTCTCAATTGCAGGCCATTGCTCAACTTGCCAACGTTCAGTTGGCTTTGTTTATGTGTAGGTGTGTGGGTGTGTGTTATTGTACACTGAGAAAAAAGAAAATAGTTTTTTGGTAGCGAATTGTATTGTACATCTTGGCAATATTCAATGAGAAGTATTGATGAGCATTTCCTTGCGGCTTTCACTCAATTATGGATTTTAAAAGAAACTGAAAATTTCAAAATTTAATGTTAGAAATTTATACTTCTTTAGACATCCTACCTGCCTGTAAAATGTGTACAATTTAGAAAATATGGGGCTAATAGTCCAAGTACTTTTTACTTTTTTCCCTAAAAAATACTTTTTTACTAACTTTCTATCGATGTCCCTTAAATTTATAAGCCAGTGTAATAGAGGAATTCGTATATTCGGTATATGGTCTAAGGCTGGTATACTATTGTTATCTTATTCAATTTTTTTTTAGCCGAATTCGAGTTCTTTGTTACATAGCAACATTTTTTTAAATAAATAAAATTTTTACTTTCGAGGAATTTTGTCAATTGTGCAGAATAGTGGTTCCCTAGAGCCACCAACAATATTTTTTTTAAATTTCGCTAATTTTTATACTCTAACTTCCGCTTAGAAAATTTTTTTTAAAGTTTGGAATTTTTGGACTCGAACTTCCCTTAAGGAAAATCGCATGAAAGCTGTATAATGGTTCGTTAGTATTTTATCGGCAAGTTCTTACTCTCGATCTTCCTACGGGGAAAAAGAGGAGTAGCTACCAACAAAATTTTTTTAAAATATGGGAAATTTTTGCACTGGAAGTTACCTTCAGGAAAATCCGCTAGTACTTTATCTCATAACAGCCAACACAATTTTTAAACATTTGTGAAATTTTTACACTGGAACTTCCACTATGGAAAACAGCTTAAAAAGAGAAATAGCTAAACAAAATTCTTTTAAAATTGTCAAAATTTTTGCACTAAAATTTCCCTTTACGGAAATCGCATGTGGTTCATTGCTACTTTATCTCATAGCTACCAAAAAAGCTTTTTAAAATTAAATTAAACAATTAAACAAATTTTTACAGCTGAATTTCCCTTTAGGAAAATCACAAGGAAGCAGAATAGTGATTCCTTAGTACTTTATCTCATAGAGCCCAACAACATTTTTCAAAATTATCGATTTTTTATATCGAATTTCCCCTAGCAAAATTGCATAAAATCAGAAGTAGCTACTAACAATTTTTTTCGAACTTGCGAATATTTTACGGTTGAATATCCCTTTCGGAAAAGTGGTTCGTTTATACTTTACATAGCTACCAAAAAATTTGTTTATATTTGAGAAATATTCACACTCGAATTTCCCCTTAGGAAAATAGCGTAAACGCAAATAAGCTACTAACAAATTTGTTTAATTTGGGAAATTTTTAAACTAGCAATTCGCTTTAGAAAAATTGCAAGGAAGCAGAAAAGTTAAGGATGTTTTTTAAAGAAATCATGCAGATTTTTTTGGGTCATGCTTTTCTTCACTATAACCTCCAAAACGCTCAGGTATTGAAACGCTTTATATGGCACTTGACTATTCGTCTCTGCAAACGTTCAAAAAATTTAAATTAATCAAAGAGATAGTTTTGAAGTCTCTAGCTTTATTACTAAACTTTTTCAATTTTTTTTTAAATTAAAGTCCCTTTTTTATTAATTGTATATAAAGTGCTACGAATAACTCCATACCGCTAAATAATTCTTATTTAGGTAATTTTTTCCAACTTCACTTGTTATCAAAAATTTTTTTTATGTAAAAACCTTCTACTATGCGATATTTTCCTTGAATAATGCCATCACAAAAACATATTATGGAATTTATCACATTCCTTACTGAAACTTGATTTGTTTTCTCGTAGTGAGTTCCAAATGCGTTAAAAACTCGTTATAAGAAGAGTAAAAACCCTTGATTTTAATGCCTTTTTAATCGATGTGTATTTAAGAATTCGTTATCATCAAAACACACTATATCTTCTTTAAAAAACACAGCATGCTTAAACAAAAAAAAAATTCAAAGGATTTTGTATAGGAAAGCTCGATGGTGTTTAAATTAATTATTAACGAAAGCTAGCTTAAGAATTCTTTACTATCAAAACACATTAAATGTTCTTCGAAATTGAAGTTAAAGTATACTGCTTCAAGAGAGTTGGTATCGAAAAGTTCGTCTTGATTTAAATTAGATTATGAAAAAACACTAAATTTTGAGATGTCAGCTTTCAAGGATTTAATCAACATCAAAGTCAGCTCATCCAAGCTGCAAGGAACTACTAATAAGGGCTCAAAAGTCTCAAATAATTTTTCTCAGTGTAGCTTCATATGTATGTGTATTTATATGTGTATGTCTGTTGCTGCTGCTGCTGCCTGCTGTGCTGTTCATCTGTCAACTTCAACGTACTCTGTTTGTGCATGTGTGTGTGTGTGTGTGTGTGTGTTCGAGAGACAGAGAGAGTTTTTATCAAAATTTAATCAACAGTTGCAAAAAAGTTTCTCTTTTATGTTATACTCTTCTCTGCTCTGCTCTTTTCGTTTTTCGTTTTTTATTTATTTTGTTTTTTTTTTTGGTTTGTTCGTAGTAGTTGAACTATGGTGGGTTACGTTCTTAACTCATACATATATGTATGCATATATATATATTTATTTTTTATTTTATTTATTTTTAGTTTTTTGGAGTATATTTCTACAAATTTGTTTGGTTTTTACATATGCGTACAGTTGTTGTTGTTGTGTTGTTATTTTGTGCTGCATTAAAATTGCATTTCATTTGAATTCTAATATATTATTTATTCTCTCTCTTGGGCTTTACAATAAATAAAAACCAATAAAAATAACATGACAAAATTATCAAAAAAGCGCAATACAATCACATTTGACTTTTATATTTATTATTATTATTTGTTTTATAACATAATTGATAACTATTTTAAATGATTATTCGAATATGCAACGTTCTAGCCAAGTGCCGCTGAAATTCGTTGCACTGCGGAACTTATGTCTCTTTACTTTGAACTTTATTAAAGCTTTTAATTTATTTATTTTTTTGTTATTTCTGGTATTTTTTTTTGTTTTTGTTTTTGCCACTAAATACAATGTATGCCAACAACTTAAGCTTAATATAGGTATATTTTGTTTAATATATGTATAGGTATATATATATATATGTATTACAAAGTGTATTTGGTTTTGTTTTGCATTTTAATTATACAATAATATTAAGTATATTTATTAAATTCTTTTGGTACGCTCTATGTTTTGAGAAGCGAGCATTTGCCTACCTAGCAGTAAATGCCCCAACAAAATCTGCCTGGCTCTTTGGGGTCTTTCAATTTTACATATACTCTATCTCTAAAAGTAATGCTCTCACAATAACCCGTTCACTTAAAGCCTATAACATATACACAAACACATACAATACAATATATATATAGCATATTTGTTAAATATTATATAATAACTAATATACTTTTATATGGGGCTAGACATCAAAAATCAGTACTGCTTTTAAAGTGTAACTAAGCCTAGATTTTGTTTTTCAATTTTATATTTGGTATTAAATATATTTATATGTATTTCTTATGAAACTCAGTACTCAGTTCAAAGGAAATGCCTAGAAAACAAAATTTTTTTTTGGTCTTAGCATTCATTTTTTCAAAAACGTTCTCTGCCTTAAAGAAAATTAATCTCGAAGTAACTTCATTTCTCAAAAACGAAATTACTTAAAAAAATTTAAAAAATTCTAGATTTAATACTGAAAGTAACATATTTTTACAGACAACACATTTATATTGTAACCAGTTTTCAGAATATTTTTTTCCCCGTACTTTTAAACCCATTTTGCCATCGTCTAAAGCACTGCATCTAGTATTAAAATACTGCATTTAGCATTACTTATACACTTTTGTTATTTTATTTCTCTGAAAATCTTAATTCCTTAAGAAAATTCGAATTAAAAAACAAAAAGTCATGGGAAATATTTGAAAAATACTATATGTAATACTGAAAATTGTATATTAAAAAACATACTGAAACCAGTTCTTACAATATTTTTATTTCCAGTACCCTTAATCCCAGCTTGTCATCATCCAAAAAACTGTTGTTAGTATTAAAATACTACGTCTGGTATTATCTGGTCGTCATTTGCTCTTTCTGAATATCTTAATTCCCTAAGAAAGTTCTTAAAAAATCACAAAGTCATAGGAAATATCTTGAAAAATACTACATTAAATTCTGAAAATATTATTTTAAAAAACATACTGAAACCAATTTTTACAAGATTATTATTCCCAGTACTATAACTCCCAGAACTATTATTTCTAGCTTGCCATCATCCAAAAAACTGCTATTAGTATTAAAATACTACTTATGTCTCACCTATAAGCCATTTTCTCTTTCTGGCTAACTTAATTCCTCCAGAAAATTCTTTAAAAAATCAAAAAGCCTAAGAAAGAATTTAAAAAAAAAAATACTAGAATTATACTGAAAATTTAATGTTAAGAAACATACTGAAACCAGTTTGTAAAACATTTCTATTCCCAATAGCATTAACCCCATTGTGCCATTATTCAAAACTGCACTTTTAGTATTAAAATACTGCATCTAGTTTTACTTGAACACTTCTCTATCTCCCGACCATTTCCCTTGAACTAAATACTGAGCTCCAGAGTGCACAACATTTATTGCATTTGTGAGTCAAAAGTTTGGCGGGGCAGCCTTAACCCTCTACCCTAGTTATAGACGCCCCTGACCATGCCCTCGCGATTGCGTGTATGCCACTTGCAGGTTAAGATGCGTATATAGGTGCGCCTAAAGGAGGCATTACACAGTGCATAGCACACCGGATTAATGGTGGAGTTGATGTAGCACAGCGCATAGAAAAAGTCCCACAATTCGTCGGGTATGCAGTCGGAGCAGGTGGTTAGCGGCTTGATCAGCACCAGTATGTTGTAGGGCGTCCAGGTTATGATAAAGCTCAACAAGATAGCCGACAATGTTTTGGCCGCCTTCGACTCCTGTCGTTTCTCCTGGGACTTTTTCTTTTTCTTGGCCGCATTGCGTGCATTGAGCACCGCATGTCCCGGCTTGCCCAGCTGCTTGGGTATAACCTTGGCATTGAGCGGTATACGCACATCATGTGGCGCATGCGACATGCGTCGTCCCAACGGCAGACTATACTCCGAATCGCGTGAGGCCAGGGGGCGGCGTGTGCTGGGCGCCGCCACAGCTGCGCCAGCGGCAACCACATCCTCGTGTATCATCTTGATGGAGGGCCCCGTATCAGCATGGCTGGCAGCGCTGCCACCATTAGCCGCACTGGCGCCATCCGAGGGCAGCCTGATGAGTATGGTATACACCGAGTCCTGACTGACCGAACGTGAGCCTATGCGATTATTGATGGGCAGCGTGCGTGAGTCACGCGTACTGTTTGCCACGGCGCTGCTGCTATTGTTGTTCTGGCTGCTGTTCGCATTGCTCGCATTGAGGTTAAGGTTGGCATTGCTGGGCGCATGGGTGTGGCTGCTGGTCGTGCTATTGCCAGTGGAACTGGCACCAACTACCGCCGCCGTGTTCATTTCCTGCATTTGTGAAATGGAATTGAGCGGCGGACGCAGCGGCGTGGGTGAGACATCCGGTAGCATGATGCTGGGCGGGCGCACGCCACTGACACTGCCGCCCATGGAATAGTTGTCACGCATCACGTTCATCGAGGTGCATCTACGGGGCGGCGGAGCGACGGGGCGGGCGTTCACAAAGCGGAAAGAAAAAGCGCAAACAAAAGGCAGAGCAAGAAATAGAGATAGAGAAAGAATGAGTAAGTGGGTTGCTTGTATTGGCTTTGACAAGTGCAAAGAGTGACAAGCTAAGTATATATGTATATATCAAAAAAAAATAAGGAAGTACATAGACAACAACGAGCACGAGCTGGGACATGGACAAAGACATTGACAGAGACAGAGATGCGGGTGTGGTTTGATAAGTAATCGGATTTAATAATTTATTGCAAAGCAACCAAATGAAAAATTCTTATTGGATGCGGCTACACAAAAAAAACAAATGGAAGAAATGGCTGCTCAATAGAACAGTGTGGTTAGATTCCAAACAAACCTAACCTCAAAATAAAAAAAAAAGTGCTTGGATTACCGTCCAATAAAACTTCTCGGAACAGTGTGGTTCATCCCATGAATTTCGAATCTGAGCTCGTTTCCTGGATTTCTCCTAATCTCAAAAAAACATACACTTTTGAGGACCTAGGTTATAAACTAGGTTTGTGGTTCCAGACTACCATGCAATAGATCTTTACAAATAAAAAGTAGCTACTCGGGCTGAACCACACATCTCTAGAAATTAGTTCCTCTGTTGCATCTGCACTATCTGCGATAACTTATCAAACCACCCTCGCAACGACTTGGACATCTTGGACATGCGCTGCCTGAGTAAACACACTGCATACACTTAGGTTGAGTACTTTTTGGGTGCACTGTTACTTGCTTGATGACGGTGCAAAATGATTTCTGCTGCAGTATATAAGTAAGTATATAGTATAGTAAGTATATATATGTATAGTATAAGTATATTTGTTTTTGGGACAAAACATTTAACATCCAATCGTTTACAATTTCATCGCAAATCTCGAATTTTGGTGCTGGTCTAGAGTGCAGTTGATGCTGATGCTGACACACACACACACACACTTAAGTAGGTGTATGTATGTGCATCGGTGTTGTAGTATGTGTGTTATATATCTCTTACACATATATTATGTATTAGTCATTAGAAAGAAGTTAAAGCGCTGCTTTTGTACTACCTGGAGACGGAGCTTTGTAAAGGAGTTTCAATTGTTACAGGTGTTGCATACCCTAAATCAGATGGCTCCTCCTGCTCATAGGCAAAATCATCGGAATCCTCGCGTCCCGAATGCCACCACGCGATGCACCATTCCTTGATGCTGCCAAAGCAGGAATATGGCTTTTTGATTGTATTCGTGCTTTTTATCTGGAAGGGATTAGGGAAGCAAATAGAGATTTGCTTGCTGCTTTAGGCGCTTGACTACTTACGCTTGACTTGCGCGAGTGCATGCCATGATAACCCGAATCGATGACCATGTTCGTCATATAGACACTCTCCGCATCGGCCGAGCTCTCCGAGCGTGGCCTGCGCCAGGTATCATGATCGTTTGCGCCCAGCTGTGCAAAAGCCAGCACTCCAGTTGCGTGATTAACCACAGTGTTCTCATCGCTGTAACGAGTAAGTTAGTGAGTAAGTTATCCTTATCTCCACTCTACTTGCACCTACCTTGAATTCGATCTTTTTGAAGAATCCTTCTTGCCCGCCTGCAAATTGGGCAAATCCTTTTGCCGCTTCTTTGTCTCCCGCCATATACGAAAATATAGAAAACACATTATCGTCACCGGAAAATAAAACGCCGCCAAAGCCGTTCCAAATGTAATATACTGATTCGTCTCTATGAATTGTATATAGCACTCATCCTGCGGCACCGTGCGCTTGCCCTCTATATAAGGCCAGCTGTAGATCCAGGGTGGCCACAGCAGCAAGCTAACACCCCAGGCGGCACCTATCATAACCGCCGCCTTGTTGGTCGTGCGCTTGGCGCGATAGGTCAAAGGTCGCGTCACGCTAAAATAACGATCAAAGCTTATGATCAGCAGATTCAGCACCGATGCATTCGAGGCCAGATAGTCCAAAGCCAGCCAGGCGTCGCAGACATGTGGACCCAGCGGCCAATAACCCAGTATGGTGGTGACTGCAAAAAGCGGCATGGATATGGCACCAATGGCAAAATCCGCCATGGCCAGTGAAAATAGAAAATAGTTGCTAATCGTTTGCAGCTGTTTGTCGATTTTAAAAGAGATCATCACCATGACATTGCCCGCCACTGTCACCGTGCTCAAAATGGCGGCTACAAAGCCCATCACCAGCATGGAGGCCAGCGAGTAACGTGGTCCCTTCTCAAAGGGCAGCGTGGCATTGCTGCTATGATTGCCATACAGATCTGTTGTTGTTGTGGTCAGATTCTCGAGCAGCGCCGTGAGCAGTGTGGTGCTGGGCGCCAACGTCGTTGTGGTGCTGGTCGTTGTTGTGGTTGTTGTGGTGGTGCTGCTGGTGGTGACCGTACGAAATAATGGCTCCAATATGCTGGGCGGTCCATGTGCGGCCAAGGCCAAACTCATAACAGGCTCCATGTCGTATGCTTAATTTTTCTTTTTGATGATATCTGCTGCGTTTTAATGCGTTTTTGCTTTTATTATTGTATTATTGCAAGATTTTTGTGTAAGTTTTTGTTGTTGTTGTTGCAACCAACCCACGCAGCTGAGCCGCCTTCGTTGTTGTTGTTGTGCTGCTGCAAGTTCTGTTTGAGGGGTGCATCTTTCACTGGCCACACTGCAATGGAATAAAAATCGTTATAAAGCAACAATAAATAAGAAATGGAGCACTTAAAGCTGCAAATGACCGACTTTGATGTATGAGTAACTCGGGAGGGTTGACGACAATTGAATACTCTGTACTTGGGAGGCTAAGTTTTAGGAGGCCCCAAATGACGGGTCCAGTCAGGAAAGGATTTAAGCAGATGAAGTAAGTCGGTTACCCGCAGATTATTTTTTAAATACATATTTTTATCGTTACTCCATTGCTTCTTCAGGAGCTTGATAATAAAGTCTGTATAGTTCGTAGTACCACATTCATTTCATCAAAGATTACTTGTTTCTGACCTATGCCCCATAATTCCAAGTGCAAGGCAAATCGAATCATCTAAGGAGTATGGCTGATTTCGTTTTCCGTCTCAAGCTCTCAGCTAACCCGAGCATATAAGAGGCCAAACCCAAATGACGTGACTCGTATAGGTTGAGGGAGACGTCTTGAAAATACCACGCTTGGTTACTCGACCGAGGGGGAGGGTCTTTGTTTATGTCACGTAGTCAATAATATTTGGTTCCAGAAATAATGGACTTTTTTTTACTTGTTTGTACGAACGACTTTCAAATTATTCAACTATTTTTTACAATTGCTTTTACTCACAGGACTCACGAATGACTACGTCACTACGATGGTGGGAGAGGTCTTCCATGTACTACGATTCGTCACCGAGGGGCTCAAATATTGTAAAAATTGGGTCACATAATTTGGGCACCCCCTAATGTGGGCAGGCCATCAGCTGACAAACAAGATTGCGGTTAGAAAGGATGAGTTGGCAGCATTAACAAGAGAACGGCAAGAAAAAAGAGTGATTCTGTCTATTTTGAAATAGGGAAGTCGAAATTATATATGTAATCCTAAGATTCCTTCATTTCCCTCTGTCATGCGCCAACCTCTTGACTTCGCTCCAGGTTTTGTTGGTTCTTTATACGTCAGCCTCCAGATCCCTCCTCCAAGTCAATGCTAATCTGCCCGGGTGCCTTGAGGGTTCCACTCGATATGGCTACGAGTGATGTCGATTGGGTCTTTTCTTAGTATGTGCCAGCCCCATTTCCTTTTCAGGAGTAGCTGCAGCGTGTCCACAGGTCAACATTCGAAATCGTATCCAGGTTTCGCAACCATACAAAAGAGTGGACTCCGCATTGGAGTGAAATATTTTTATTTTGGTGCATCGTGCGATGATCGCGCAGATCCACACAGCATTGACCGAATGCTTGCTTCGAAATCGGCCAAGTTTAAGAAATATGTTTGGAGCCTTCATATATGGTTCGATTGGCTCATACCTCTACATCCAGCTTCTGCTCAGAGATGGGACGCAGCTTTTTGAGAAAAGTGAAGTTCCTAGCTTTAAGAGCAGCCTAGATAGATAGACTGATCTTCTTCCGCCTGTTACAAACATCTAGCCCAACTTCATATACCCTTTCTCACTATAATCTTTAGCTATAAATGTTGTGGAAAATTATGAGCTGTCGCTGCCAAGCCCAAGCCTTTGATATATCATACGATAGCCCCGAACCGAAAACCAAACCCAAGCCACAGCAAAAACCCAAACGCTTTGCCGGCGGCAGCTGTAAACATTTTCCCATCGCATCATCACTCATGGCCTTGCCTAGCCTTGTTTGCTGTCTCCTGTCACCCAGCTGCTCCCGGTTACTGCTCTATAGCCGCGCTCCCTCTTCCTTGGTTCCGTGTGGGCTTTTTGCATTTTGTGTAAATGACATTTTCTGTGTGATTTGTTTTAATGAAAACTGCTTGAATGCGTTTCCTTCGTTTGACGGCAACAAAAAAATAGAAAAAAGCCAACACACACAACAAGAAAATCAAATGGAAAAATGAAAATGATAAACATGGCCAGGACACGACACGCCCAGTGTTGCCTGAAGCCAACAAAGCAGCAGCACAATCATATAACAAAAAGGGAAACATTCCCTATATTTGTTCTGTTCTGTGTTTGTGCTTCTTCTTCTACTTTGGCATTGTTGTTGTTAGTGTTGTTGTTCTTGTTATTTTTGTGGCCAATACAATGGGCATGCAACAGTGGCAGCCGCAGAACTTTGCTTGACTCAGCGCAACTCAACTCATCTCATCTTGGCGAGGCACACGGGACTCAGCTCAACTCGACTCATTCACTACTCACTGCACGACTTGGCACGGAAATGTTCAAGTCGGTTTCCTGACACTTTTCAAAACTATTGATGTCGTCTTTACACTCACTACACTCGCACACGTGTCTGTATCTGTGTGTGTGTATGTTCATTTGGCAGCCATTGTATTTTGATTTGGAAAGTTTTCTTTTATCATTAAACCACATTTTTTTCAATAAAAAATTTTCTAAAAGTTGCGCATACGCCATGTTGTACGGGACTTTATGGGCCTGATTGATATGAAGCGATACGATTGCAATTGGTAATATATATTATGCAAGGTTAGCATTGATTCATGACTATAGTCAAGGCTTGAAAGTTGCCATCATGAAATTTGAGAGCTGACTATACATGCTCCCTAGTCAATGATGAAAAAATGATGCACGGCTCTTTTGTTATTTTTCCTTTCTAAAAACTTTTATGAACTCTTATAATATAATGAAGTTTTTCACTCCACTTTTGACGCCAGCGACATATTTCATCATTGATTAAGGATCACGTATAGCTTTGGATAAATTTTGGTACAGACAAACGGAAAGAAATACTTTACAAGCCGTATGACTGATAACATATATTAACCATAGAGTGTTTAATGGCGTAGACCGATTGTAAAAAAAAACATATATAGGGTGGGTCATCAGTTGATTTTGTTGTTAAATACTTATAATTCGGAGCAAACCCGTACCACAGAAGAGAGACCCTACGCTCTGATATACTGACTCAGCTAAATAGTTTCCCAGAGGTAGATAAGGTCCAAAAACAATGGGAAGAGGTTTTAGCTTGTGCAAGACGGGCTTTCACTTTCGCGACGCTGTTAGTAAATGCCTTAGGTATAAAAAAAAAAAAACAAACCCGTCCAAAGTGGATGATCTTCGCAATATGATAAGCTCCAAGATACTCAATTTGAGTGGAAGAGACTTACTAGAAAAATGGTCGTTCTTTGAAACAAACATAGATTAGGCCAGGAAGAGGACCACTTGCACCGAATTAAGCATGATGAGCTGTATTTACAAGATTACAAGATTCAAATAACGTAACAATTTATGCTCAAGGACCATTATCAGCATCGCATATTTGAAAAGTTAAATGGATCGGAGAACCATCAGATAAGTTTACGTCAAGAAAAAATTCTGAACTATAACGGCAGACATTTCGGCGAAATTATTTTTCTTACATAAATGGAAAACTTCAAACTTGCATATTGCACACATTTTATCAATTTTGTTGAAGAAAATACAAATAAAATGCAATAAACAAGCCAATCAACAGATGTCCCACCCTGTGCGGAAAGGTTGTTGGAAAAAAGTCATTGAAGTTACAAACGACTTTGGAAGCTTCTATAAAAATATATCATATAATCTTTGAAGACTATTTTGGCATTCTCTCCAACTTTAAGGAAGTTATATCTGCTGAATAGTCCGAAAATATTATTTTTTTTTTTACTTTAAAGAACTAAGTGTACTATATAAAGTTTAGGAAAAACGAAAATGTATATAACTTGGAGATGGAGACTTCGGAGATCCCCAAAGTTACCTAATGTATTATCAGGGTGACAAGGTGTGAAAGAAGCTGTAGATCCAAGAGCTAGAGCCACCATACGGTTGTACTTAGACCGATTATATTGTCAAAGAAAATAAGTAAAGTTTTCTTTAAGCTCCCTTTAAAGCTGTTGTCCTCTATGGAAGCACCCAATATTTCCTAATGAAGCCCTACTATCTCAATCGTCTGATTGACGATCCATCCATCTTTAGATGGAGCCCTTTCCCGAAGTTACGGATCTCTATCGACTAGAGACTCTTCACCTTGAAGACCAGCTGCGGATATTGGTACGGCCTGTTAAGAAGTTTGTAGATCCCCACCATACATTTTCAAGGTCCGAAGAGAAAATATCGACAGATCAAGCTCTTCTAGCCCATCTACCATGTCTCTCTGCGAAAGACTTCCATGGTGGTGCAGCTATAAAACAGAAAAGAAAACTTTTCCGATATCTCTCGATGACCTCTTTATGGTCGTTCCTGTTACCAGGATGAGCACGAGGCCAATATTTAAGAATAAACCAATACTCAATAGGTTACGGATTTGGAACCTTATACTCTTTCGTTCAAAATTATTCACCTCATCTAAGGACCTTTCAGACCCTTAAGAAGCAACCGTTTAAAAGAGGTTTCGAGGTATTGGCTTGTTATCAAGGTATAGTAATGAAGCTTGGTATTGAAAAGTTTTCAAGGTACTCATGTTGTAAAACAAA
Organism: Chymomyza amoena; assembly: GCA_037043745.1. Taxonomy (NCBI): domain Eukaryota; kingdom Metazoa; phylum Arthropoda; class Insecta; order Diptera; family Drosophilidae; genus Chymomyza; species Chymomyza amoena. The sequence continues at coordinate 358,806 of JBAMAX010002024.1, forward strand.
TTTTTTTAAGTCGGTTTTAATACGGTTTATAAATCTTCACCAAAAAATCTTTTATTTAAAAAAAAATAGTTTTCTCTTATATCATTCCCTATTCTTAGAAAAGATTTTAGCCTTTTTAACTCAAGAACGATTTCTAAAAAAATTCCCTTAACAAAATCTCATATTGTAGACATGTGTTATTTTGTAACCAAGATTTCAACACTTACAGATATATATTATACGGCCGTGCTTCGGAAAACGAATCGGAATATTTTAGTCTAATTCGTTTTGAAACCGATTGTTTGGTGCTCTGAATTTCAGCAAAACGAATTTTGTTATATGGATTTTTATGTGAATGTACTTTAATATTCTAATATTATAACATATTTATGCCAAATTTAAGTTATATATTTATTGATATTATTTTTTTAATTCCGAATAAAATTGCTCGTTTTGGTTCTCCGGAGCTCGGCTGATAATTTTCTTCCTCTTAAAGCAAAAATCTATTATTTAATTCATCACTCAATGTTTATACAATAAAAAATAAAAATATAAACTATATTATCTTCCACTCTATTACTGCTATGGAGCTCGTTATGTTAGATGAAGCGAACTTATAAAAATTTATATGCATATTTTAAAACTACAAAAAAATAAAAAAAAAAGTTAAAACTTTTTAATAAACATTCTTCGCTTGATAATGTCAGAATATGCTGGTGCACAAAAAATATTCAGAATATTTCCTGAAACTAACAACTTCTTCTTTCCATCGAAAAATGTTTCGCTCGCTTGATAATGAAAATAACAAACTTTCCCTCTCGCCTTTTTTAAAGAATTTTCAAATTTCATAAACATCCAAACTATTACCAACTTTAGCGTCTGCTCTATAAATTGGCGTGGGATGTTCGTTCAGTGGCGCCATCAAAGTCATTTGGAAATTAATTTGTGAATTGTAATTACAGCTGGCCGGGCAGTAAATAAGAGCGGGTAATTTGCCAGCTTTTGGTTTTTACGCAAATTGTCAACTGTATCATTCGGAGTGACTAATAAAATTGCCTAATTAATTATCATAATTATCATCTTAATTTGTTTTTACTTTGCATATTTGCTTGCTTTTTTGCCAAATTGAAAGCAAGTCCCAATTAAAGCGCGCCAAGTCATAAATCAATCAAATTCTATGTACTTCCAGGATTTATCTTATTTTTGCTGTTGCTATTTGTGTTGTTGTTGTTGGTCCTGCCGCTGCTACAAACACAGACGCATAAATCAAGTGAGCAAGCAGTCAGGCGCGCCCAATGGGGCGCCATATCGCAATGATGACAACAGCAACAAGAAAGTTGGTAAAAGAAATAAAGACAACTAAGTGAAAAACAAGTAGAAAACAGCGCAATGTTCTGAAAGCCAAAAGGACAGGAGGCGCAGTGGGAGTAGCTTTAGCAGAAGTGGAACTCCTAGCAGGCGTTGAAATCCCTTCGTCCTTTAAGTGGCTGCAACTTCAATTGGATGCTTAAAATCTTGCTACGTGCCGGCAACATGGCCACGTCAGCTTATATTGAGCAAGGCAACAAATACACGCACTCACACACTCACATACAAACAAATAGATACACACGCATACAAACACACTGACATATACACAAAGATACACTAAGACTTACACATGAGCAGCCAATCAAGCTAAGCATTTAGTGAAATTGAAATGTGCGCTTTTGCGGGTCTAAGTTAAGGTTGTTAAGGACCTTGTTGTTGTTGGGATGTCCTGGTTGTGCTGGATTTTGTTGACTAGTTGTTGTAGTGCTGTCTGCCTGTCGCCTGGCCCATAACATTCAAATATGTTAGACAAGCCGCTCCTTAAACAACAAGGACAACAAATAATCGAACGCACCCGCGCAATGCCATAAAAAAGGATTTATGGATTTATTATGAAAAGCAAAAAAGAATTGAGCATCTACTTAGGGCGCTGGCCGACAATGGAATACACTGCACCCCTTTGCTTGGTAACAAATTGACTAAAGTGACAACTAGTCGTATACTTAATTTATGTAGTCAAAAGGGCTTATAAACAAAACTGCAGTAAATCTTAAGGACCTTCAGCGCAAAAAGTCTTTGGAAGTTAATTGAAAGTAAACACTGCAAATTAAGCATCAGAGCATCAACAACGTTTGGTTTGTCAAGCTCACATTAAGACTTAAGCTAGTAGCCATATTTATGCAGGAAATAAACAGCAGAGTAACTTTTAAATTATAACACTGGAGATCCTGTCCGGATTGTCTTAAGCCTCTTGAAAGAATTTATTTTTTACCAAACTCTTTTGAAATTTTTCTAAGAAACTTCCTGCTGCCTGTTACAAACATTTCAACGAGCCCAAGATGCCCTTTAACTCTATGAGCAAGGAGCGTCTAAATCCTCGCATTTGACACAGACACTTACGGTCACACACAAACACTCTCACACGAATAAACACACTTTTGTTAAATGTAGTGGTAACCTGCTGCTTATTAGCCAAGTTTGTTGCTTTCGCTTTCGTTTACTTTGGCTTACTTTTTGCTTATTTTTGGCATATGCCCAGCAGCCTTGCCAAAGTCACAAAGCGCAAGGATTTGTTTGCCATTTATTAAGCTATTTTTATGACACGCACACACGTACACGCTAATGCACATAGATACACTCACACACACACACGCACACACACTCGTACAACAGCTGCCTGTTGGCTCACATCTGTTTTGCCAGCAATTTTATAGTATATTTTATTATGTTAAACTTTTTTCGCAACATTTTTTTGTATGCCACATGACACAAAGCCAGACACACCTACTTGTACACACACTCACATACGCGCACACACTCACATACGCGCACACACTCACATGCTTAACACACTTTGACAAATGGCCGCGACGCGCGCTTTTAACACTAACTAACTGCTGCATGCTTTTAGGCGCAGCCCTGCAACAAACCTTGTTTGACTTATTCGTAGCAGGCAGCTTTCGGTGTGTGTGAGTTTTACATTAAGCGGCTTTTAATTGTTAGTTTTGGGCTGCACTTGAGCGCACACAAAGACACTCACATGCACATGCCATGGGCTTAATGTGTGCCCCCAATTTGGTAGTTGGTTGTTTTAGTTTGGCCCACAGTTTACTGCGCTGGCTTTATTTTTCTTCTTTTTGGTAAGCATGTGGCTGCCACATGGCCCAGTGATGACTGCCATTTGCTGCCTCTTGTTTGCGGAAATTAAATTGCTGCTGCTGCTCTGCCGCCGCTGCTGCTGCTGGTTTTGTGCGCCTTACCTTATGCTCTGGCTGCTGCCAACATATTGCCAAGTTAGCGCGCCGCGCCCCACACACCCACATGGCCAAAACGCTCAACACTCAGCCGAGTGGCCAAGTTTGGCCAAGTCTAAGTGTGCGTGTGTGTGTGTGTGTTGGTGTGTGTCGCAAGTTTAATCAAAACGAGAGCACTGGAAACGCAAACACACACACACAGACAGGCGCAGACACAAACACAACACTCAAGAGCACAGCCTAGGCCAAGTTATGCTGTGTTTGCACTGCATAAATGATGCGTTCGCAGCGGCACAGTTTAGTGCGAACAGATGGCAGCAAAATGAGATAAAAATGAGTAAATAAAAAGAAACAAGTTTACAAATAATAAAACAAAAAATATGTAAATAAAAAAATTATAAATAAATAATAAAAATTTTAAATATTTTTTATTTCTTTTAAGGTTTTTTTTCACTTTCATTCGCTGTATACTAAATTTAAAATAATTTATATTTGTATCCATACTATATTAATTTTAGAGAATTTAATCAAAAAATTTTGAAAAAAGTCTACGAAAAAGTTCGAAAATTTCTTAAAAATGGGATATTTTTTAAAATGTAGTTTGTTTTATATAACGTCCAAAAAAGTTGTAGTCATGCATTCCATACAAATTTTTAAAATAACGTCTGTTTAAATGGCCTCATGATATTAAAAGCAAGTACATAAAATAATAATAAAAAATCTTTTTAGACCAAGGTTTTTTTAACTTTTCTTCGGCTATATAACGATAATACTCTTAAAATAATTATTTATACTACTACCGTATATAATGCTCAAGTTGAAACGATAAATTATCTAGTTCTGTTAATTACAATGGCTAGCTTTAATTAAGAAAAATTTAAAAATTAGGCGATAAACTTAAAATTTAAAAATCACGTATTCGTTCGATTTTGTATACAAATTGTGACAGAGCTAACCCATTTTGGTGAGTTAATGTTCATTTTTATCAAAAAATCAAATTTTTGTTGATAATTTAGTCAGTAAAAGGCTAGTAATCTGTTTTTATTGCAAGTGTCTTTCAAATAGAAGACAATCTGCCATATTAGTCAAAAGGGCAACAAAATAAGAAAATCCTTTATATTCTCGCAGGTTGTTAATTCCACGAACTTTTTTATTACTAATATGTGCTTATTACTAAATTTGTATAACATTCACATATAAACATTTACATCTTAGTTTCAAAGCTTATTTTATAAGCTTAACTCTTAAAATTGTATGATTGTGAACCGATATATTAATATGAGGGCGAATAAAGAATTGAATGCCAAATAAATATTTCTAGCACTCTACGCACATATTTGTAGCAATTTAATCTATAATTATTTTGTATATACCTTAAATAGGTCCTCCAAATATTTCCCTAATTTATTTAGTACTAAAAATTATTACAACTCAACATCTTTCACACTTCATCGTTCGCTTAAAAGTAAAAACATTTTGCCAGCATTTGCTTGCTGGCAGTGTAAACCTAGCATTACGCACATAGACACGCATAGATTACCTACTTACATGTGTGCGTTGTTCGGCTTGGCTTTCGGCTTTGCTTTCGCGCGCTCTTTTACACGCTCACACTCTCTCTCTGCTTGCGCTCGCGCTCTCTTTTGCTGCTTGCTGATTTTATTTGTCGCTCAGCAGCATCCTAGCCAGTTGTAACGTTGACATTGTTGTTTTTGCTTGCTTTTGCTGTTGTCGCTCTTGTTGTTGCTGTTGTTGTTGTTGCTGCCTTTGCTGTTGATTTTTTTGGCCATTTGCCGCTCCCAAAAGTATGCTTTATAATTCTTTTCATTGTGCGCGCACATCTTCGCAGTAAGCAGCAGCGCTGCAGCAGCCGCAGCAGCACTCAATTCATTTACTGTGACTGTGGACTCTACTATGTGTCTGGCTGTTTGGCTATATCCTGGCACGCCCCCGCAGCTGTCAGCCCGTCGTCCATCACTTTGCTGCTGTCTTAGGCTAAGCAGCCTGGCCGCCAACGCCAAAACGTCCCCACTACCTACGCCGCTGCCACGGCCTCTAAGCTCAACGCCGACCCCCCCGCACAACGTCCGCGTACGCGCGTTTGTTCGCTTTTGCAAATTTTATTATACACAATGCCGCCGACGTCTACGCTTGGACGCTTTGCGTGCCCAGCTTTAGATTTGCTATTTTTTTTTTTGTTGATTTTTATTTTTTTTTATTTTATTGCATTTTTTTTAGTTAGATATAAAGCATTATAAAGATGATATCTTAAGCACGCTATGCTCAAGCACACAATAACTTAACACTGCTGTGACTTTGCGTATTTTATTTGCTTATAAAAATTTGTGTTATTTATTGGAATTATATTAATTTAATTAAAAAACTTTGTTTTTAATTTGTTATTTTGTGATTTAAACAAACACTGTTTTTCTTTTTTATATTATTTGCTTTTTTTTATTTCTTTTTTTATTGTTTTTTCTGGCTTGTCTTATTCAACGCAGTCGAACGTTAGACGAAGCTTGCGTGGAAACACGCGCTTTATTAGGCCCAAACGCACGTTGCAAAATCTCGTCCGGGACTGAATTGAAAATTTCAAGCATATACCTTAACGGCACTTTGGCGCGCGCTCTCTTGCGCTCGCTCTCTTGGCGCTCTCAAAGACACGAAGCAGCAAAAACAAACGATGCTGCGACTTCGGCAGGAAGCTGTGCGCCTGTGTGTGTGCGTACGTGTGTGCGTTGCTATGTGTATGTGTGTCAAAGCTGTTATCTGTGCTTTGTGCTGGAATTTGTGTTTGTTGGGCAACATGGCGAGCATCCTCAGCAACACCCTCAATAAAGCACGACATTCGGGCTAATGCGTGGGTGCCAACACGCGTGCGAGAGTGTGTTTGTGTGCGTGAGCTTGTTTGTGTATGCGGGTCGCTCTGTTCGTACAAAGTAAAAGCGGAAAAACTGTTACAATGTCTGTGTGTGTGTGTGTGTTAAAGTGTCTATGTATGCGAAACTAAATGGATGAATGAAACAACAGCAGCAGAGACCCAAGTGCTGCTGCTGCAGACCCAACAGCAAAGAAACTCAAACGAACTAAACGAATGAACGACCGACTGAACGACCAACGACCGACCCCAACAATAAAACCCGCGGGTCATTGGCTCAAGCATTCTTCTACTAAGTTGTACTCTGCTTGTTATGCACTACACGCTATGAAAATGGTATTTTCACTTTTCCTAAATAGTTTGCAACACTTTTTTGCGAAGAAAATTTCGATTCGCCGGAAGCAGCAATAAAGTTGCTCAGCTTAGTGGATTGTGCTTGAAACATTAAAAATAAATAGTTAACACTTAATGCCGGCCATTATTGAACATTTCTATTTTATTTTGTTGTAAAAGTTACTTGAAATGGACTATATTATTATTATTATTATTGGATGTAGAAATGCACTGCGGCCCAAGTGTATCTGTTGTACCCCTTTCATGGCTCAGAGCTGTCCCAAAAGTCCTATGGCCTGCATGCATTCCAATATCTCATTTGGACTTATGGTAACAACGATCTCCGGTGGGAGAACGTGCATGCCCAGAAACTTGTTTCTTTTACCGACGAGTGCCATACATTCATATAATACATGAGAAGAAGTTTCTTCCTCCTTGCTACAGATGTGACATAGTCCACTATCCACTATGCCAAATTCGTTTAAGTGGCCGCGGCTCCTCCAATGTCCCATTAGAAGGCCCGTCAAGATTCTCACGGTGTTCTTTCCGTGAATTACCATGACTTTGAACCTCTTACGGTTGTAGTTGGAGAGGAGGGTTTTTAACTGTTTAAGCCCTGGTACCTGTGCCCAGTGAAGCAGTCATTTGCGATTCTCCTCTATTCTCAGTAGGTCCCATACCACGTGGTTACCAATCCCACAGTGAGGTTCAGGACCGAATAGCGGTGTTGCTGTACCGGTCCTTACAAGTTTATCGGCCAGCTCGTCTCCAAGAATATCGTTATGCCCTAGAACCAGGGCCGTAGAGAGAATAATCGGGGGGAACTCTCGGATTCGGGCCCCTATAAATCTTTCTTAATTTATGACAATCACGTATAAATTGTTGACCAGCAAAAAACTTCCCGAATGACTCTCGAGTCGGGTCCCTCCGAGAGCTCCGGGCGCTGGGGAAAAGTCCTTGATCACCCTTGCCCTGCTCGTCGGGCCTACCTAGAACCCAGCTAATCGGGAGCATATTCCTGGATTCCAGTGACGTTCTCAGTTCTTTAACTAATCTTGATGTGATCTTGGCTTTGCTTCATCGCCTCTATTGCTGCTTGACTATCAGACAGGATGGAAGTATCCTGATCATGGTACATTCCTTTGCAGACTAAATTCTGCACGTTTGCCTAAGAGGCTTCGTAATATTTGGTCCTGGGTCCTACTACCCCATTTGAAGGTCATAAAAAGCTCAAGTCTAGATAATTTTGGTAAATTGTTGGCTTCAAGTTACTATATTGAATATCTAAGACTTTTAAATTCAAATTAATATTTGATTCTTGTTATGGTAATTATAGGTAAAAACTTATAAATATTATAAAATCTATAAGGCGCGGATCTCAGATTTGGTCTTGGGGGGGGTCTTCACTTCGAAGAGTCTGTATATCTGTATCGTAAAAGACTTTCAACCCATTTTTCGAACTTATGGGACCGGGAGGGGACCAGACTCGAAAACCACTCCCGTGAATCCTCCACTGAATAACATAAAAGACTGATTTCACTGGCTACTCAAAAATTCGGCTATGTCGTGCTGTTTTGGAGAGTAATTTAAAAGAGTATATTTTTTACAAAGCTTCGACTTAAAACAAAAGCAACAAGCGATGTCAAGTTTTATACCTTATATTTTTATTAATTTTTCCAGAAATGTAATGCTTAAAAAATCAAGCTTAATAAAAACAAATATCCCAAAGTAACACGAAGAAAAATCTCTATCTCATCCCTCAAAATTCTCCCACAATCAGAGTCTTCCTCAAACAAATTCAATTTATAGAGTATACAAATTTAGTTTCTCGCCTAGACAACCCGCTCCCTTTATGATACTTATAGTGGTTGTAGTAGTGATTTTTGTTGTTGTCTCTTTGACTGTGTTTGTGCTCTTCATCAGCAACAGCAACACACCAACAACAACAGCAACAACAACAAAACGTGTACGACAGTGGTAAAAAGCGCATTCTCATCAACAGCTCATATTTCAATTAAATAACACCACAAGCAGAATTCTTCTTCTTTATATATAACACTTTTTATTCTGCACTTTACTTTATTTATAGATGCATTGCTGTTGTTTCGCTTAAAATGAACAAAATATAGACATGACAACAGGGAGCCGCATCAGCGACAGCAACAACAATAGCAGGGGGGGACAACAACAATGGCAGCTAACAAGTCAAGCAAGCCCATGAGGCGTATGAGTAACATTTTAGAAATATGTGTATATGAACATAAATACATACATAAGTATTTTTAGCAAAATGGCCAATGCAAAAAAAGAAATTGTAAAAAAGGTTGAACACACGCGCATCACACGCATACGTATGTAGCTATGTACACAAAGAGAAATCATACTTAGAAATTAAGTTTCTGCAAAATTTAAAAAATTAAGAGATTATTGTTTCAAATTTGTACTTCACATTATAAGTGGCTTCTAAGTTTATGTAAATAAATTGTAAAATGATTTTGAGCTAAATTTTCTGTCTAATTTTTCGCACTGTGTATCTATATATATGTACTTTACATACACGCCAAGCTAGACATACTCCGCACATAAAAAGGCACCAGCAGCTGCCAACACTGCGCTACATGGTTAAGAATTTCTCTAGCGGTTTGCCAAGGGCAACATGTACAATGGCAAAATGCTTTGATGGCATCCTGCGTGCCTTCTGTTGGTCAGCTAACTTATTTTTACTTTTTTTTTTTAGCGGCAAAGTTGCTTTAAATTCACATTACTCATACGCCAACCCAAAAAAGTATGCTACACTTTTCTCAGTTGCCTTTTAGCATACTCTTACGGCGTACGTATATGTGTGGGGATGATGAGTGGTTACTTTTGAAGGAATTTTAACAACCCTTACATTATTTGTGTTTTCATACCTTTTTATAAGCTTGTATGAATAATTGAAAATAAGTGAAAGAAACACACTTTCGCTGCTTTCTAAGGTACTCGCTTGCTTAGTAAAATAGTAATATGGTATTATGTTAGAAATGTTATTTAACATAAAAGCTTTTGGGTCATGGATTTGTAAGAAATTTTTTGAATGTCATTTGTAGTAATACAAATTTGTTTGGTTAACACATGATAAAATTATTTTTCCAAAATTTGGTTAGTTACAAGTATTTTTCCTTAATAAAAGTATCAAAACTAAAGGTTTATGAGCCCATTTCTAATCATAAAGAGCCAACACTCGACATAGAACCTTATCTTACAAATATATTGCACATAATTAGAATACAACTACTAGATTACAACAGCGAAATTTCGAGATATGAACCATCAGAAACGTCCTAATAATGGTAGCCCTGTCTGATATGTTGCTCTGCCTTTTTTAATTACTTTGTTCCCTAAATTAAATAAATAAATAAATTGTGGCCCATACCTGACAGCCCACCAAAACGTGGCCATCTTATCTTTAATTACATAATTATGTTTATATTAATAAAATATATTCTTTGTATTATTAATTAAATTTAAGAAAAATATGATTTTTTTTAAATAAATTCATATTATATTATTGTATATTATGCTAATTATGCAAATTTTATGTGCCAAAATGGTTAAAAAATTGGAAACTCTATTTAATGTTATCTAACATTGTGAAAAGTTTAAAAATCTGACTGGAATTTAAAAATTGGTTCAAACTCAAAAATTGTTGCATACTTTTAGTTGTTCACTCAAGCGCACTCGTTGTTATTGCATAAAAATATTTGTAGCATACTTTTAGTTACCAAGTTAATTAAATTTGTTCGGCCGTGAAATTGTGAAAACAAAAAAATCTGAAGTATGGAAAAATTTGAATTAAACGGTCAGTGCTGAATTTTAATTTTGAAATCTGGATGCTTTCTGTGTATTCTGTTTACCTAATACTTCAAAACAGAAATTTGCCAAGCGGTCGGTTCTGATTTGCATTTTTATACTCTGCTGGATTTGAAAGTAGCTAAATTTTGAAGTATTAAAGTTTATTATGATTTGATTAAGCTTGCCTTCTCTAGCAAACAAAATTTGAATTATTGTTTAATAAAATGTATACACTGAAAAAAAAAACGATTCACTTTCTTCGGATATTTCGAACTCATTACGACTTTGGCAAAGGCTGCTCCACTTGTTAGAGTATTTCATCTTCGAGGAGTCATCCTTCACATTTTCTACGGGTACTTTATGTAGTTGTAAACATTATCTTACCGCCTTCGTGCTTTCTATGATGGGATTATAAGCTGCAAAATTGGCCTTAATAAAGGCCGAGTTTCAATGGGTTTATTAAAAGCATTTTATCATTAAGGCTTGAAATGTTTTTCAGAAATTATTTCTTTTATTCCCAAGTAAAAATTATGCTATAACAAAAAAATGTTGTTTAAAATTTTACTTTTATTTCGTGTTTTTTTTTGTTGGTTGTTGGTTTCGTTCATTCAATTTAAATATAGCATATGTGGTATATACGTATATATAAAATATATAGGCATAAACTTTTACAAATATAAATATCTTTTATTTTGATACAGCAATTTTGCTTATTTGCTTTTCGTTTTTCTTTTTGGAACCCGTCGACATAATCCTTAGTTCTGCTCAAATTACAAACTTTTACTAAACTTTTTGCATAGCTCTCTCTTCTATACATAACTCGTATTTTTATAAGTGTTAGTGTGTGTTTGTGTGTGTTGGTGTGTGTGTATTTTGTTTATGTTTGTTTATGCATAGTTGCTGTTTATATTCTTTATATATAGTATGTATATATTTACAATAGCAGTAAAAGTCAACAAAAAAGATTCCTTGATATAGGTATATAGGTTAGTTATAAGAGTGTGTGTGTATTTGTGTGTGTGTGTGGTTGTTGTATTTTGTTTGTTTGTCTATTTATTTGTTGTATACATATTTAAATATTAAGTAAGTTTTATGTTGCTCTTGACGGTTCTTCTTGTATACATATTACTATATGCTCTATATATAGTTACTTGTATATAATGTGTAACGCCGCAATATGTGCTGCATAATTTTATATAGACATTTACAGTAATTATAATGACAATAATAATAATATAATAATAAGCTAAAATACAATGCAAAAATAAAATTAAACTTATGCATTAATTTACGACACAAAATAAACTTTACCAAACCGACCGACACGCTGCTTGCTGCTTGCCACTAGACCTTATATAGTTTATATAATATAACATATATGTATGTAACTCTATATATATATAGTGCTATAAGCATATAGCGGAAGCCTTGTTGATTAATGGCTGACATTAAGCATAGACCTAAGCTAGATCAGGAGTACGCTGACGTCTGCTGCCTAAAGCATTCCGAAGTCCAGTTCCAGTTCCTTTACTTTTCAGCTTAGCTCTCGGAGTAGGAGCTGAGACTGCTGCGCGTAGAGCCCATAAAATGATCGCGCTGCAATGTATCCGAGGGCATGGAAACTATCAAAGCGCCACCATATAAAGTTTCCATATCGTCCAGCTGCTGCGCAAAGGTCTCCTCCAGGCGCTAAATGGTAAAAGATTTAAGCATAAAAATTATTTGAATTTTTAAAAAAGGTCTCAAAAAAATGTAAACATAAATACTATGTACCAGAGATGTGTATATTTATGTATATAGTTTTAAATATATATAGCACATGCATAGCCTAGTTTAGTAGTGTGGATAGTGATAGTGATAGTTTTTTTGTGGTTATGTTAGTTATGTAGAAAGCTCGAACTAACCTCTTGTTGCAGCCGCTGCTGTAGTAGCTGTATAGTAAACACATAAGTACAGGAGAGCCAGCCATTTTTAGATTTTGGTATCGAAAAGGTTTTTTTTAAGTTTTTTTAAAATTTTGATTTTAATTTTGATTTTGTTTTCGAATTTTTGATGATATTTGTTGATGAGAGAGCAGCGCGTTGATATTTTAGATTTGTTTTGTTTTTGTGTACAGTGAAGCATAATGAAAATTTGTTTGGTATATAAGTTTTTGGCATGTATATAATAGCATATAGTATATGGTGTGTATATATATGTATGTATAAGTAGTAAATGCTTTTTTGAAGTTGTTTGCTGTATATGTATATAATGTTGTATACGTTTTTTTTTTGGATATGCCTAGCTAAGTACGTTGCGTAAATAATACTGCTGTATATTTTAAGGGCGGGCAAGCAGGGGCGTGGCCATTCAAATTAAAACCAAAAGGCAATAAACATTTACAATAATAAATAAGCAAACATATTTATTTAAAAAAAAGAAAATATTTGTATATATTTTTAACTTTCTTGGCTTAATAATGCTTTGGCAACTAATTTATGGCAAATTTTCCATAGAAAAAGAAATAGGCAGAAAAAGGTGTTGATAAATAAAAACTGATCCAGACAGTTTTCAGTTTATATAGTAAGTAAATAGTTATAGATAGTTATAAATATGATATGTGCAGTTAGCCAGCACCAGTTACAAGGAAGGGAATGCTAATTGCAAGCAAACAACATCGATAAGATAGAATTTAGAAGTAATTAGCAATGAGTAGTACTTGGTTTATGCGAAGAGCGAGAATAGCAATTTTGTTTTTAAATTAAAATTAATTATTTGGCACATAAATTTTGCAGCTGTCGCTTCTTCCAATAATACATGGCTGTGCAATACAAGTGATAATATTTGAGATATTTGATAGATTTCTTGAAATGATTTGGTACATGTTAAAATTTTGTTATCAAAACTGCGATAGACGAACATAGTTAAAAAAATGTAAATGACAATTTATGATTAGATCTAATGAACATAATAAAAGTTGTGAGCCGCACATTGAAAGTTCAATTGAACTAATTAAGTTTTCATCTAACGCCAACTTAATTAAGCTGCTCCTCACTTGCACCCACCAATTAAGCCAGACGCTAATTAATTAACTACTCGCTATCGCATAAACTCAAGTTTTTGGACAGTTAAAAGCCAGATATAGATGAAAGCGAGCAATGACAGTGTTGTTAAAGAGTTAAGAGTTTGAAATGCAATCAATGCAAGACGAAATTTTGGAATGTTTTTGATTTGGAGTTCGCAGAATCCTTTTGAAGTTCGCTCAGGTCGCGGTTGATTCTTCGTCCAGGCTATGCTGCCGTCGACTAACCCTTGGCAGTGTATACTTTGGCGCATACAAATCATAATAGAAATCATCGACTGTGGATGCAGCATCTGGCAGCAGTGTAGGCTTTGTGGAACTGCGCAGCTCTGGTTGCACCTCATCTAGCAATGCGGCCGCTTTGCGTCCAGCATCGAAAATCAGTTCCGCATCGCTCAAGTGTGTGTTCAACTCGTGCATGTTGTACATGGACTGTGCACTACTTAGCGAGGAGCGTCCACTGCTGCGACTGGCCAGTGAGGGACGTTTAATAGCAAAGCTGGTGGTATGCAGCAGGCGCTGCGTATGTGCCGTCAGCTGCGGTCCTTCCTGTATGCGCAACTCTACATTGTCGGGGCGCGCAAAGCGTTGCGCCACATAACCCATTTCTTCGGGCGTCTTGGGCGGCGTTGTTGGCTTGCAAACCACACTCTGGCGGAACGTGCTCAGCTCCGGTTTTTTGTCCGAGTCGGCGCTATTTAGTGTAGGCGTTACAGTCACAACTTGAACAATTTCATTTTGTGGCTGCATATTGGTCTTCAGACGCAGCTCACCCGGCATGGTGGCCACGCTGGCACGACTATGTTTTGTGTGCGGCGAAAACTCTCCATCCTCCTCCTCCAACACCTGCTCGTTTATCATTTTCGTGCGTTGCTGTTTATGGAATATGGGTGTGTTGGGCACGCTGCGGCTTAGATCGGGCGCCGAGCCGCGAAAGTTGACGCGATTGTAGCCGGAACTGCCGCCCAGCATTAGCAACGAGGAGCGCGAACGCGGCAGCTGCTGCATATCGATGAAGGTATTACGTGGCAGCTGGCGCGTCGTGCGTTCATTGAAAATGCCGCGTAGGCGCACGGGTAGCTCTACCTCCTGATCTTCGAATTCGGCACGGTTTGCCACAAGACCATAACGCTTCTCAAACTGGTCAATGAATGCGCTGATTTTGGCATTTAGTTTCTGCTTGATGTTAACATGCAAAAGGCCGCCCGGCGTTTTGTGGGTCGGTTGGTTGGTTGGTTAGTAGTTTGGAAGCACAGCAGTAAGCGGTTTTTATATATATATTATTGTTTTTTTTTTTGGTTTTTGATTTCATTTTTGGTTTGTTATTTTTGTAGTAGTAGTAGTAGGTAGTAGTAGGCCACCAAAGAGTGTATGCATTTGCGTGGGTGTAAAGAGAGAGAAAAAGTTATCAAATTTTAAAAATCCATCAAGTTGACGTTGTTCAAAACTCCCAAAGTATTTGGCAGCTAACAACGCCAATTTCACCAAAACCAATAGAACTTAAGAGATATATACATATACAAATCGATATAGATATAGACTTAGTCAATCTCTAAATGTATATACAGATGGCTACAACAATACAACATAAAACACCAATCAGGAATAAGAGCGTAGGATAAGAGTTACAAATTTTGCAAGACTATCTTATACACACCTGCTTGCGCGGAACCAATTGCTCGCGCCATTCGCGTAGCTCGGCCTTAAGACGTTCATCGATCTCCGATAGCTTGGCATGTTCATGCTCTACCAAAGCCTTGCGTTTCTCATTTTGCAGTTGTTCCAGCTCTCTGTAAAGTTTTTGTAGAATATTAGTAATGTTTGTAAAAAAGTAACTAAATTAGCCACTTACCTTATAGCGCTCTCGCGCGTGGCACGCAGTTCCTCCAATTGCTTTTGATGTTTGACCTCAAAGCGACGCTCTTCTTGCATATAGCGTTTCTTCTCCTGCTCTTGGAACTGCAAAAACATTGGACAGTTAGTTACTGGTCACACTTTCGACAAACCCACACTTACCTTCTTAAGGCGATCGCGCTCGATCTCTGGATCTAGATTCGTTGATATGCGCAACGATTCGCGGAACATAAGATCACGTGCCTTGCGCTCTGCTCGTATACGCTTGGGTAGCGCACGTTTTTCAAGAGTTTGCTTTTTGACCAGATCCTCTTCTTTACGCTGCAGCATGCGCTTAACCTGATCCAGCTCCTTTTCATGCCTTACGATCATCTGATGACGTTGCATGAAGCAAAGTTCCTTTACGTGCCGCTTGGAAAGCTGATGACGCTCATGTAGTTGTTTTTCCTCCAACTCCCAGAGCAGTGCCTCACGCGTGCGCATGGCATTTTGTTTTTGTTGCAAGAAGTTACGGTTTATGGTGGCTAAATGATCACGATGCTTCTCGCTGAGGCGACGTAGCAACAGCTCGTGACGCTCCTTGAGAGAATCGAGAAAGACGCGCTCTTTTTCCTCATGATCCAGGTCCATTGCTGAACGCCGCTGCTTAAACTCATCTTTGCGTTTGTCTTTGGGTAGCAGATCCACCTCCTGCTTAAGTAGCCGTAACTCTTGTTTAAGGTTCTCACGGAATATCTTTAGTTCCTGCTCCTGTTCAGATCGTATGCGTTTAGATGAGGAGCGCAGCTCGTTCTCTTGCGATTGTTCTGTCTTTTCAATAAGCTGCTTATGTTGGCGCGTCAGCGTATCCATGTCGGCGTCATACGTCTTTTCCAGTGATACACGTTCCTGCTCAAATCGTCGATCTTGCTGCTCCTTGGCAAATTGTTCCTTAATATGCAGCTCATTTTGTTGTTTCTTCTCTTGTTTTTGCAGCAATTTCAGTTCGCGCAGCTCCTGCTTGCGGAACACATGATCATCGTATATGCGCCCATTCTCATCATCGCCATAGATAACACGACTGGTGGTTGTAGTCATTTGTACGCCATCTATCTCAAACTTCCTCGTACGCTTGCGTGTTTTCTTTCTTAAGTTACGCAGCTCAATCTCTTCCTTGGTCAAACCGCTATTAGGCGCAGTATGTGTCTTGACCACTGGCGGCACTCGCGTCTTGTGCCTGATGACCACTTCATCCTCTTCAATGACCTCTCCCTTGACATGATGATTGTTGTTCAGGGCCAGCGCTATTGGTGGCTGCTTATGATCGACCTCATTGCGACTGTCCTGACTAGTTGTGGTTCCAATGCTGTCCACGTCGCTGCGATCATGTCCTGCTCCAGTGATTTGCACCTCAATGCCGCGGCGTCCACGTACTGAGCCATTCTCGCTCAGCGAGCCCACGCTGCTATCGGGTGAGACGCGTTTGTCCTTCTCGGCCGGCTGCGGCTTGAAGCGATTTACAATTATGTTGACATCCTCGGGCACAATGCCGTTGGGCTGGCGTCTGGCCTCGTGGCTGCTGTCCTTGACCTTGATTTCATCCCCTACAGTAACCACCGAAACATGGCTTGTGTCCATCAAATGATCACTATGATCATGACTGCCTGAGGCTGTATTATAGGCGGAATCATCATCATAAGAAGGACTCACAATCAAAACCTCGCTCTCGTCCAGCTTGCGTGCATGCACAGCATGAGCAGCTGCCGTATCTGGAGGCTGTCGGCCCTCATTGACTGTAAGTATCATGGAGGACTGTTTGTGAGGAGGTGTTGTATCTCCGAGACTGTCATCAAGAGACGGGAAGTCATCATCCGTGGACGATTCATTCAGATGCGTGCTCTTGTTCATATCATTTGACACAATGATGACCTCACTCTGTGGCGGTGACGTCGAAGGCGGCATTGAATTATCAATAATTACTGGTGGATGAGTACTTGTCACCACCGTTATCTGACTCACAGACTCTAGACTATTAGGCAAAACCAAAGCTGGCTGTGGCTGTTGTAATGGTCGCGCTGCAGGCGATGCATCGCTATTGATGGTTATAAGCGATGTACTAGAGCTAAGCACAGCTCCTAAAGCGCTGCCCGAACTCGAAGAAGTCACCGATTGTACGGAAACCACCGATGACGCTGTGGGCGATGGCGGCTGTGGTTTGGGCTCAACCTCATGACTGCCAATGCTGACTTCAATCGCAGTGGTAGGCTCTGGCGTGCCCAATCGCTTCTTGTTAGGCTCGGCCGCTGCCTCTGCCGGTGGCGTAGAGGGTTGTGCCTGCTTTGCAATGACAGCGGGTGGCGGTGGTGGCGCCTTGCCTTTTTCTTTTTTGACAAACTGCTACAATGTAGAAAAAATTTATTATAACCACTTCTAATAATTTGTAGCCGATTGAGTAACTACCTTTTTGTCCAATTCTGACTTTTCGGCTGCTTCGACTGCAGCAACATCTTCGGATATCTTTTGCAGAGCAGCGCTTGCTGCTGGTTGTTGTTGTGGCTGAGTTGGCTGTTGGCTTTGTGGCTGCTGCGGCGGCGCAGGAGCAGGCACTTTAGTATGCGGCACCGCTGCAGCTGCCGCTGGCTCAGCCACCGCATTGTCCTCGGCCAACTGCTTGTTGTTTGGTTTATCTGGCGTGGTTGCTTTTGTTGCTGGTAGACTGCTACTTGGTTGGGATTGCTCTTTGGAATCCCGCGATATGGATGTAGGTGTACCTGGAACTGTAAGAGTATCAATGAATTTAGATTTGTTTTATGTGTATCATTGTTTAGCAACTTACGTTTATCAATGTCTTGGCTCTGCAGCGAAGCAGAGTCATCGTCCAGGTCGAGCTGGAGCGCCGAGTTGCGGGGTTCCTATACGAAAATAAGAGATTTTAGTAAAATATTTGTTTGCTAAATGAGTTGCCTGTGGTGAATAACTAGCATAAAAACGTAATGCAACAACAAACAAAACCAAAATCAAACAAATGGAAAGTAATCAATAGATTAATGTAAATGGTGGAAAAAAAAATTCGCAATTCAAACTACTAATGTTTCGCTGTTCAAATTTGAGATAAATACTCTTATTCTTAACGCTCATTATTTTAATGATTAAGCATCATGACCATTTTCTAAGTGAGATAATAGTTGATGACTCATCTTTGTTTTTATTTGGTTTTCTAGAATCAGCTGTTAATTGAGTCATTCAAATGCGTTAGGAGGATTCATTGGAATTTAATAAAATAAACCAAGTAGAATCAAATAATAAGACAATAAGTGTCAAATGCTCATGACTCAATAAATCCGAGCCATTGCAAATTAATCAACTCAGTTTAGCACTCTATTCGTGAAGCAGTTTAGTGTTCCTAAGCAAACTCTATAAATGAGACAAAGAATTTACTAATAATAATCATAAAAACTTAATGACATGTGATAAAAAAAATAACACTTCGCAATGTTGATAAAAAAAATAACTTTGCTTCGTTATCGGAACCAGAGCAAGGCGCTTGGGAGGCGGGGTGTTATAGAACGACTTACCAACCCTCTGATAGAGCGAGCGCCTCTTCACTTGGCGTTTAAACCTCTAAATTCATTTTATAAAAATAACAAAAATAAAATAAAACAACGATAACGAAGACGGACATAACGACATTGAGCAAGAGAATTTATCGTTATCACAAAAGTGCGAGTGTTTAAGTTTTGTTTTACGTTTTTGGTTTTGGTTTTTGCGTTTTGGTTTTGGTATTTAGCAGCGTGTCAAGAGAGAGAGGTAAAAAGTAAATATTAGTGCGTGTAACTAGAGCAAAGCTTATCACTACTACATTTCTGGGTGGGCTCTAGTCTGTGCACTGGCAGCTAAAAGCAATACACAAGAATAGGCGTACAACAACAGAGCGTATAGTTGCTTACCTCAGCCTCATCATCGACCACCTCCTCAACCACTTCGGCCTTGTATTCCAGCAGCAAGTCTTTAATAGGTTTGGCATCCAAGTTGCTGCTAATAAAAGCATGCTGCAGCAACATTTCTGTTGAGGGACGTTGTTGTGGATCCTAAAAAGAACACAAAAGCAAAATGTTAGATAAAATAAATGCAGTTTCAGTGACCCATTTTTACCTTAACTAACGATTTTTTCAAAAAGTCATTGAAAGCTTTGCTCCACTTGCTGGGCTGCTCCAGTTTGGGTGGTTCACTTTTTTGTATTTTCAAAAGCACGCGCATGGGCGACATTTCGCTATTGGGCGGTTCCATTTGTGCCAACTCTATGAGTGTTATGCCCAATGACCAGATATCCACTTTGTGATCATAGGGATTATCGCGAAAGGTCTCGCATAACACCAGCTCGGGTGCCATCCAATAGGGCGTGCCAATAAAGGTGTCATGCTTTTGCATGGTGTGTTTGTTCTTGGCCGAAACGCCAAAGTCCGCTAAAAGTGTCGTAAAAGTTGACATTAGTTGTTAAGTAGTGTGATTAGCCGACTTTGAATATTTACCCAGCTTGACGCCACCTTCCATGGTAAGCAGCACATTGCCGGCTTTTAGATCACGATGTATGACCTTGTTTTTATGCAAAAAAGTCAGGCCCTCAGTCATGTGCTTGCATACATAGGCAATTTGTGGCTCAGTCAATGGTTTCTCCAGCTCAACCATAATGCTGTCTAAGGCACCGCCATCGCAGTACTCAATGAGCATCTAATTAGGTGGTAAAGTATTTATTTAGCAAAAAGTAGCAATTAAGGCAGCTTTTAAGTGACAACTTACCCACAACTTGTCGTCTATGGAGAAGGCCTCGTATAGCTCCACAATATTTGGATGCTTTATCTCAGAAAGTATGTCAATTTCGACCATATGATCACTTAGATTTTCCTCATCCTCCAGCGTGCACATTTTGGCCGCTGCAAAGCGTTTTTGTTCCCTGTGCTGTGCCTTGTACACCTTGCCAAAGGCGCCATCGCCCAGCTCACCGACCATTTCCCAAACCTCCGCCGGATCGGTATCCATTTTAATGTTATTATACAGCCGTTTCTTTTTGGCCTCTCCACCGCCCAGGTGAAAGACCTTTTTAAGGTTAGTTATGAACGACATCTTGGTCGTTGGCTGCTGCTGCTGCAGCTGCGCTTACTACGGGGTGCACTTGTGCCCAAATCTTACTACTTTCGTTGCTTTGTTGTTGTTTTTGGCTACGCAATTTTTATTTGCCTACATGCTGCAGGAGCGTAGACACACACACACTCACACAGATGGACCGGAACGCAGCAGATCTTCGTTTGGCGAATCGGTCGGAAAACTAGATTTGGTGAAAGCTGTTGTTGAACACGCACAAACAAACAAACACATGCATGGCCCATTGATTGAGCCAAATGCGTTTGGTCGTCGTCGTCGTTCATTGATTGATTGTGTTTTTACGAAAAAATTTTAACTAAGCGTGTACTCACCTGTGCTTGGTTTAGAGGGTTTTAACTTTAAATGGGCCAACAACGATTTGTGGGTTTGGTCGTAGTCGTTGCGTCGCGTCGTCGTCAACGATGTGCTCTTGGGTGTTGGGTCTTTTAACGCTTCTGCTGCTGCTGTATGTTTTATAATTTAATTAGCAGCTTGAGCTCTAATATTTGTACATCGCATAGAGGACGGAATGGAAATAAAAAAAATACATACGAATGGGAGGAAAATGATTACAAACGAGAAAAGTAAAAAGACGTAGACAAAAGAGCGTAGCGCAATGTCTGGCTGCGTATGTGTGTGCATATATTTGTATGTGTATGCGTGTGTTTGTTGAAGAGTGCGCTGAGCTGCTCTTTGGCGTTGGTTAAGTTTAGCAAATTATAGCGAAAATCCGCACGACTATGTCATTGATAACACTTTGGTTCAAGCATCTACAAAATGCGTTTCATTTTACACTTGTCGCAGGGCGCGTTTTCATTGAAGATTATGCCGTCGTCGTCGCCGCCGACTGGGCGTGAAACCTTAGACACACAGAACAAAACGCGTTTCTGACAAAACAATTACCTCATCGATGCCGCCGCCGCTGCCGTCGCAGTCGCATTGAACATACACATTCATATCAGTTAACTTAACAATGATTATTTAGACAATTTCCACAGCGTTACTAACTTTTTTGGGCCAGATAAAAAACAAAAAAAACAAAAGCGTTTAGCGCACACAAATTGCTATGGATATTTTTTTATTTGTATTGTAATTTCTCTCGCGCAATGCTTATTGGCGTGGCCAGACTGCAAGCAGCTGCAGCGTGCCTAACAGGCGGCCTTATTTAAACACGTTTGACTAACTGCGCGTAAACATTATTAGTCATTAAAGCAGCGTTTTATTATAACCAATAAATTAAGCATAATTAAATTTTGATGTCATAGGAATTTCAATGCAATTTGCTTCAAGCCGCGCTGGTCTGGCAACGACGCATGTGTCTAGGCGCTGAGCGCAAAAAATGGCGTTTAGTCATCTGTGCTAGAGCGGCACAGCAATACAGGCGGCTTTTAAGGCGCGCCGCCAAAGGAGCGAAAGTAACAACACTAGCCTGCACAAAACACACGCACGCACACGAGAAAAAAATAAATAAAATTTTATCAGCAGCCAAAAATGCTTACGAATATTATAAGTTCAACGTTTATATTATGTTTGTAGGGTATTTTTAAACAATTTGCCACTTTGATATTTATGCTGGCAACGTTTGCTAGCTATTTGCGCTGTTTCAAGAGCGCAACACGCAAATGTGCAACGTAGCAGCAGCGCAGCCACAACGTACGTTCAATAGAGTCTCAGTCTCAAGCTCACAATATTCATTCAGCACTCACTGACCACTGACCACCAACTTGTTTCTTTTTTAATTATGCAGAGAATGTGTGTGGTTTTTAGCATAACGTTCCGTGGCTTAATTGCGCACACAATTAGTTCACTGCTGTGCAAATTACGCTTTTAATTTGTGTTTGTTGTACACTCTAGTTGTATAGTTTCAGTTCAAGGCATATACACCACAGCTAGATACATATATCTAGCACATACTATATATTTACATTTTGTATTACATCACAGCAAGCTAAAAACAATAACTTGTAACTTGTACTAACGTAACAGCGCACACTTTAGTTTAAATTTAAGATTTTTAACGCGCAGCACTTGTTAATTTCGTGTGATTAATTACATTATTTGCTATTTGGTCTGGAGCAAACTAAAAAACTATCGTTTAGGGTTGCACAAAACGTGTGGACAGTGCTGCTTAGCGTCAGTGCTGTAAAGTGGCACAGTAAATCAAGTTGGCAGCTCAGCTGTCAGTTTTCGATGTGAATGTCAATTTTACTAGAAGTAGAATTTGCTTGTCATTCGTGTCGCTCAATTTTAGCCGCAACAATTTATTTTTGTTGCCCAACTCAGTTTAAACAAATAAATAAATAACGTGTTTCAAGCATAGTACGCTGTGCTAAACAGTTTATTCTTAGCTAATATCCACATAACAACATAAACATTGTCAAAATGCCTTCTCAGGAGGTTAGTGTAAACAAAGTCATTGTGCATCCGCTGGTCTTGCTGTCCGTGGTGGATCACTTCAATCGCATGGGCAAAATTGGCAATCAAAAGCGTGTTGTGGGTGTTTTACTGGGCTGCTGGCGCTCCAAGGGTGTGCTGGATGTGTCCAACAGTTTTGCAGGTTAGTATATATAATATATTTCCATAAGAAAAATGCAACATCATTTGCTTGACCGCCTTTCTTCCGCAGTGCCCTTTGATGAGGATGACAAGGAAAAGTCCGTTTGGTTTTTGGATCACGATTATTTAGAAAATATGTACGGCATGTTCAAGAAGGTCAATGCGCGTGAGCGTGTTGTGGGCTGGTACCACACTGGACCCAAATTGCATCAAAATGACATAGCCATAAACGAACTAATCCGACGTTATTGCCCCAACTCTGTGCTGGTCATTATAGACGCCAAGCCCAAGGACTTGGGCCTGCCCACGGAAGCGTATATATCTGTAGAGGAAGTGCACGATGATGGCTCACCCACCAGCAAAACATTTGAACATGTGCCCAGCGAAATTGGTGCCGAGGAGGCGGAAGAAGTCGGCGTAGAGCATTTGTTGCGCGATATTAAAGACACCACCGTAGGCAGTCTCTCGCAAAAGATTACCAACCAGCTTATGGGCCTGAAGGGACTTAATGCGCAGCTGCGCGAAATCAAACAGTATCTACAGCGCGTGGGTGGTGGCAATATGCCCATAAATCATCAGATCGTCTACCAGCTGCAAGACATATTCAATCTGCTGCCGGATATAACAAATGATCAGTTCACAGGCACAATGTATGTTAAAACCAATGATCAAATGTTGGTTGTCTATCTGGCCTCCATGGTGCGTTCAATTATTGCTCTACATAATTTAATTAACAATAAATTGGCGAATCGTGATGCTGAAGAGGGCAAAAAGACCGGCGATGCCGACAAGGATGCTAAGGATAAGAACAAGGATAGCAAAGATAAAGATAACAAAGATACAAAAGAGAAGGATGCTGCCAAGGACAAGAAAGCCGATGAGAAATCCGACAAGAGCAAGGATGAGGGCAGTAAGAGCAGCAAGAAATAGGAACGAAAGAAAAAACGCAAACCTCGTCGCAAACGCAAGAAGCAGCCGCCAGACACACAGCAACAACAACAGCAGCAGTAGGGATTGCCATAAACATTATCATGATGATCAAAAGTCAGAGTCAGAGCTTCATAACAGCAGCAGCAGTAACTATAATGGAATTCCTATAACTAAGCGGCGAAATGGAACTGTTAGATATGTGCGAATCATCCTCCCACAACTTCAGAAAACTTTTGCATACTTTTTCATATAAGTAAAGTAACACATAAACATATATATAAATCCGTTTATTATTTCGCTAAATACGCTACTTATTAACAAAACAAAAAAACAAAAAACTGCAAGTTGATGTAATTAAAATTCAAATAATTTTAAATAATACGAGGTGTTTGTAATTGGAAGGAGATTCAGATTAAGTTTTTATGTCGAAATTAAGTAGGAAACATGTACCTATGTATATATTGTTGCTTCTGAAGCTGGATTGACGGAAAGGAAAATTATTTTTGTTAAAACCCGCTATGGCTTTCTCAGAAGTTAATGCTGTGCCGAAAGATAATGGAATGGAATTTAGTCCATTTAAAAAATTTGTATGCCTTTAAATTTGAAAATTGATCGATTTCTTATTGAGCGTAGACCAAGGCCTGATAATCTACCTTTAGCAACACACTATAGAGAAAGCTTATAAAATATATCTGTAACTACCGGAGTGTATAATAATGATTTGGAAAGAAAAGTCAGTATCTCATGGTGCATTGGTTATATTAAAAGTTTTCTACGTTGTCTTAGCTCGTATTAAGCCAAATGCCATCCAAAACTTTTTATTTTAATGCCGTATAGTGCGCAAAATGGCTTGTACTATTTCCAGCGAATTCGTTTTAGTTTTGAGAACCCAGATCATAGCTTTTAGGATTGGGTGAGTAGAAACATTGACGCCAACTCTAGCCATATGGCTATTATTATCTATGAATATTTTACCAGCCTAGAAAATAATCAACGGCTTTACAAAGCAGGCCTTAGGCCTTAAAGAGAGAGAGAGAGATCTGCAAGCGAATGTGGATTATCGGCTTGGGAAACGGCTCTCAAGATCCTTGCACATACCACTGGCCGCGACAAGGCCGCTAAGAACTAAGGCCAACTAGGAAACTGTTGCAACCAAGAAATACACAGACCTAAATGTTACTTAAATCAAAGATGAAATAAGCAAAACTTGGCGCAGATATTTAGAGAAACTATCTAACCATGAAAATTCACTGGCAATCAATCTGTTAGAGTCTAGAAGTTTGCTCCGCAAAGTTTTTGTTTTCCAGGTACTCTTTAAAATTACTTCCCTGGGAAATGGGTTTAAATGGAGTTTCGTAAGCTATCACAACGGGCCAGTCTAAGCCTTAATAAGCTTTTTAGCCAGCTACGGCTATACGTTAACCCAACGTAACCTACTCCTATCAAATCAAGAAATTCTTGAATGCAACAAAGAAAAGAGCAATGTTTATTTAATATTTAGTGCTTAATGAGAAATGTGATCCTGTCTGTGAGATCTGGTTACTTCAACGGGCAAGATCATATAGTCCCGACATTTAATGCTCAACATTTTTACATTCGGTTTCCAATGTGCACATATGCGAAGCGTTGTATTCCCATAGGGAACTGACCACCTGTGGACAAATTTGTTACAGTCTTGCTTAAGCCCATATATCTTTTACTAATGTGTCTTAGCAGAGTCTGAACAGTAAGTTGTAAGCTTAATGACAGGTCTGACAGGCTCCGCTTTGGCAAGTCCTTTGAATGGCCAGACACATAGACCAGAAAGCCGCTCCTATCATTAAGGACAGACGCTGTTGCCGCAGTTCACTGTGCCAGAAACCAAAAAGACGCATCTAGTGTTGCGAATGCTGTGGATTACCGGCTTGGAGATGATTCTTTCGCCACGAAGGCGCTAAGAACTAAGGCCAACTAGGAAGCTAGTCAATCTACCTTTATATTGCTTCATTATATTAGAGCAGCATTATTCATATTCTTTTGCACGTTTGCTCTGATAAAACCAGAAAGACCAGAAAGCTGCCCCTAACATTGAGGACAGACCTTGCACTTACTGACTGCTTTCGTCACAACAAGGCCGCTAACTAAGGCCAACTAGAAAACTAATCTAGGACACTAACATTTTCTATATTAGAGCAGCATTATTAGTGTCGTATTACACGTTTTGGACAGACGCTACTCTGCCGCGATTCCTTTGCCTTTTACATGCAAATCTTGTAGGTGCACAGTGTAACAGGAGTCCAACAAGTAGTAAGATTTGAGAACAAATAGAAGCGTTTTATACTTTCTTTATTTATAAATACATTAACAAATATTAACAGCGATGCTTAACAGCGCAAAGAAGTTTGTTATAGAAGCAGACAGTGTTACCTTTTTGCCTCTAGTCAATTCCCAATCCCCAAGCTGCTCTTTGTTTTCATCTCATTGAATTCAAAGCGTTACAAATTACTTTGAGCCCACTATGCAGGGCCTCCATAGCGCCTGCGCCATAACTTGGCCAACAGCTGTGCAATTGGCGTTGTAATCAACTTGCCATAGGCAGCAGACGAGTCATCATGGCAGTCTTCGTTATTGTTTCGGATTAAGTACAGAATGCTGCGTAATTTGTCTTTAAAAAGTTATATTTATATAAAGTGCAAACTAACAAAATAAAATTCGCAACATAAAATAAGGACTGTAGCATATTTTACAGCACTGGCACAAAATCAAAATCATTCATTCAATTAAATACACCTGTTGAGCCTTTTTTGTTTTAAAAAAAAAACTTTGCGACTTTGTTGCCCTCTAAAAAAAATGCAGTGAAAAAATCAATAATTCCAAACATATGTTCGCACTGATAAGACAGGATTCGCGTAGTACACGCCACAATTGAAATGTCCTGAGCATTTCAAGTGCATTCATACCATTAATCAATTAAGTACAAAACGTGCCAAAATTTGACGCCGTTGACCCTGAACTTTGAACTTTGCTGAACTTTTGCCAACAAAATGGCCAACATGGGTCGTTTGCGTAAGGTAAGTTGATTAGAAGATTGGATTGTTGAGGCGCAAGTTGAATGTACCTGCGCACGCAATTGTTTGGTACCGACTGATGAATGGGGCGCCCGCAATCGATTAGAGTGTAGTGTACGGGCCACTCTAGAGCTGAGAGCCAAAGTCAAGGCAATTAGCATGCAAGGCACACGGCAGCGTCAGTTAGCCAATCAGTCAGTCAGTCAATCAGTCGGTTTATTGCAATTGCGTGTTCACTTGGCCGTCCAGCTTGCCTCGAAACGCAGTAGCTGGCTGACCGCCAGCGCGTTTTTCATATTACTTACCGACTTGTATGCTCATTCATTTTGCAGCTCCATAAGCCAACGGATGAACTGGCTGCCAGTCAAGCGTTGTTAAAATCATCACCGAATATTTTAGAGAACTTTCCCTACGACGATTTTCAAGTGCAGCACGCGCAGCTAAAGCGCATGGCCACCTCGCCGCCACCCAAGGAGCCGCGCTTCTGTGAAACTCTAGAACGTCATGCATTTATGCGCAATGTCATCAATACGCAGCCAAGTGCTTCGACTAGCTCAGCGGAACAACGTTATTCCACGCCTGGGGAGAAGGAAGCACAAGTGCGACGCAGTTTAGAGGAAATCTCCAAGGACATTCAAGAGATTGAAAACTTTTTGACCGCCACGGAACAAGTGCTGCAGCAAGAACGCGAAGCAGACCAATTGCAAACGTTAACTAAACGCAAACGCGAAAGACCCAACAAGGAGAACAAAACGCCCAGTCCTGTCAAGAAGATAAACTACAAGATTAATGCCTATAAGCCGCCACAGCGACGTGTGCGTCCAACTAGTCCGCGTTTTCATTACTCGCGACTCTATTTTCGCAATGGACGCATTGGCTGCGTAGAGGCTGAGAAGCACGCCAATCACATAGAGAGCACTCATGCGCTGGTTAAGCACATTTTGCGTTATGAGCATGAGAAGCCGCTGGTTAGTCCGGAGAGCGTGCGCCGTGTGCTAAGCGGCAGTTCTAGTCGCTCTCCGCCCTCTACAGCTACGCTAGAAGATGATGTTTTTGAGCTCACCGAACTGCCTGGTGCTGTGCCACTGGAGGAGCAACGTAAAGCTGAATTGGCTGCAGCCATAGGTCAAGTTGTGCTACCTCCCAGCCAAGCGCAGCCGGAGTGCTACGATAGCGTGTCTCAGCCAATTATCGAAGATGAAGATGAGCAGGATGTGCAGATATGCTATAACGAATCACCAGAGTTACAAAATGAGGATCGTAATACGCGTACGGCGCGTTCACCCTCGCTCAATGACAGCGAAATTGTGGCTGTAGTGGAAGAAGACAACGCCACGGCTACGCCCACGGCTCATAGCCGTCTAAGCAGTGCTGGCAGCTTGGACTCGCAAGGACAGCAGTTTTTACGCGATCAGGTGCGTCATCTAGTCAGACGTTTTACGGCTCGCGCCAACAAGGTCAAATCGAGAATTGAGATGCCTCCGACGCCTTCTAGCAGCGCAAGCTCTCCATCACCACCGCCAACAGGCGGCACGCTGCATGCCAGCACTAAGAGTTTGCATCCCTCGCCGGGGCATAAGGTGCGCGTAGTGCCTGCTGGCACGTCACCACACCGCGGACGACTCTTTGAAGCCGATACATCACGTTCCAATGTATGGCTCTGCTCCAGTTTGTGTGGCGCCAACAATGATGAACGCACCTTGGATCCACAGGGCAAGATCTATATATCCTGGCTGTGCGTTGTCTCCCTTTCCTTTCTCTACAATGCTTGGGTTATACCTCTACGCGCCGCTTTTCCCTTTCAAACCAAGGAGAATACAAATATTTGGCTGGCTTGTGATTTCTGTGCGGATATAATCTACTTACTCGATGTGGTTTTCTTCAAGCACAGAGTCATGTATCTCTTTGAAGGCTTTTGGGTGAAGAACAAGAATTTAACCAGGAAAAACTACATGCGCAAGCTGCAATTTAAGGTGAGTTGGACAGACTACATAAGTCTGCATAAAACGATTAACTTGGTACTCTTTGTAGCTGGATCTGCTGGCTTTGTTGCCGCTGGAGCTGTTCTATCTGAAGTATGGCACAAACGCTGTCTGGCTAAGATTCCCACGCTTCTTTAAAATACAAAGCTTCTGGGAAGTATTTCGTCTGCTGGATCGTGTTATATCCTCGCCGCATTTTGTGAGTATGCCGTGTAAGCTAAAAGTGCTTGGCTAATCTGTAATCTTTTCTTATAGGTGCGCGTGGCCAAAACCCTCACATATATGCTCTATATGATACACATCACCGCTGCTCTTTATTATGCCTATAGCGACTATCAAGGTTTGGGCCAAAATCGCTGGGTTTTTAGCGGCAAGGGTCATCCTTACGTGCGCTGCTTTGCTTTTGCTACAAAGACGGCTACTTCTATTGGTAAAAATCCCAAACCCGAGCGGCAGGGCGAATACGTCTTCATGACGGTGGCCTGGCTTATGGGCGTGTTTGTCTTTGCGCTGCTGATTGGTCAAATACGTGATATTATATCCACGGCTACGCGTAATAGGCATGAGTACAGACAGCTCGAGGATGAAACCTTGGAATACATGCGACGGTTGAATCTATCAGGGGAAGTCCAATCGCGTGTGAAGATGTGGTTTCAGTTCACCTGGGAGCAACAACGCACACTAGGTAAATCGTGTTTTTGATAACGATTTTTAAATGCTCATAGCTTGTGTTTTATAGATGAATCCAACATATTGGACGCCTTGCCAATAAATCTGAAGACGGACATAGCCATATCGGTGCACATACAAACACTCTCCAAGGTGCAACTCTTTGCGGATTGTGAGGAGGCTTTGCTGCGCGATTTGGTGCTGAAACTACGCGCTGTGACTTTTCTGCCTGGAGATTTTGTATGCCGCAAAGGCGAGGTGGGTCGCGAGATGTACATTGTAAAGCTGGGTCAAGTGCAGGTCATGGGCGGTCCATATAGCGATGTAGTCTTGGCCAAGCTCAGCGAAGGCTCCGTTTTTGGCGAGATCAGTTTGCTGGGCATTAATGGCGCAGATCGACGCACAGCTGATGTGCGCTCCAGAGGCTACTCCAATCTGTTTGTGCTCTCCAAGGCGGATTTAAACGAGGTCATAGCCTACTATCCCAGTGCACAAGCGCTACTCAAGAAGCGCGCGCGTCAGCTTATGCGCAAAAATGCAGCACGCGAGCGAGAGGAAGAACGCGAACGTGCGCGCAGTGCCCTGAAAGCCGATGTGGTTATAGGCAATCCCAAGACACCCGAAACGCCGCCAAAACTGCTGCAAACTGTCATACAAGCTTTGCCCTATGAGTCGCCGGCGGTTATGCTCATCACACGCGGCTCCAAACGCATGCGCCGCAAGCGACAGTCCCTGCAAATGGAAACTATAGCCGAACCGGCTTTAAATATGGATGTGACAGCTGGAGCTGGTCGCGACCCCCGGGACAGTTTTCATATGAAGCAAGGCCGTTGTTCACCGGATTTGTTGTCCTCCATACAGCAAGAGCTCAAGTCACAGCACAAATGTATAAATTTAACCGATTCCGAAAAGGCTTTGATTATAACACAATCAGCTAATAACTCCATGGAGTGTGTGCAACAAGATGTTTAGAGATAACCAGGCAAGGCCTAAACTAACTACATATACATAACTTAACTATTATATATATATATATATATATATGTATACTATATATGCTGCGATAACTGTATTTTAAATGTTTATATGTATTTGTGTGCTTTATAAAAAAATTTGTTAAACAAAATAAAACCGAAAATAAAGCTCGAAATGAGTAAAAAAAAACGGCAAGCAGATAATGAGAAGTGGAAGCTCTGGGAACTCTCTCGAATATTTTAGATTATGAAAATCCAAATGCTCCAATTTGGAAAAACGAGTTTTGAAAGTTTACGCAATCAAAACAGTCCAAACTTGTTTTAGTTAGAGAGAAATAAAATTCGACACTTTTATTACGTTTAACTTCTTTTCATTTATTTTTTAGTTTTATGAAAAATACAACATGGTGTGTTCTGATTTTTTTAAATTTTTATGTTATACTCGTATTCAGTCCATTTCTAAAAGCTAGAAATATGCTAGGCACGCCTAAGCGCGTATATCCTTATAATGTTTCTCCTCATCATCCTTGTCCAGCTTAATGGAGTATTTGCCTATCAGCGAACCCTCAACATCAGCCTGACCTTCGGGATTGAACTGAGGTCCCTCGCCAATATCCTGGGTATCCTCCTTCACCACACGGTAACCGTTCTCATCAGCTTCGTAGTGCACGGTGCGCTTGACATAGCCATCACTGTAGCTATAGCTGCCAGTGACCTTGGTGCCATCGCGTGTCTCCTGACGATGAATGGCGCCGTCGTTGATATCATCTTGAACATCAGCATTGAAGGAGTACTGAGCATTCAGATTCTGCTGTCTCTCAATCTCTGCGCGTTCCTCTTCCTCCTCGCGGGTCTAAAAAAAGGTAAAAACAAAAGCGACGTTAATAATAAGTTAATAATTAGCAGCTGTTTTTGCATCATAAACAAGTCAAGCGCGAGATCAAGGTGACACGCCCCCTAAATTTAATTTGCGTATCTACCATTTAACCTTAATATTTTTTTGTTTTAAACTTTGTAGTTTTTCAAGTTAGTTGATGCAGTCATTTAAAGCCACAAAGATGCGCTACCCGTTGAACTGCTATTTGGTTACAACATCCTATCA
This sequence comes from Chymomyza amoena, assembly GCA_037043745.1. Taxonomy (NCBI): domain Eukaryota; kingdom Metazoa; phylum Arthropoda; class Insecta; order Diptera; family Drosophilidae; genus Chymomyza; species Chymomyza amoena. Next base: position 390,401 of record JBAMAX010002024.1, read on the forward strand.
GCCAAGTTTACAATCAATTTTAATATCTATAGACAGCTGTCAGCAACAGTTACGTTTGTTTCTGACGCACTTGCATCTTTAGCTATCAGTTCTAAGGCTACCTTCCCACATTGTCAATGACTCAATATGTGAGTACATATTTGTACCCGCCAGCACACTCTCAGCACCTTCCAACTAGGTAAGTAAGGCGCACGTAGCTCTTTAAATTTATGTGAGTTTACTTTAAATTATATTTTCTACTCATTGCCTCCTAAAACGCCTCAACGGAAATGGTAATTGAGCGCCGAGTATGTCTCCAGCTTATTTACTTAGGTGATTTTATGGGGTCTAGCCGATAGTCTTAAGGCGCTACAGCAGGTCAATATTTAGTTTAATATTTTATATTTAGCTTTTTGGGTGCTATTTGATATCTTTCTGTATTTTTGTATGTACATGAAAAAGGTCAACGTCGTCGACCACATTATCATTCATATTATGCCGCCGATAGATGGCGCGAACCACTTTTGCTCGCTACAGCTCGCACGCAAGTTTTTGTCGCTAGATGGCTCAAGCAAATTGATGCAAATTAAAGCTTAAATGGTAATTGAGCGTCAAAAATGTATCCAACTTCTTCACTTGGAAAAGTTTATGGCTCTTACAGATACTCTTAAGGTGATACAGCAATTCAGTTTGATTTTTGGAATCTATTTGATATATTTTTTGCTTATAAAAAACACTTTTAAAGGTTTCGGCTCGCGAACAAGTTTTTGTCCCTAGATGGCGCAAACAAATCGATGCATATTAGAGTTGAAATGATAATTGAGTGTCAAACACGTCTCCAACTTGTTTACTCAGGAAATTTTATGGATGTAACAGGCGCTACAGGTTTTCAGAATTTAGTTTAAAATTTTGTATTTTGTTTTTTGGATACTACTTGATATTTTTTTTGTAGATAAGACTTCTTTGTCTATAAGAAAGTTTTGCAAAGCTGCGTCGTCGAACATTATCATTTATTTTATGCGGCCAATAGGTGTCGCGAACGATTTTTCTCGCAAGCAATTTATACCGCTAGATCTAGCAATCTGATGCAAATTTAAGTAAAAATGGTAACTGAGCCCCAAATATGTATCCATGGAGGCGGAAAATAGTTACTTAAGTAAGTTTGCAGATGTTTGATAAATTATTTAGGTAGTCCATTAAAATCTTTTATTTATGTCCAACTATTGCAATGGGATTGATTTAAACTCAGAGTCCACAACATTGTTCCGACGCGGGTCAGAAATCAACCAAAATGTATCATTAATATTATTTCAATTAAGATATCTTTGTTCTTGTAACCTTTGAACTATAAAGGCGACACAGCGGAGGAGAGTTGACCAGTGGGTCATAGGGATGAGATCACCCGAGGACCTGACGGCCCATTGTGATACCTTTTTAAGAGACAGGAGGAGTCAAAGAGGAGTGCAAGGTGGGAGGAGAGTTAAAATGCTGAGCGAGGGTAGGTAAAATAGTCATTGGATGCCCAATTCCGCCTAATCACTCCATTTGGAGATTCGAAAAAAATAGCCAAGTCCATTATGGGCAGATTTGCCAGACTGCTTAGATCTTCAAAGAAGGGCTTTACCAGATACTGTGTGTGTTTCTTTAAAAGTGCAAGGCAGTCGTGGATGCTTTTTATATCTTTCTCATCCCCGCAGCTGCGATACATCCCATCGTGGGGAACATGTCTCTAACTAGCTGTTTCCACTCCTGTCCCAATTTATTTTAAGAAAAGTCTAGTGCTCAACTAAACTACAAAATTTCACCTGATTTCCAAAATCCCCATAAAAATCAGCTCTTTCTTTGGGTTACTACGTGCGTAACCTACTTCACCTATTTCATCACACCTTGTAGCGCATCTGTAGTTCCCCTACGACCTATCCGAGCACATGTAAATGCAAAGTCAAATTGATAAGTGTCGGCGGCATTTAATGTTTTTGTTTTTTAATCAAGCGAGGCAAGGCAAAAAATACTAAAAATAAAGCAAAAACCAGAAAACTAGTTGTTTGTAGTCGGAGTGTAAACATCATCTCGGGGCACTGCCAGCTGGCATATAAAGCCAGTCGCCACTAACTGAACCAACCGAACGGACGCACCGCAGCACACGTAGACGTAGAAGGTAGTAGCAGCAACAGCAGATAAAACCCGACTTTATAAATATGGGTAGGTAACCAACCAACCAACGAACCAACCACCGGACAAATGCGGAAAGAAATTTTGTATTATTGTTTTTGCCAATATCAATCAAATATTGCTTTTTGCTTATAGCCAAGAAACTCTTCGTGTTGTTGATGATGATGTTGATTGTGGTCACTGCAGTTATGGCCGCTGGCGGTAAGTACCGGGAAAGGTCTTTGACTCATCGATGACTATGTTGAGTGAATATTTGCAACCGACAGATTGCCCCTCTTCGACCAAGGTGTTGAACTGCACGCCCAAGTGTCTGCATGATAGCGAGTGCAGCGCCAAGGGAGGCAAATGTTGTCCCAATTTGTGTAATGGACGTAGCTGTGCGGATCCCAATGTGCTGGGTAACTCAGGTGCAGGAGGTTCCCCATTTAGCAGCAAGGATTGTGAGTATCAAAGGGGAGCAAACTATTAATGTGGGTGGTTGAGTGAGAAATTGATGGAAGCAGCAGGAAAACACGAGGGAACTTTAGCATCAATCAGAAGTGGTTGATGGTCATCGACTACGCTTTAAACAAGCGGAATCAAGTCGAGATTAAATGCCAAAGATTACGATATATGGCATTGAGAGTAAGATATGCTCAATCAAATGCTTGAAGAACGATAAAACGTAATTGAGTTTTGAGATCGAAACAATCTTGATATTAGAATAGGCTAGCTTCTTTTATAGTTGAGCTATCTAACATGAATACGAATTGATCTCTCATAAGCATCGTCAAGTGTGGACATATTCACATTGACAGCAAGATAACCTAAAATAAACCTGAAGAAGGTTAAAGCAAAATCATTTTTTGAGATCGTAACCATCTTGATATTGGAGTGGCTCGTCTTCTTTAATAGTTCATCTATCTACCATGAATATAAATGAGTCTCCTCATAGTCTAGGACCGAAAAATATATAGTGAAGTCAAAAATGGATTAATACCTAGGTTAGGTTTTAGCCAGTTGACCCCTGGGAGGAGTCACACAAGCACTAGATAGTCCTTAGTGGTGGATTAATCCCTAAAGTAAAAAAAAATATTTAAGAAACTCTCGAATTTTTTAAAGTCTTATCTCTGGAGAAAGCGTAAATTATAAGAATCGATCACTTTTTGTGGCATACGAATTTGGAATTAGGATCTTATATAAGCCAGTTCTGAAAAAACATCGAAGTTTCTGATGCTCCTAACAGAAAAACATCGATCTATCGATGTGTCGAAGTATATATAAACATAATATAAGCTATAAATATTCCGATGCCTCCACAACATTCATTTCACGATTTAAAGATACACAAGAAAATTCTGGCCAGAATATTTTGTATTATTTTAATGTAAACTGCGATATATCGATGCAACGATGTTTTTCAGTTAAAAGTATTCAAATATCAATTTTGTCCAGTACTGGTGTGAAATATAAAGGATCATTCAGATCCATGATAGAGTTTTTACAAAAAGCTAGAGTCTATATACTATAGGATGTACCGATAGACCCCTGAGGGAGTCACATATTGACTAGATAGTCCTTAATGGTACCATATACCTTAATTTCTTTTAAAATAAATAATATAATGAACAAAACATCACAAAAAGGATGTTAACATTTTTGAGGCACTCCCTTTAGGCCGATTTTAAGCGATTTTTTTAATTATATTTTTAGACAAACTCTCTAAGCCTATGTAGATCATTTATGAGGTATACAGCTTCTTCTAGTTCTAACAAAAAATATCTAGATACTGTACACGTAGATAACAGTATTTAGAAATCTTCATTTTCTTTTTTTTAATAATTCCAATTTCCAATTTGCAGCGGGCTCTTCCGGCAGCTACTGTGGCAATGTCAAATGCGGCAACTTTGAGAAATGCGAAACGGATCGTTCCACCAAGAGACCCAAATGCGTGCGTTCTTAGAAATTAAGTACTCCAAACACGACCCAACAATAAAATACACTTTCTTTTATACCGTTAAACTATTAACTGTTAACCGTTAAGTATTCTGTTTTTTTTTATAACTCTTTTTTTTTGGACACTCACTAGAGACGCCGCAAAGGCAACGGTGGCCAACAGGCTGGCAATCAACACGAATTTGTACATTATGTATCTGTGTGTATGTGTGTGCGTGGCTTATGTCTGTGTGTGTGTTCGGGTTAACTCTGTTAACTCTTTTTATTTTGTTCACAACGCTCGTAACTTTGTCTGCGCGCTGTAAGTAGACTTTGTACTGTGGCTCGTTGGCTGCGCTTCAGTCCCGCTTTTATATCGCACTTGAAAGCCAAAGCGGCTCAGCGTCGACAGCGACTGCGGCAGCGGCAGCGACGCTGGCTCTTAGCCAAAAAAATGTGAGACGTGCGATCGCTCAGTCGACGTCGCTGCTTTAGTTGATTGAATTTGTTGTTTACATTTGACAAGCCGATCGGTCGATCGTTAGCGTCGCCGTCGACGTCGTCTTCTTTAGCTTTGCACTTTAGTTTTGATACACTGTACTTTGAGGTTAGGGAGCATGTCAAGTTAGTTGCAACGAATTTGGCTAAGTAAGAAAGGGAATGAGAGTAGAAGGATCTAGAAACAAAGCAATGAGCATGATAAAAGAAATTCATTTTATCTAGTAGATCTGTTTGGAGGTTCAGAGCGGCAACATAGTCTAGGCTTGAAAAGTACGTAGTGTGAGAATTTTATATTCTAGAAAGTGCGTCATATAAGTTCCTTCATACTTAGAATAGAATTTATTTTGTTTGGGGAAGAGCTGTTCCTTCTTTCTATATTTTATCTATGATCAACATTTCATTAAAATCGTTTAAGAAATTCGGCATTAAAACGCAAAAAACCTAAAATAGAGCTTAGCTAAGAGGTAACAGCCATGTGGAGCATGTTTTCTTTAGGTTCGATATTTTTTTCAAAGTAACTTTATTTTATAATTAAAATCTAAATGGGTGATGATAATATACATATGTACATATTTTGAGCTACAAAAGCTAATTTTTCTAAAATAATAAAAATCAAAATCGTACCTGAAGAGAGCTACGAGTTTTCTTCTGCTATCCTTGACTTCCAGTGTTGCATAGGGTCTTGACCAACTTCTCATACCGAACTCTATTGAGAGGTACTTGGCCTTAAAGAAAGAGCTACGACTACATGACTAATTTTAGGAGAGGCCCCACAGCTGCTATCTTGATTGATTCAGAAATATAATCAAATAAACGGTCGTCTAAAAATAATAAAATTTTGAACCAAAAGCGTCTTTCATTTAAATGGATCAATTTAATAAAAGATTTTGTCCATAAAATCGATGAATAAATGGTGGTTAGCTAAATTTTTTTATTATTTTTGAACAAAAATTGTTCGCCTAAGAAATCATCAAAAATTACTAAATTAAGGAGTTGTCGTTATTTTGCCAAATTTCGAAATCAAAGATTGTACGATATGGTGTCAAAATTTTTAATTGATCGGATAAAAAATTACCAAGTTATTGGTTATCGCCTGACGCTTATAAGTGGAAACTATTTTAAAAATGTTCCGAAAAAAATGTTATTTCGTCAAAAAAAATGATGAAAAAAATTCGAATAAAAGTTTTTATAATTTTGAAAAATCTTGAAATTAAAAAATGTTTAAAGATTGTTTTAAAATTTCAAATCGATCATGTAAAAATTTACTGAGTTATTAGTGACTGTCCAACGCTTAAAAGTGGAAACTTTTTTTTTTTTAAATCCCTGTTTGTAAGATTATTGTCAGCCAACTTAAATCATAAAAATCGATTTTATGAAGTTTCTACATAGGTGTTACCCCTTAATTCACTCAAGTCTAACACAAAGTTAAGGTCATATGATCTTTCCATAAGATGCTGTCCTAAAGGAACACAAATACACTATGTAGTTAACTATAATTCCATAAAACTAAACCAACTTTCCATATTCATAAGCCCATCATTCCCTGTAGAAACTTAAAACTTCTTGCAAACAAATCAAAACCTAAGTGTATTTCTAAGTCGTAATGACACTCCCGCAGCCGGTCCACTTGTTGGGCTCGAATTTCAAACATAATTTTGCAATCACTTGGTAAAACGACGAATGCAATTTGTTTATCTTAATATTGCGTATGCGCCACGTTATCATTTTTGTTGTCCAGTGTAGATTTAGCTTTTAGCTGCAGACGAGCAACCAACTGCAAGTTGTTGGTTGATGGTCTCTAGAGGATTGCGTAAGAGCGAACGCTTCAGAGACCCGAGACTGCAGAGACCTGAGACTTGCCGCTCACTCAAGGTCAGTTGGTCAGCCCAACCAGTTTCCGGTGAATGCCTGGCCAGGCCTGGCCCTATATAAACGACCACAACAACAACTACAACAACAATAAGAAGACAAACCGGTGATAAAGGTGCACGACTCTTGTGGCATTGGCTGCAGCGGCCTGCGCTGCGTTGCACTTCTCTTTCGCATCCACAAAGCTGGATGGACACCCCCTCCTCCGTTCTGCTGCCCACCCGCGTTTTCTTCTCTTTTTTTTGGTGTGTTTTTTGATTATTGTTTTTGGTTACCTTCTTTTTTTGATGTGTTTTATTTGTATTTTTTGGATATTGCCTGCGTTATGTAATTTACGTGAAGTTTTCTGCAAACTGAAAGCTTTGTTGCTTTCGAGGAAGTAAGTGTGTTGAGTGTTGTTGTGTGTTGCATTGTCTCTGGGGCACCCTTTGCCAAGAGACGACGCCAATAATGACTTACAATAACAATAACTATGCGCTCTGTGGCAATGCTTTTTTATGGGTGTGTGTGTGCTATATAAACACACATATGGGCAAATGTTTGGCGTACAGTGAGTGCAAGAAGTAAGTGCACCACAGTTGGGTTGGAGTTGTAATGAAGGTAATGTTTAGGTGGATAGATGGTATAAGGGGAGACTGGCTTACAATATAAATGGCTTTGAAGTTTTTTGTACTTTGCGTTAAAAGACATTTGTACTTTTCCGGAGGCTTTAAGCGTTCTTTTTCAGAATTTAATTGTATGTTTCATTTGAGACTTTTAGTCGAATTTGGGCTGTGGCCAAAATCTTCTTTAACCGAATTTTAATTCAAGGTATCTGTTTCAACCAAGCTTTGTTGACAGCGATGAAGGCTTATAGTGAATATTTTTCGAGGAAAAAATTATGCAGATATTCATTATTAAAAACTAAACCAAAGCTGAATTGAGATTTATAGAAAGCCCTCACCTCAGTTTGCTTAAATACTGCAGCTATTGATACATGATTATATTATTGAATATATAGGCGCTCGTTCTTCATTCAAACACTGGTTCTCTCCACTTTTGATAACAATTCATTAGCCGTATAAGCTAGCTTCATGAGCTATATGTAGACGTAGGTAAAAGCGCCTGGAAAATTATTTCCTTCACAACCTAGAGGAGCTAGGCCCTATCTGTTCGAGAGTGATTGCATGATATATGCCAGTAAAAGGATGGGATTCCCTATAAGCGTATTTTCCTGGAGATAGGGTTTAAATAGAGATCCGTGGGGTATCAAAACGGGCCGGTATATGCCTAATTGTGCCGGATTTTTAAGACAGCTACCGCCTAACCTTTCTTCAAAAGATTCTAAGGCCAAAAATTGGTAGTAAACGTGAGTCTTAAAACAACAAAACTATTGAACTAATCTTCAGCCAATCTTAGTTAACGAACTTTCCTTGTAAGCTGGCTTTTGATATTCTTTGGGCTAATTCTTCGGTGAAGAATGTACTCTTTTTTAGTAAACACTTAGAAATTAAAGACTGCAAAGACTTAGAAATTAAAGACTTCAAAGACTTTTTAAATTTAAGGCTCTTCAAGTTAGCGAAAAAAATAAATTTTTAGGATTAATATATATTATAAATATTGCATAGTCTGTACCATAAGAATTTCAGATTGGAATAATTATAATTAATTTCATTATAAAGCATTTAATGAGTTGCTTGAAACATTTTTAGATTTTATTACTTTAAGTCTACATAGGTTTATGTTTTTTTTTGTTAAGTTTTTTGACACCGTGATTCTCTAAAAAACCAATAAACTGAAAAAAAATGCTTATGAGTACCTTATACTAAATCCTTTCGATTGAATTTCTTAGAGTAAAGGTGTGAGTTACAGCCAAAAATAAATTTATCTCCAAAATATGCTAATTAGACGCTTTGAATTGTTGCTTAATTTAATTAAATATTTTTATTGGAGACTTAACATCTAATAACCTTTAGGTCGTCATATTTACACTTTATATAGCCTATAACCAGCGGACGACCCAGACACTTCCAACGATACTTTATTTATGAAACTGTGATAAATGGCTTAGGAGTTACAATGAAACAGATGAACATAGCTACGTATATGCATTTAGGTAAAATTCATCTATTTCCTTTGCTATAGTCAGTTAAGAAAAGGATATATTTGGGATGAAACAAACAAATTGAAATCCAAGAATTAAATATTTGGTAATTTTTAATTTTATAGGCGACTATTTCCTGGTCTTATTGTATATAAGAAGTGTACGTATATTAGGGTCTTAAACTCCTCTTGAGGGTGGTATACTAAATTTAATATGACTTTATTATAGCCTATAACTTAACGCCAATAAAGACGCTTTCAGCGATAACTCATTTGTCAAGTTTGAATAAGCAGGTAAGAAGTTACGAAGTAACAGACGTACAATGAGGGTGGACATAGCTGGTATCGCAAATTTTTGAGCTAACCATATCACCGCCTACAAAGTTTTCTTTTTATCTGCGAATAGTCTGTAATATTTAAATCAGAAAGTATTTGATGGGCGCAAAAATAGGTAAAAATTTACGAAAAATTTCATATGAATGCATAAATAGCGACCAAACCGTAAGTTGAAGGAAAATATGGTACAAATAAAATCCGTGGGTAAAACAATTATTTACAGTAAAGTAATCGACAGTCGAGCTATCGAAATCAGTTTAGTACAACTAGAGATATTATCTGTAAAGTAAAGGAACTTTTTTTTTCAATTTTAGAGCTTACCAAATTTATTCAGGCCGATTATAAATTTTTTTTAAATTATGTTTAGATAGATATGAGACTTTTTGAACCATAATTTGTTTGATTGATTGGAAATAAGTTTTTAAAGTTTATGTAGCAAAATACAGTCAAAAACGGAAAAAGTAAAAATTTTTACTTTTGACCTATTTTTGTATCCATGAAATACTTTCGGATCGTATTTCAATTTTACAAGCGCAACTACAACAAATACACAATGCTCAGTTTGCTTCGCCATAGTCGGATAAAAAAGTATGCCTATATTTAAAAAATAAGTGGCCGTCGGTGGCTTAAGTGGTAGCGTACTCGCCTCTAAAACCGAAGGTCGGTGGTTCGATTCCCCGCAGTAAAATGTTATTTGCAAAAAACCGATTTTTGTGACCTTTGACCTTAAATATCTGGAGACAGGGTCATGATACTCATTGGTACTTTTCAAGTTGATCTTAAAATGTCAAAACCATTATTCATGTCAAGTTTGAACTTATTATCTTTAAATTCGGAAGAGTTATGCTTTTGTGTCATTTTTCGATGACTGTTTACTATGGCGAAAATGCGAGGTGCCATCACAAAAATAGGCATAACTTCTGCAGTTCTACGAGTTACCGCGTTTTTATTTTTGCGTCTTTTTCAGCGAATATCCACGCATAAAATGACATTCACACTTTTTTTTCAAAAGTGGTAGATCACTTTTCAATTTTTAAATTTAAAATTAAAAATGATAAAAATTAAAAAAAAAATTTACAAAAAAATTCCAATTTATTTTTATTAAATTTAATATTTTATCTGTCATGTTAAAAAAATTCGCGTCAATATCTTTATTCGTTTAGAAGATATGGCTTATCAAAAAATAGTCCAAAAATGAAAAAACCGATATTCAGCTATCGATAACTCGATAAACAATCGGAATTTTGCAATAAAATTGTTCGTGGTTTCTAATGGCTAGCAGCTCTACCAACTGTGTAAAAATCATCAAAATCGGAGAAGGTCGCCAAAAAAGTGGCCCGCTTCACTTATTTTCGCCGATATATATTTAAAAAATAATTTTTGAAGACTTAAAATTTTGATGCGTGCGAATAATTTCTGATCCTAGTGTGAATAAGTGTTGAAGTGTTTGACATACTGTCGCGCTGTCCACAATCATTAAATTTGAATTTTCGCAAGATAAAAATAAAATTTAAGACAATCTCAGTAAATCGACAAATAAATTCTTCTGTATTTGTTTCAAAATTTTTTAAAATTAGATTGTTTATTTATTTATATATAGTTATAATTTAACTTAAAAAATTGCATAATTTTTATAATATAATTGCCCAAAAAAGTCTTCCACTCTCTTATGCCATTATTTCTTCGGTCATCAAACAATTTGCAGTCAGTGTTAATGCATCCGTATGGTACGCTCGTTCCACTTACGACTCCACACTCTATTTATTTTTGTTTATGAACATTCACCTGGCTTTCTATATAGTAAAGTAGTTTCCTGCCCGATCGTCGCGACGTCAGCGTCGTCCGGTTAACGGCCTAACGCCTTACTCAGAGACTTCCCTGCCCCTCTTACCAATTGTCGAAAATTGGGCTTATACGTAATTGAAGCTACCTACAACTGCATAATAGTAACTATTGTATGTAGTTCATTTGCCATGATTGGGTTTATTATCACAAAAAAAAAAGAAACCCACGAAGACAAGTTTTTTTCGTAAAATTTTTGTTGAAATCAATATAAATCGCTCAAGGTGAGAGACCGCGCCAAGTCTTTGCACACGCAACGCCCCAGACCGCAGTAGATGTTGTTGTTTTTATTGTTGTTGCTGTTTTTGTTTTCTTTAATTTTATAATTATAATTTCGTATTAATGATGATGATGGCTGCCAGCAACCGGCAAAAGGCTAAAACAATCAACAAATTTCGAGTTAACGCCCGCTAACAACAAAAGCAACAAAAGCCATTTTTTTTTCTCGAAATATTTTTTGATTGATTATTTTTCGGGGATTATCGTCTTTGGTTTAAGCTTGTTTATTATGCGCTACTTTTTCACACCCAGTTTTTTTTCTTTTCTTCTCTTAACTCATTGATAAGCAAATCATAAAACTCACTTTCAATACAAAATTTATTTATGGCTTTGCTTTGAGCCACCTTCACAAATTAGCACGGGGCTTTAGGCCGGTCTAATTTGCATGTTGTGGCATCTTTTTTTTTTTGATATTTTTTGCGTAAACGCTGCCACGCCTCGTCGCTAGGCGTTACAGTGACAAATTGTTTGGCACGCTCTTTATATTTTTTTTTATGTAAATCAGTTGATTTTTTTTTTCGTATGAGTCTGCTGCGATTTGGTTCAGGGCCAAAACAATTTGGCATTGTCAATAAACAAAATAATAATCACAATAATAATAAAAGACTGCATATTTATTTATTTAAGCTTATGGATATAGTTTGGTTTTTAGCCAAAAAAGCTTTACATATTTACCATTTATATTTCTTTATTATTTACTTGTAATTCAATGACCTTTTTCATTTGCATTTTTTTGGGGTTTATTTCTTACGTTTGACATTTATAAGAAACATTTTAAAAGCAACCAAATTTTACGTACAACATTTTCTGAGCCAACATTTTCTGAGAAGTTCGCTACTCGTTAATAAGATTATTATAAGCTGTGGACCCGGCAAACAATTTTTTTATACTTGTTTGCAGATCTTTAAATTTTCTGGTTACTTCATGATGCTTTTTTTATTGGCCAAAAGTACTTTGTTTGTTGGTAATGGGCAAGTGGAAAAAATAAATTTCTGGTTTGACTTCTTCTCAAGCTAAATCTCTTGGGAATAAACAGTTGAAAGTTATGGGCTTAGTTCTAAAAATAAATATACAAAATTTTTAATATTGCTTTAAATTATCAGCTTTGGCACAGATTTTGGCAACAATAATATTTCTGAGCCAAATTTTGTTACTAAGCGGCTGATTGTTAGCCATAATAAAAGTTCTTAGTGGATTTGAACTGCTTTTTATAAGATAACTACAATATATTCAATAATTTTGTTTCATATATAATAACAAATTCTGACGGATATAGCTGCTTAAGGCGCAATAGGATTGAATGTGCCCATTGCCAAAAGATCTTTATGGACTTTAATTTGTGTATTTTATAAGTTTACCAAGATATACCTTATTATCAAATGAAACGAACTGAGGCTCAGTACCTTGAATGTTTGATGCAATGAAAACAAGTTTTCAATACTGGCCACAAGTGCGGGATTTCCTCAAGGACGCTTCAATGTCGACTGCTCCACATATATATGTAGATGCATATGATGCAGCTTTTATAGGCATAACTTCTTCAAGAAAGCTGATATAGGACTTCTGCATAATTCAAATTCATTAGAACCAGGTGTTAAAGATTAAATTTTTTATGGAAACATTTTTATTTATTTTTTCTTTTATTCTTAAAACTACTTTTACCACGAAAAAATTATCAGCATCCTCATTTCATAATTCAGTTCTGTTTAAGGTTTTTTTATAATTTTTATTTCTATAATTTTTGTCATTGGATTGAGGAAAAGTTTCTTTTCAATTCAGCTATATTGACAAACCTCATCCAAAATAAAAGAAATGAATTTATACGTTGTCTAAGTAAAATGAATTAAAAATAAACTGATTATAAAACTAAAAAAAAACATCCTCCTTAATTATACAGGATTTGTTTCCAAACTAATTAAAGCACCAAAATAAAGATGTGGGAATCGATGTTATTCTATATATTATTCAACATGCTAAAATAAGATCTTGAAAAATTTGGAAATCTACGATATGATAAACGAATGTGTTCAAAAAGTAAGAGCAACTTTTCATTTGTTCATCGGAACTCGTAATTTGTCGCCTTCGAAATGTAATTTCTCCTCCGAACGAAATACTCTTATACCAAAGTTTTTCTCAATCCTTTTTGCAAAAAGTCATTGGCAGGGATGGTCCTTATAAAGCGCATCAATTTACTATGAAATCTCTTTAATACTACTCAAAACGTTATCTCCCGGAGTGATCTTTTGAGGGTGTTAGGGTTAGGTTGTGAAATCTATAGAGGTTTGGGTTCAGACAAATAATTCCCACAGAAACTTAATGAACAGTGCTTCGATGGTTTTCAAAAAATTCTTTGTTTTCGGTACCTCTCCAGATTTGATGCATTCTTAGGCCCAAAACGTCTTTCAAAATGGAATTGAAAGTATCCTTATGCAAATGTCAAGCATCATCAATATTGTGTCTTATTTCAAATTTGACGGACCCAAAATCTTTAAGTTCCTTTACGTGAGCTTTGTCGTTAAAGGTTGAAGATGCACCATACCGCTCTTCTCTTCTTTCGAGATATAGTTTGATCAAAAAATACTTTATGCAGCATTCTGCAAATGAATATTCATTCCGAAAACAAAATTTTTCGACAAATTCTTTGCTAAAGGGTCTAACTGGATAAGGAACTGGAAAGTGCACCTAGCGATTTCTGAAAAATATTGATGCAATTTGATGCAGAATGGCAAAAAAAATTTTAGACCAAATTCAAGTTTTTGTGCCCTGTACCGTATGGTACCAAGGTTATATTAAGTTTGCAAGCAAAATGTATGTAACATATGAGGCGTCGGAGATACCCAAGTTACCTAAAATATGATCAGGTATCCGTTATCGTCCATCCGTCTGTGAACGCCTGGACTCAGAGATGTTAGAGCCAGATTTACAAAACTCACATTAAATTCCGTATTACGCTGCCGTAGCAGGCAAGGTTATCCTGTTTTTGAAACTCGGAGATAAATTATAAAGATTTGATTGAGACGAACTCGACAAAGAAGCGTTTAGATGAACAAGTCGTTTGTTTATGAAAATTAATCGAAATTAAGTATATTGAATTATCAGACACATAAATTAATAAACTAATAAGCTAGACAACGATCTAAAATACTCATTCAAACTCTGCATAACCTATCTGCAAAATTAACAAAAAAATAGAACGTTGAAAATCATGGAGTGGCCGGCCCAATCCCCTGATCTAAATCTAATTGAACTTCCTTGGGATAAACTTGGTCGTCAAGTCTGGAAAAAAAAGAAGACGTAGGGAAGCTGAAACCCACAGTTCTTGAAAAACTTGTCAACAGAAACCCTAAATGGGTGCTTAGACTAAAGTTTTTTACATCCTATCAATAGTTTTAAATCTTTATGATAAATTTTTTGAGCTTTAATACTCATTAATAATTACTCTATTAGGTGTCCGGACTTTTGCTTGGCAGTGTATTTAAAATAATTATGTGAGTACTTTTAAGATAAGATGATATAAAATTTGTTGAATGTAAGATTACAAATTTATAAATGTAAAAAAAAAAAATATAATAAATATAAGAATAAAGAATGCCATATAATCCAATGAAGAAGATACCCTGGATGGATTTTAGATATTCTTTTCTGTTTTTGTGGCGAGTAATAGACAATACTGATAGGAACAATAGAAAAGTTCAATAAAAAACGTTGGCTAAGATCTTAAAATCTGTCATATCAAGTTTCAACGAAAGGAGCAAAGTTATGTTTTTCATTATATTTTTTTTATGTTACTACTGGGCCGTTGTTTACTAAAAATTTTTGGTTACTGCGAACTTCAGAAAATATTCCTACCCAATTCTGCTTATTCTACGACCCAATTATTTTCGTTTCTGTGTCTCTAATTCCTCTGCAATGTTCCAAAACCTTCAACCTTTTAAAATAATTTCTGACAAGCATTGCCAAAGTCAAGAGCAACCGCAGTATCCATTATACATAATTTTATTTTATTTTATTTTAGCTCTTTTACACGCATAACTCATTTTGAATAAGCACTTACATTTATAAATACAAATCTGCCATTTTTCAGCCACACATACTCGCATACTCACACACTCACACACACACACTCTCTAACACTAGAAGAGCAACTTTTTGACAGTGACATCGCTGTCCATGTCCAACACTATCAGCCAACTGCAGATTATGTGCCAAAATGCCAGTTAGTGTCAAAAAAAGAAGAGAGCCAAAAAAACCAAAAAAAAAAAAAATAAAATGAGGGACAACTGAGTAACTCAGTCAGTGCGCGCGTGTGTGTGTGAGTGACACTTTATATGGTAATGTGAGTGTCTGCATATGTGTGTGTGTGTGTGGTTGGTTGTGCGTGTGTGTGTGTCTGTGCATATTTTAGAGCCCGATTTTTATTGCATTCCTTTTCGCACGCACACATTACTTAACACTCATCTTCAAGGTTGACGCTCTGCGAGAATCTCAGTAGCTGAAGCTCCTCTGTCCCGCCTCTCTCCTCTCTCCTGCCACTGTCTTTGCTTATTTACATACTAGCAGCTGCCAAATTGTATTCTCTTTTGATATTTTTCTCTTTGTGGTTACTAGGTTACGCATACGCAGCGTTGACACTTCATGATGTCCTTGAAATAGGCGTGTCAGCGGCTTGTCTTTATCCCATTTCTATTTCTGTGCGTGTATTTGTGTGTGTGGCGTGCCTTTCCCTGTGTCTGTTACCAAGTGCCAAAAAGTTTTATTTATTTGCCTATGAATAATGCTAAATGGTTTGGGCAGCGTTTAGGCCAAATCGTTTGAGCTGCCAAGGCCTAAGTTGGCTTAGGCAGAGGCTAGATTTATTAAATGTGCGTTTTCTGCGCTTTGTAGGCAATTTTTAGGCGTTTACCTACACTACTTTTTTTTGTTTATAAATTTGTAATAATTTTTTTCAATTTTTAATAAGCTTCAGGATAATACTATAATTATGATTAAGGCTAGCCTATTTTTTTCCTCAATTCTAAAATTCTGAATTACTTGATTTTTTTAGGAAATTTTTATTAGGATTTATGAGAAAATTATTTTGCTTTAGCAGAAGAAATTTCCAGATTTGCAACGTTTACCAACACTGCGGCGAATGGTTTTTGTTTTGTTTATATATTTATTATTATTTTTTTGCAATTAATAAGGCATATTAAGGCCTTATTTGCTTCAGAATAATAATTATGATTAAAGCTAGCGCAACTTATTTCCTTAATTCTTAAATGCTGAATTACTTGATTTTTTTTGCATATTTTTATTAAAAACTAGTGAGCTCGGCAGACGTCGTCCTGCCCAAACTTTTTGAATACTCTTAAAGTGTATAAACATCGTAAGATTCTTTAGTTACCTTATCTAGACAATCAAAAGATTTTTGATTTTTAGTTGACTTTCATGACTCTCTATGGACGAACTTAAGTATTCTTAAGAGAGCTCGCATCTCTAATAAATTCATATCCCATAGAAACTACATTTCATCCCCTTTGCGACTACGCTTCTGTCTGCACTTAATGTGCTGAACAATTTTCTACTATGTTATATTCAATGATATTCACAAAAATGCGTATATCTCAAGAACCAATACACCCAATACACTTCGCAATAGGCTTAAAATCTCCGTATTGACATCTTCTAACACACGCAAAAATCATATTTGAAATTTTTCAACCCGTTCATGAGAACACCCGTAACGCGTAAAACATTAACATTGGTTAAAAAAAAAAAAAAATAAAAAAGTTTGTCGAAAAATTAAAAAAATGTTAGGGGTTGCAACCTCCTCCGTACAAAAGCCAAATTCATGCAGCCGTTTCAGAGTTATGCGATCATAAACGTACAGCATTTCTTTTTTATATAAATAGATTATAAGAAAATTAATTTTTTAAAATGTCGGCTTTTCACTTGTCTTCGAAGTGAAGAATTTTGTAGATAAGTCATGTGAGTTAAGGTTTAAATTATCAATGAAAGTAAAAAAAACAAAGGATAATTAGAAGAATACTTCGACTTGGCTTGATTCTTCCTCGAACTTTTTCCTTCATCTTCGAAGTTAAGAATTTTTCAGATAAGTAATTTTTAGAGTCCGGAAGCAATGCTTTAAGTATCAGTGAAAGTAAAAGAAAGCAAAGGGTAATAAAAAAGATCTTTCGAATCGGCCTGATTCTTCTTCGAACTTTTCTTTTTGATATTCTAAATTTAAAATAAAATATTCTAAAATTTATTTATATCCAGAACACATATTTATGTTCACTCCATAATCTCTTTAAAAATAAAGACAAACTTCAAACGAGAATATTCTCAGTATTCATACAGTACTTGCCTTTTATTCATAGTTTTAAATCCAATTTTCTTTCCTGGCGCTCCTGTGTTTTCACTTCAAAGCCGTAGGGTGTCTTTGAGTCGTTTATTCCGACTCAATTATCCTGTTGAATCTTCTTCCAGTTTTTTTTTTTGGTTTAACCACACACACATGCTCAGTGTTTAAGTGCAGTCATTTGTTGTCTAACTTAATTAACGCTAACTTACTCATGTTGGTTGTCACACACAAATACCCACAAAGACACACACACACATGCACAATAGTCACACATACTTGCACATTGTTTTAAGCCGTCTTTGTTGTTGTTGTTGGTGTTGCGCTATTGTTGTTGCCTTGATAATTACTTTTGATAACTTTTTGTTGGCTTACGCGGTTTTCAACTGTTCAGCTGTTTGTACTCTCGTTTATTTGTTTGTTTATTGTTTGTTTGTTTGTTCGTTTGTTTGTTTATTTGCATTGTTGTTGACTCTATGCATATGGTGCCATTATAAAGCTTATCAACGCACACACAGAAAAACCGCAGCCATTTTGCTGCTTTCTAGCGCATTTATTTTTTTTCATTCTAGGCTAAGTGCTGCTCAGTCTTTCTAAGCCTAGAAAGGAATTTTTCCCAAGCTTTTTTGCTAATGGGTCGTCCAGTCCGGAAGGCAAATGTAATTAGAAAGCTGACCAGCCTGCAACAAGGACAATAAAGACTGCAAGGAAACGGAGTACGACTTGGGGATGCACTATGTCAGATTTCTTTAAAAGAAGAAAGGCAAGAGCTGCTGCATGTTTGATGGCTTTAAAATGAGGGATTAGTTCAAAGGTTCAAAGAAAAATGAAATATAATAAACTAGGTTAGGTAAGGTTAGATTGACTAAGCAACTCAGCCAGTGACTGAGATCAACCAGACCTCATGAGTTTCTTTGTGCTGCCTAATTGTGAGAGAAGGAGAAAAGGAATTGACGAAAGGGAGGGGTTATAGAGGAGGATCAAAAACTATAGAACATCCCTAATCGCTTCGGCTGCTCGAAAAATGCGGAAATTCTCTTATTTAGAATGAAGATTTGGTGCAACAATTTAAAAAAATAGTAAAAGTTGTTCAAGACTTCCCTCTCGGGTATCGTCACCTTGACGTGGTGATGGGGTTTGGTAGCTGCAATGGCTCTAAGAGCAACTCCGGCGGTACCATAGCTACTGGATGGGCCAACCTTGCCGGTAAGGTCTTCAAGGAGCAGTGAAGCGAATAGCGATCCACAACGTAGCGAATGAGAATGAGCGGCTCAAAAGGCGTCAGTTCTCCAGGTTAGGGGTGGTCTATTTAAAAGTGACCTGTCAGTTTGAGCTATAAGAGTAAGGTATAAACCTTACTGTCAAAACCCTGCTCCCTCATAGTAACAGGACATAAGAAGAAAAAGACTTCATGTACTCTTCTACTGAGTTCATTCTCCTATACTCTCTCTCTTCTCCGGATGCACCCAGTGACAAAAGGAAATGCCTTTATCGATGCTCAAGTCAATGCTAATCGAATTTTACCAAAGGGAACCTCGGGTCATGCTGCCACGCCTTCAGCTTCCGGTTACATATATTACACATCTCTAAAACATCTTCCTTGACCCTTTGGGGTACAGTATACAAAAACATGAAAATGAAATAATTTAATGCAATTATTATGGCACTAATGGACGCCTGCAATGACTATAAATTGCATATATGAGAAATGTCGTGTCTTTAAATCAAATTAAAGTTGAGTTGAAAGCCTGACAGGCCTGACGCAGCCAGCATTGACCCTGCAGCGGCGTCTATAAATACACTTACATAATACACATTACATACACACATTGTACATACATATATACGTATGTATATATGAACTTGTGTACATGTGTAATTGTGGCAGTGGCTGCAATTTAAGCTGCTATTTTATACACAAAAGCGCCAACCGGAAGCAAGTGTTCACAAGTGCCTGAAAGCCAACAACAGCAACAGGAGCAGGAGTAAAGTGAAGGGTTTGGTGGCAGCAACATTGCATTGAAACTTCAGGCTGCACATGGCCTGACTGGACTGTCTGATGCCTTTATTAAGCAGCAAGCAAAATCTAAACGTCAAGGATGCGTTGCAGCAGGCAGGCGTGGTATAGGCAACATCCTCAGTAACAACAACAGCACCGGCTCATGCATAGTCAACATATCAGCGACAACATCCTTCACGTGTTTTCTGTATACCCTTAAGAAACACAGTGAGCATTGGAAGGGTAGCAGAAGCAGAAGCGGGCAGCGGGGCAGCGAGTAGTACTAGGCCAGGCAGGCAGGCAACAGCCTTTAGTTGCAAATTTATGCACACAACTTGTCACGCAAACCGGCAAGACAAGACAGCAGCAACTGCGGCAGCGCACAGTGGTACAAATTAAAGAATATGGAGGCAAAAAATTAAAATCATGGGGGAGGGTAATATTTGTTCACCAGGACCAGGAACTATAACAAATGACGATCTTCGAGCGAATACCAAAAAAAATTCCAGTGAGTCGGACCTAACTCGATATGCTATCGCGTGGAATCTTAAGGACAAAGAAGACGTAGAGGCGGGCCAGCTCACACATGGTGCAGACAAGTTGACCTGGACTTAAAAGGTTTAGGAAAGAACTGCCAACAATAGAGCAGATTTGTAATGGCCCTCTAGTCCTTTTAGGAATGATAGGAACTTATGTATATAGAAGAACTTAGGATTTACTTCTTAGTCCCTTAATTGTTGAAGTTTCTTTGGTTATAAAGTTCGAGAGAAGGAGGTTCTACAGTTGGGACATCAAATATGTTATGTTACGCTTTACACTTTTAAAGTTATCAAGGAGTTCATATACCATGACATCGCCGTAAACATAAAAAACGACATCAGCCTGGAGATTAGGTGACGGATCACCCTTGCCAATAGGTGTTACTTTTGGCTAAGTAAGCAAATGTGTATCAGAGAGCTCTCTCGCCAGCCAAAACTTACACTCTACAATTATTTTAGCTGGGCTTCTTTACCAGGCAGAAGATTGGGTTGTATCGTAGATGGAGCAGCACTTGGAGTATTCGAGAGGAAAATTCTTTGCAAAATCTTCGGCCGTGAACGTCTTAGAAGGGACTATCGTATAATAATGAACCACGAACTGCATGAGCTCGGACATGTCGTTCGTCTGGACGAAGAAGCTCCAGCAAAAAAGGTATTCAAAACGAGAGTCAACGATGGACGGAGTGGGAGACCGCGACTGCGATGGAAGGGCCAAGTGGAGGAGAACCTATCTACTCATGTTGCAACAAATTGGAGAAGACGCGCTAGAAGCAGCTCCTGGCGAGAGCTTGTGAGATCGGCTGTAGCTCGGTAACGGGTTGGGAAGTAAGTAAATAATTTATGTAACGTTATATTATGTTATGTTTCGCTGCGTTACGTTATGCTACCTTATGTTAGGTTATTTTACCTTAAGTTAGCTATCGTTAACTCTAGACAACAAGGAGTTGGACATCATCGTCATCATTGGCGAGACAGCCCAGTTCGTATTTACGTTCTCCAACATATCAGTCCTAAGTCTTCTGCATCATGATCGACTTCATACAACCATCTTAGCTTTGGTCGACCTTTCCTTTTAGTTAGATTATGGTTGTTTTAGATTATATCGGGCTAAGTTGGGTTGTGTTAAATTATGATTATGCAAGATATCGATATAGATGACAATTAGGGTCGGGTTGTATAATAGAGAATAGAGCTGGACTTAATCATCATCATTGGGGAGACAACTCTAGTCGGGCCTTTGACTGTTGTCCATTTGTCTCGATCTCGGGCTTGTGTTCTCCAACATCTTAGTCCCTCATCTTGATCGACCGTACCAACAATCTAAACTTGGGTCGACCTCTTCGTGGGTTACCAACACACTGTCCATTATTCGTGTTGGAGGATAGCTTTCGTTTGCTCCAATTACATTTTCAACCCAGAGTTGAACTGGGAGTGACATTGAGTCAAAATAGAAGCGCCCTGAAGGCTCAAAGCTTAAAAAAAATTGTTCCAAGAAATTCGATATGTAACTAATAATGACCATGTGCCAACCCACTGTGCCTTATGTGATATAATAGCCAAGGGTTAAGGGGTTCGGCAAGTGGTTGGCTATATGATGGTGTGATGCATTGGTTAGCCAAAGCGGCAATGTAGTTGATGAAGATGATGCTGCAGTTGATGATGATCATGTGTCCGATGATGATGATGCTGAGGATGATGATGAGTAGTCGCTGGCAACACAAGCAATTTACACCGCACAATGCGTTGACGCACGTCATCCACAAATGTGCGGCTTGGTGTAAGACAATGGGCACGGCTGGTTGCCTGGTGGGTGCATCATTAAACCTGAAAAGTGTCAAATGCTTGGTAACAAATCTCAAGTGCAAGTGTGTCTATCTGTGTGTGTGTGTTAGTGTGTGTGTGCCCCTTTCTATAGATGCAACCCACTGGCATGAGTTGAAAATTGAATTGACTGCCATGTCGTTAACAGCAATGTTGTAAGCTCTATGAGAGAAGCTGGAACAGTTTGAGTTGCTTTATGGCCTGGTAATCTATTGTAGCAACCAAGCAGGCGCCGCTTTGTCCACCAGGACTGCAGTCATATTTCAAAAGTGTTGACAATGAAATTGAAATTCCCATTAAAATGCAATATGTTGTAGTTAGCAGCAGATACAGATGGAGATACAGAGGAGCACATCTGGAGCACTTGAAGAAGCTGCTGTTAATTTGCTGCTCCAATGTTTATATAGTCCGTAGTATAAACATTGACAATTTGAAACTTGCATGAGCTGGGAGAGGCGAAATGCAACAGGAACTGCTGCAGATGTTGATGAACTTTGGCTGCAGCTGGCACAGCACATGGTAATTGATAGCATGACTACCAAAAATTGTCGGACTGGACAAGTGAGTGGGGTGAAGGGTGGGCGATGGACGTCGGCGAGGAGCGCCACAAAATGGTTGCATTTTGCTGGATGTTTTGTAATCGTTTAGAAGTTCATTTATTGTGTGGGTTTTGTGTGGATTAGTTTGGTCAGCATATGAATTTTAATTAAAAGGATAACTAGTTTAAAATGGAGTTAAAGCTTAAGGGTTAAGTTGAGCGTTGGAGGAGCTTGGCAATATATTGTCGGAAGTAACGTACAGCATCTGTTGTGCCTTATGTAGATTTAAAATTTGGGAATAGGTAGATTTTTCAAAGGATTAAACCTCCTGCACAACGAAATAGTAACGAGGCGTCTTTCAGTAGGTATGGAGTGGGATCTCCCTCAGCTCTTGACTAATACAACGCTAGTTATGAAAAAGTTCGGGTGTCCAAATCCCTTCCCGTCTATAAGAAATCCAAGAGAATTCACTTTCAAAATTTGAGAATAGGTAGATTTTCCAAAGGATTGAACCTCCTGCACAACGATGAAGTACCGAGGCTTCTTTCAGTATGAATGGAGAGGGATCTCCCTCAGCCCTTGACTAATAAAATGCTAGCCATGAATAAGTTCGGGTGTCCAAATGCCTTCTCATCTATAAGAAACCCAAGAGAATTAACTTTCGAAATTCGGAATATGTAGATTTTACAAATGATTGAGCCTCCTGCACAACGATGAAGTACCGACGCGTCTTTCAGTAAGGATGGAGAGGTATCTTCCTCATGTGTTGACAAGCCCAACGGAAGCAATGAATAGGCCGGGTGTCCAAAGCCCTTTCCATACCCAAAAGAATTCACTTTACGAAGACTCTCCGGCTATCAGAAGTACCAATTACGGCTGCAGCAGCTGCTTGAGGAAGAGGCGTCTGACGTCATACAACAGCTGCTAACCATTTTGGATTAATCAGCTAACTAATCTTTGATAACAATCTTCTCCTTTGCCATCAAGAAGTCTTATGTTTCAAAACTCTTAAGCTGTACATTGAAATTTTAAGTCTTGAAGCATCATCACATTATACCTCCTACTTGAAAGCATCTTAATGAACTGCTTGGCAACTATGCAGCTCACATCTGTATCAAGGCTAAATATATCCATTTCTAGGCCAACTCAAAAGTTAGAAACAACTTTTCTTATACTTCAATCGTTGCTACACGTTGCTTAACCTACCAATTTATTTAAAGCAATTTAAAAACTTGAAAAAGCTTGGGTAAAATATCCTTAAAAAGGATGGCAAAAGTGCTTAGTGGGCGTGGCTTGCCACCCAATGCAGCAACTAGTTAAGATAGTGGTGGGTGCTGTATGGGCGGGGGCCTGGGGTAGGTGCTACAACCAAATTCGCTTGCAGGCAAACTTTCATGCGCGTCTAGCAAGCACTTGAACATGTGTGTGTGTGTGTGTGTGTGTGTGTCTGCATAAGTATATGTGCACACTGTACACTTGTGTGTGTGTGTGTGTGTGTGTACAGTGAGTGTTGGAAAATATTAAATTTTATTTGTTTAGCATTTGCGATATGCGTGGAGCAGTCAGTTTGTTGAAAAAGTTAAAGTAACGTAAAAATGGCAACAGCAAAAATCAAAATGGCGAAGCAACTTAAGCGGGCAATGGCGTAGCAATGGCAGCTGCTTGCGGCCATGGCAACATATTTTGGCTACGCGTTCGCCCCACTCCTTGTATTACATTACATATTGAACTGTTTTTGGCAATGTAAACGAAGTTAGCGAATATTTTTGGCAGCGCCTCAAACTATGCTATGGCTATGCAAACAAAATGGCAAATATATTGCGTATACGCCGCTTGGACAAACAGAAGTTGAAATATGTTGCGATCTTTGAGCTTAAAGAGTAAAGCGAAATTATATAAACACAGAGTTGCCAGAGTTTATTGCGGAAGTTAAATGATTACTTTAGGTGGTTTATAGAACTACATCATTGGGATTATTAGATGCTTGCCATATTTTAATTCCGATTCTGGCTTGTAAAAGCAACTTGCTTAAAGTCAATCAACATCCTAAGCAAGCCTGTATGTATTTCATTATTAAAGTCTAGTTCACTATCAAAATTGGTTGATTGGTTTTTATAGCTTGCTACAAGTCCTTTTAGGCGTGCTTTCTGAACTTACCCTTTCCAAACACATATATAGAGTATAAATAACCCCTGTACTTTGTTCTTTTTATCTTTTGTTTTACTGAAAATCATTGCACATAAAATTACATATTTACCGGCTCACTAGGCAGCATTACACCAACAGCAAAAACAACAACAATAACAGTAGCAATCAAAATGAAGCACATACTTACACACAGCCATACAAATAGGCATATATGTGTGTCAGTATATACAGTATATTCGCTGTTATATACATACCATACTCGTATATGGAAAAAAAAATTATGCAAAAAATGTTTCGCTGAAACCGAAACTTTTAAGTAGGCCGCACCGAGCTGAACCAAAAACCTCTTCAAGTCAAGCAAACCAAATCAAAATCAAACCCAGAGCCGGAATCAAAATCCATACCAAAAATTGTTGGTTGTTGGTAGCATGCGATGGCATAGAAGAGCATGGCCATGGTCATGGCTACAACTGTTTTATATTTTTTATGCATTTTGGTTGGGTTTGAAGCACAAATTGAATTATACGCACGCACAGACACTCATACACGCACTCACACACACACTCACACACAGGCCACACACACATATGTGAATAGATAGAGCAGCTGCTGGCGCAATGTGGCGTATGCGCAATATTTTGTATATGCCGACGACAGGCGTTATGTGTGCAACTGGATAAAAGCTTTAGCTGCTGTTTTTTTTTTTGCATTTCGATATACACTGCATAAAGGATCAACGTGTTTGGGATTTTTTTGTGGTTTTAGAAAAACTTTGAGAGATTTTGTTAGCAATTATTTTATTCATAAAAATTGCTAAGGAAGTAGGTTAGTTGGGCTAGTTTATTAGGCTTGGATGACACCGCACGCAAGCTTTCAGTTCAGCATTCGTTTTAATCTAGTTAACTTCCGTAATTTTTATAAAAAGAATACATTTTGTATTTTATTACAATCAAATTTAATTTTTTTGTATTAAAATTAACAATTTTGTTTTAGTTTTTATTCAAAATCTTTCGCTCTTTGCTTTTTCCGGTTCATTATTTTCAAAATTTAATTTTTAGTCCATTTTCTATCTTGAAATTGGCTGGTTTCTTAGAAAAAGCTGTCCACATTTTATTCAGATGATTGCAACGATATCTGACCTGGACCATCTTGACAAGAGCGCATCGATCAACTTTATTTGATTTTTTGGTAGCATTTAGTCCCGGGTACATGAAAATAATTTTTTAAATATTCTTTGGCATGCTTAGATTCTATTTATGTGAATTTCAAGCAATATAGTTATTGGTAAATGTTTTAAATTAATTTTTTTTCTGGTCCAAAAAAAATGCTTTCAACTCAAGCCGAATTTTCAAAAATATAAATCCTTATAAAATTTAAAAAATGTTTATGTCTAGCATAAAAAAAATTTCCCTTGTAATAGGAACATCATATCAATCAATATATTTATTCCTTTTACTCCAGAGTGAAGCATATGGCAGCAACAAAATTCTTAAATCTAGTTCTATCCGATTACATCATTTTAACTTCCTTATAGTTTGTCCCACTCGTTTTAACTTCTTTCCCTGACTGCCTTCTCCAAGTATACGTTGAACGCCCCCTTCTGGTTGATCCTTGAGGGTTCCATTCGATGGTCTGATTTGTGATGTCTTGTGGGTCTTTTCTCATTGTATGACCTATGCAGTTCCATTTTCGATAGGAACATCATAGTCGTGAATAATTTCCCTCGAAAGATGTAAAGCTATGCAACCGTAAATGAGGGAAATTCGGATTTGAGAGCACACAAAAACGAGTCCGAATAAAATTAGTTTGTTTTGTGTATTTTCTTTTCCGGAGCACGGCTGATAATTAGAACATGAGACACGGAAAGGATCATGCGTTGCAAAATTGGATCTATAATATTGTAGGGCTAAGGGGCGAAATTCAAGATCAAGTGGAAGAGAACCTATCCTCCCTTGGTATTTCGAATTGGAGAAGGCGCATGCAAGGCAGAGGCGCCTGGCGAGCGCTTCAGAGCTCGGCCGTAACCCCTGAGCGGGTTGTCAAGGCCTCACGATGACGATGATGAAGGGGCGAAAATTACGAGTTATTCGAGAAGGTTCGACAAAAGTAGCTTTATTAAGAAGTTCAGTGATATCAAGAGGTCCAAGTAAAGAGCTTATGAAAGAACAGCACACCATGGCATGTTCAAGGATTATTTAAAGAAAAGAAGTGGAAAGATTGCTTTTGAACTGACTCAATTCTGTTCGGACAAAAGCGGCATTGAGGGCTCCAAGCCCATGAACAGTACTCCAAATTGGTCGGACGATAGAAGCATAGAGAAGTTTGGTAGTATAAGGGACTTTAATCTCTTCAGACTAACGCATAAAAAAAAACAAGAATCCCTCAGCTTTATTTACTATGCTATGACTGTTAAATATAAGATTTTGGGTACCAAAAAGATTTATTCGCTTTGGATATAGCGTAGCTTCAGTACCAATCAGAAGAATGCTCATTTGGTGAAGAGAAAAGTTAAAGAAATACAAGCGCTGTGCTTCGCAAGAACATTACAAGTTCGTTATAGTCGATGAATCATGGGCCTATGCCTAAGATTGAACAGCCTCTGTGCTTCGAAAGAAGTTTACAAGATCGTGACAGCCGATGTATCTTGGGCTATGATTAAACAACATTCGACAGTTAAAGGCTCCCAAGACGAACCAATTTCAAAATAGTGCCTCTGATTCTGAATGTTATGCGATAATTTGCTTACCGGAAGTGTTCAATGAAATAAGAAAAATGAACCGTCAAAGTCGAATCCTTCTTTATTCCGATAAGGCGAGCTCTCACACGTCGATCTGTGGAACACTAGAAGTGTGAAAACGTAAACGGCAATGGATTGGCAGTACACTCCGAAGTTCAATCGAAGATATTGCTTGGCAAGCACTCTGGTGGGATCCGCAAGACAGAGGTCGACGTGTTGGTGTACCCGCTAGGACGTGGAAAAGCTCGACTGCATGTAGCAAATTACTCTTGAAACGACATCAGCCAAGCATGTCGCAGTGGAGTTCGGTATATGAGAGAGGGAGTCAAGGGTGGCAGAAGAGAGGAAGAGCTTTCACACATCGAATCGAACAAGAGAGATATTGGGCCAATATTATCATTAATGGATCATCCTTAAAGCCCTTAGACTCGCATTTCGAAGGTTTTAGAGAGAATAGAAGCCATACCAAAAGATGCATCTAAAAATACCTAAAAATTCGGCTGTAGTTTGAGTTACAATATATCTTCATAGGAAAAATGTTACAGTATATCGTACAGCGAATCACTTTTACCACCGTAAAGTCCTAAGACTCGCACATCCAAGATCTAAGAAAGAATAGAAGCCATACCAAAAGATGCACCCAAAAATGTCTAAAAATACGGCTATAGTTAGAGTTTCTTGTCCAAAAAATCTTACAGTGTATCTCATAGTCGGTTATCCCGACTCGACCATATCACTTTCTTTTTTTTTTATTTTCATATCATGGTTGAGTTGTGCCAGCGCAAACAATTTTCATTCATTCATTTTGTTGTTTTTCTTTTTTTTTGCTCTTTGTTTTTGTTACTTTGGATGAATTTCTGCCGCTGTTTTTGTTGCTGCTGCTTCTTCTTCTTCATATAGAAGCTTGTTGCTTCGCTTTGATTGGCAATGTTTGTTGGTGTTGTTGTTGTTGTTGCTCCTGTTGTTCGTGCTTGGAGTGTCGTTGTTGTTTTTGTTTTTGTGCAAAGATTTTGCTTTGATGTTTACAAATCTAATTTAGCACACTCATACACACACACTAACACGCACATAGACACGCTCGCACACACACACACACATACAGCCACCTATTGGCAAGCTAAAAAGTCAGCGCACAAACTTTTGCTGCCAAAAACAACAACAACACGAACAACAGCAACAATAAAATTTACCTTGTGTTACTTTAATTTGTTTGCCCGCTCTCTCCCAGCCGCTCTCTCTCTCTCTCTGGCTTTCTTTTAACTCTGCTCAATATCAAGCATACGCAGCGTTGATTGGATTAAGTTGAACTGGTCAATGGAACAGTCCTGCAACTGCAATAATCATTTGTATTTAAGAGACAGCACGACCAGCTGCAGTCAATACCCGCTCCTTTCTGGCACATTCCAGCTTTGTCACTCTCACCGTCCCTCCCTCGCCCAGTCCTTGAACAAGTCAAGCAAACTTTGTGTGACACTCAATGCCATAAAGAGAAGCAACAGCAGCAGCAACAAGAGCAGTTGGAAGTTGGAAACCATTGGCTGGCGTTATCCTTGGCACGTCTTCAGGCGGCTGTCATGTCACCTTAGCTCTGGAAATCTGACAAGCTGTGGCAGACGCGAGTCAGGTTGGGCTGGTGTGGGAGAATGTGATGGGTTGCACTTACTGCATATTCGCTTCACTTTCGTATTTTGATTATTGTACTGCAGCGGAGTCATATTTGCAATATGCTTAATAAAAACATATGGATTGGTTAGGACAGCATCACGGTGCTAAATGTAGGAGGACAACCCTATTAGCAGAACAAAGCAACTCATTGCGCGATGTCACCAAACCAGAGCTATTATAATTGATGCGGGAACTGGATGAGTAGGGGATATAGCAGATGCATAGGGTCGCGGTGCAGGTTAGTTTACATGGACTGCTTAGCTCACGCCAAGCTCAACCGGAGACCGATTAGTCCATTTTGATGCCTGCTGAAAGAGCAAGGAAGTACGAACAATTGTAGAGGCAAGAGAAGAGATCCACTTGGGTGGCATAGCTGGTGGGGCTAATGTTGACTTCCTTGGCGTTTTAAGCCATCTTCGGGATTCGATAAAAGCAAGAATCATCATCATCATCAATAGGCCATTACAACCGTGGGTCGGTTTTGGCAGCATCCAGAAGTCTTTGCCAGTCAGTTCTGCTAGAATCAGATCTTCAAATAAATGCTCTCTCGAATACTGGATGTATTTTTTTATTAACTTCAAAGCAGTCACATAGCAGGGTTGGTCTGAAAGATCCTTTGACATACCTTGGCAGCAGAGGGTCAGCTGAAGATGCAATGAAATTGATGAGAGTTTCTTCCAACACAGGCTAAGTGTGACGTCATACCTAAGATAAGGATATTCTTCTTAAGCGCACAAAGTTCTTCCACCTGTCTGGGGTTAAATGCTAGTAGAAGACGTCCTAACTATTATTATTAATGGACATCATCTTAAGACGCTCAGAGAAACTCACCTCGAGACGCTAGTCTGCAATTTAACTCTTTATTTACTTGTTGGCATTATTTTGCCATAAAAGTTTAGTACATCTAATAACATAATTATTCCTTTTTGTTAAGATTTTTCAATTACCAGCTCTTAGTTAAGCTAAACTCCCTGTCGTTTATGGGTAATTTTCGAATTAATTTCTGTCCAGGCATTGCCGGGTAATTTGGTTGGGCTATAAAAATGAAATAAAGTCTGCAAGTGTGAACAAGCCATAATACACACACTCTCTCTTTCCGCTCGCTCTCTCCCTCTCTCTCTATAGCAGTGCAATGGCCGAGCTTAAGCTCGTAACCAACTAAGAGTGACGTCATAAATTTGGTAAGTACTTAAATGGCGAACGCAGAAACCGGAGCAAAGTTTGAGCTCTATCGTTCCTTGTCTGGCAACTAATGAATTTATGTTCTTGCAGTCAGTGGCGTAGGGGGGATCTAAGGGGCAAATGGTCTGAAATGGAAAGGGAAATTTTAGGTTTTTTCAAAAATGGTAGAAGCTGAATGTTTGTATGACATGATTTGACGCAACTCTGCCAATGCAGGTCCCAAGCCCAGATGCAAAAGGAGGAGGGGTGGGGGAGTAACACCCCGTCAACAAACAGCGGTTCACCTGCCCCGGGTGATAGGACCGTGTGAGGGGCTCCAGCCTGGGTCACGGGGGCTAGAGTACCTACTCCAGTACTATTATTGATTCACAGCCAACAAACAAGCAAAAGACGACGACCGGATTTGAAAAGGAAAATGCTGAGAAAAGAAGACAGAGCCGGGACAGACCTAATTGGAGAAGATGGATATCCCGAGGTTACCCCGACGACTAACAGCAAATGGTGATTAAAGAAGATGAGAGAAGATGACTTGACGCCCTATGATTAAACAGGAAATAAGGGCAATCATATATATGACTTGAAACATGTGGATCCAGGATTTGGTAAAAGGTGAGTAAGTGAAGTGCAACTTCGGATATGGATACTTCACCCCATTTTCAAAAAGAGCTATAGGGTAAAATCAGCATTACCTTTTTTTATTAGACTCAGATGACTCTGCGAATCAATCAAGTTAGCTCCAAGCTTATTAAAGACTTTCTAAAACTTTAATATTTCGTACCCTCGTCCTGTCTACGTCACTGGTTCATGTGCTTATAGCTGTTGTTTTTGGGTGCTCCTGGTTAAACTTAAACCAACAGCAATGATTGTTATGTGGCCTGGTAGTCGAGCACGTTGCTCAGTTATTTATACAAAGTTGCCAAAAGATGTGCGCTCCATGATGTAACTAATACTCAGTCATTGGGGTTTGAAGTTGTAGATGTTGTTCTTGTTGTTTTTGGTAGTAGAGTTCCTGTCAGGGGAAATCGATGTAGCGCATTTTGTATGCAATAACTCTAGGTTAGGTGAGAAGCCACAGACGGGTGCAAACACTTTTGGAAATTGTGTGTATTTCATTAGAATTCAAAGCTACAACGCAAAATTCATCAAAGTTTGTTCGCAAGAAGAAGAAGCTGCAGCTGTACTCTCTACGAGTACTCCCAAAAACTAAGCTATACAGTGCAGGTCACAGACAGATAATCAAACCATGGCATGATTGATTGACTTGTGCACAGCACTCGCTCTCTCGCTCCATATATAGAGGAGTACAATGTGTCCGGGTCACTACTGATTTGAGCGCAGGTGGCTATCCAGGACTTGGCTGGTTTAAATTCTGTAGCCGTGATTTAGCAAAAAAAAAAATGGAAAATAACGAGGAATTTGCCAACGTGGCGCGTACGTAATTTCATTTTTTGCATGAAAAATGCAAAGCAACTTGTAACAGGAAGCGTTGGAAAGGGTGGAAAGGGAGGCGGACAGCGCAGCAACAGCCGCTGCCGACTGACACTTAATTAGAAGCGCCGGAAGCGGAAACGAAGAGCATGGCCAGGCTAAAGCAGGCAAAACAGTCATATGCAGACGTTGCCAGATGCTCGCCTCTTATGGCTGACATGCATATGCACAGGGAGAAAAATCGTGGTGAGAAATGGGGTAAGCGCTCAATAATATATATGATTACCTTTATCTTCTATTAGAGCATAGGACGTCTTCAATTAAAATCTTTCATCGAAATCGACTTTGTACTACATTTCTTAGTTCGTTCCAGCTTCACCGCAGAGATTTAATTTCAGCTTTCGTGGATCTTCTACAGGTGCTACGTAGTCTTCCAACTCTGTGGACTGCTTGCTGAAAGAGATTCCAGCTAAATAAGATATATAAGGAAATCGAATTCAAGAAAACAGATAAGTAATATCCGACGAGAGGTCTACTTCTAGAACTTTGATTTGAAAATTATTGACCCCTGAATGCAACCAAGGTATTCTATTGTAACCCAGTATTGTGTACAATGCACCTCCTTCTTTCGCTCAGTGTACCTACAGAAACACACTCGCAGGCTTGGCTCAAATGCCTGAATAAGTGCAGCTCAACAACAACGTCAACTGGAAGCTGCCGGAGTATTAAAGGAGCACACGAGAACAAGCACGTTGACAAAATTAAATTCTATGCACTATTCAGGGCTAGACCAGGACTCGGAACAGGAGCTGGAGTAGCTGGGTGCAGGAGTTAGAGCATGTGCAATTTGTTTTGGTTGACATATATGATAGCATACTTCAAGGCTGGCACGATGAGAGTTTTTTCCTTTTCTTTATTGGCTATGCACACTGATTTGATTTCTAGTCAAACAAGCTTCTATGGAGAGTACAGTGAGCACTCCCTAAAGGGCCAAATAAAGATGCGACTTATCTATCAGCGGAGTACAACTGTTGGATTAGTTACTGTACTGCTTTTTGGGTGAGTAGTTTTGGTGAAAGTAAGCTGCGTTTTAATTGCTTCTACGTCACAAGCAGTGTAAGCAGTTCAACTTCCTGTTCGGCACGATAGAATTGGTGGCAGAGCCTCTTCTATTGTACTGCTTGGTGAGATTAGCATTTGTGAGTGTAAGCTGCACTTCAACCGCTACTATGGACCAAGCAGTACAAGCAGTTTTACTTCGCTTTCAATACGATGGAATTCATGGAATAGTCTCTCTTAATATTCAGCTTGGTCAGAGCACCATTCGAGAGAGTAAGCCGCGCTTTAAAGGTTCCAAGCAGTGAAAGCAGTTCTTTAACGCCCTATTGATAAAATAGAAAGAAACGATTTGAGGTGGAAATTTACAGAAGTAATCTGAAGTAACTTTGAAAAAATGTCAGTAGATGCGGTAAACTTAAAAATTTTGGAATTTTAAGATCTTTTTGCTATTGCAGTATCAGGGAATTAACCAATGGCGATACCGTCTGGAAGAATAAAATTTGACAGAACACTTTCACAAGGACACTCAATTGCCGTGCAGAATTTGATAAACCTGAAATTTCAAAATCTTTGAATTACCACTGAATATTAGAACCATTTAATAAAATATTCTCAAGGAGTAGAAACATTGAAAACTTAACTTGACTTAACAATTTTTATTGTCTGTAGGTTGTAAGGAAAATAAGACTCAGATTTAAAATCTTTGTAAAAATTCAAAGCTTAATTTCTTCAATAGATTTAAGCGAACGCCAGGAATACTCGAAGCTTCGATAAATCGCCAAAACTTGTCAAGCTACCATGATCCTAAGTGAACATTGTTTGGTCAACATCTCAGTTCCCATGTTAGTTAGTTCGTCGAGTACCGACTGTTTACTTATAAAGCCATAAAGCAAAGGCCAAACAAGAAGCAGCTGCCGACAGAGAACATGGTAAGCAAGTTTGCGGTCTTATCTAAAGGAGCATATCATAATTGCGGGTCGCCGAAATTCCTGCGCATAATTGAAATTCCAGCCTAAACGCGTTTGTGACAGGAAATTATGCGGTGGCCAAACAAATGTTGCTTGCCCAATGCCAAAAAGTGGGTGGTCCAGAACGGATGCGCTAACAAAAATGTTTGTATGGTCCTTTTTTTGGCATTCGGCGGGGGCGAGCGACCTTTGCCGAGCTTCTTCTTGTTGTTACTGGCGAACATTTATTTATAATTACTTTTTTCGGTGGCAATGCTGAAGTGGTAAAGTGTGACGGAAATGAAGCGGTTTTGGTGCGGCTTAAGGGCGCTTATGGAGGGAGGAAGATGGGGGCGTTTAGAGTTTAGTGTCTGCACTAATTATGTGTATTTGTATGCATACCAAATAATTAATAAGAACTTGCAATATTTTGTGAGCAAACAAGTGGAAATAAAAATGCAGTGCAGACTGACAATCTCCAATGTGTAATTAAAACTGCATGCAGGGAGAGATGCAGTGGCATAGTTTGGAGGGGGGTGTGAATTAAGGAGATCTATACATGCGGTGTCCATTAAGGACAGCTTTAGAGAAGTACTGTGGTGGGTAGGCTGTGGATAGTTGCGGTGTCAAACTAGGAGACCTGTAAAAAGGTGCTGTGGTGGTTACGATCTGATGATTGGGTGACGGATAAAAAAACGTTCGAATATCTCATCAAATTTCACTTCATTTATAACTTTATATTCTACCGCTTTAGACATACTTTCCCTAAGGATAACCTTTATAACCATAATAAATTGGCCTCTCTAGCTCTCATAGTCCTCGAAATTCTTTAGCTCAAACAGATGGACTTGGCGCGTTGAGATATTTCAAAAGTTACTTATGGCCTGACAAGGCTTCTTCTCTCCATTATATACGTAAACACAAATCCATCTACATTTTCCAAATTGAATAAAACCCTATTCTCCTCCAGCTACATGG
This sequence comes from Chymomyza amoena, assembly GCA_037043745.1. Taxonomy (NCBI): domain Eukaryota; kingdom Metazoa; phylum Arthropoda; class Insecta; order Diptera; family Drosophilidae; genus Chymomyza; species Chymomyza amoena. The sequence continues at coordinate 424,757 of JBAMAX010002024.1, forward strand.
CGCAACTACGTCCCTGAGCCGTTTGGCGTATGCAAACATAGCGCCGGCTTTAAATCAATGCGCGCGTGTTTTCTGAACGACCCGAAATGTAATTAATTTTGCCAAACAATAATTGTAATGACGAACAGCAGCCACATTGGCTTTGTTGTAATGGTAATTACATTTGGCAAACATATTGTGCTCCAGGGATTGAGCACATTGTAATTGGTGTGAGCGATGCGGCCAAAATGTGCGCGTGTGTGTGTGCGTGTGTAAACCACAAAAACAAACGACAATATGCAATGCTGTAGAAACCAAAACCGAAACCAAATTGTAATTGTTAGTGCATTTGAATTTAACTGGGCGTAATTAACAAAGCAAACAGTCGAACAGCTGTTGCTCAAAACACCAAGTGGCAGTATGGTGTGGTCAGCGTTGCCACCTGACGCGCGCGCACAATGAGGCGGCGCGTAAGCGCATGTGCATGCTTTCCAAGAGCCAAACGTTGTAAACTTCCAGCTTGACTGTGCTGTGTAGTGTAGTCTGAACATAGTAATAAGCAGTAGCTGGAACAGCAGCACAGCCAGTATAAGCCGAGCTATCAAAACGCAACGTAGACAGCGGCAACGCGCAGCGTCAACCCAGCAGCAGCCGTATATAATAAGCGCAACGCGCGCGTGACTGCTACATAACTAAAAGTATAACAATTTAAGCCTGCGCCGCCATTAAAGCATTTAAATAATGCCATCTAGTTGCGTTTAAACAAAGCTTATATATTTTGTTTATATTTGTTAGTTACTATTTAAATATTTAAACAAGACGTCTGGCTGCCGCGCCGACTTTGTAACGCGCTGGCAACGCCGCGCGCTGCTTTTGTTTTGACAGCTCGCTCGCTCGCTGCAGCCACACACAACGCGCTCTCGCGCTCTCCGCAGTTGTGTTGTGCCGTCTGATTTTTACAAATTACAAAAATGTTTCGTGCTTGGCGTTTAAAAAGCAGCATTTGTTTATAAAACCCATCAATAAATATTAGTGACAAGTGTTTAAGTGTTTTCTAAGCAAATAATGCGCAACTATGCAGCACGCGCTGCCGTCGCCGTGGCCCAGGAAACGCGCTGCTGCTGCCGCCAGCAGCACACATAAAAAAATCAGCATACAAAAAGAAATATGATGAAAATTATTAAAAGCAGCAACAATGCAAAATTTAACAAATTAATCAACATTGTGTGCTGTTGTGTGTGTGTTTTTAGTTATAGTTTAACATGTGTGTGCAATGTGCTTTTAGTATAAAAGGCGCGCAAGTGCGCACAGAAGAAAGAAAAAACAACGCAAACAACAATAACAACTAGCGCGCTAGCAGCAAGGGCATGAGCGGGGTGCTGCTGCGGCGGCCGCAACAACAACAACAACAACAGCGACAAGATGCACAAACGAGGCTGCATAAACGCTAATAACTAACCCCACAAAACAAAACAAAAAAAAAAGCAAAAAGCGTCCACCTCCCCGCCCCTTTTAAAGTGCACCCCACTAAACAGCAAAAAACGCACTAGACCCCCTCACCCCCGCCTATCCAGCAACACACAAAAACAACAACAAAAGTTACACACAACAACAAAAATGCAGGCCAAAAAACGCTACATACTCGTCTTTGTCTCGTGCGCGTTTCTGGCCTATTGTTATTTTGGTGGCTATCGCCTGAAAGTGGCACCACATCGTCCACGTCGCGCACAACATGAATCCGCCAAGGATGGCGGCGCACAGCTGCCCTACGCACAGCTGCCCAGCTTTCTGAGCCTCCAAGAGCTCGCTGGGCCGCAAAATGACAGCACTGCTTTGGCGTACACCAACCAGAAGCCTCCAACGCCACGCACGGCGGCTTGCCGCATGGAAACCTGCTTTGATTTTACCAAATGCTATGAACAATTTCTGGTCTATGTCTATCCGCCGGAACCGCTTAACTCCTTGGGCGCTGCGCCGCCCAGCTCGGCCAACTATCAAAAGATACTCACTGCCATACAAGAGTCACGCTATCATACCACAGATCCCGCCGCTGCCTGCCTCTTTGTGCTGGGCATTGATACGCTAGATCGTGACTCATTGTCCGAGGATTATGTGCGCAATGTGCCCTCGCGTCTGGCACGTCTGCCCTACTGGAATAATGGCCGCAATCACATCATCTTTAATCTATATTCCGGCACTTGGCCAGATTATGCGGAACATTCGCTGGGCTTTGATGCGGGCGAGGCCATTTTGGCCAAGGCCAGCATGAGCGTGCTGCAGCTGCGTCCCGGTTTCGATGTCAGCATACCGCTCTTTCATAAACAGTTTCCACTACGTGCTGGCGCCACGGGCTCCGTGCAATCCAATAACTTTCCCGCCAACAAGAAGTATTTGCTCGCCTTTAAAGGCAAAAGGTAAGTTCGAAGCGAAAAATCTTAGTTCTGGTTTTTTTTCTTTTTGACACTGCTGACTTTTCAATTATGCACCAATCGGAGGAGCAGCTGATTTTGTGTTGCCCCGAGGCGCAGTCAAGCGGCAAATTGCAGGTTGCAAGTTCGTCGCATGCAATTGCTTGTTTTTTTTTTGGTTTTGTTGTTTTTTAGGGGTTGCCTAAAAATGTCACTTTTTTAGAATACACTGTAAAGTGTGATGTAGGGGTTGTGATGGGTTTTGGAACTAGCGTGGCTAAGGCGCCTACTCTCTGAGAGAAACCAAGAATTTTGGGGGATTTTTTTGGATGATAGTTGGTTTCTAGATTTCCAAATTTTTATATTGGGAATAGACCTAGAAACCACATATTGGTACACCAAGTGATTACCGTTTATAGCATATCAAAATATCATTAAAAAAAATAATAGAATTTTACCTATTCATAAAAAAAAAAAATTAAATATTTTAGAGCATTATATGAGCTTGGGAAGATGTGGACTTAAGAAATAATAGATTAAGTATAATAACTCTTTTAGGGTTACCTTTCACTATTCCAAATACAATTCTTGCCACAAAAAATTTACAGATAATTTTCTATCGTAATTTTGTTAATCAATCAAATCTTTTAAAAAGTTTTATTATTCTTTTTTTTCAAACGTTTAACAACTTTGGTCTTTATATCTAAAAAAATTTGAGAAGGCTCAAACTTCCCAGAAAATTGGTTTAATCCTGCAAGATCTGAAAATTGTGTTTAAAATTTCAGAACTCTAAAAATATATGAAATTGCCCGATTTTTTTGACCAAAATAGAGCCCAATGTGCATTGGCTATAAATTTTAAATAGTTCTGATCTGTTGTAACTTTCCTCAAAAATTAGAGGAAATTTACTTTATGGTAATTTAAGGGAATTTTTGAGGAAATTTATCAGAAAATAATTTCTTTAAAACCGTTTTCTGATCTTAATTTGTTTATGACAATGTGACAATCTGGACCCACTGTGTTTGGCTACAAACTTTAAGTAAGTTTTAATTTGCTCAAAAATTAAGTGGAAATTTGGTGTAGGGCCATTGAAGTCAATTTACAGGGAATTTATTAGAAAATCTTTTCTTTCAAACCATGCTCTGATCTTAATTTGTTTATGACAATCTGGGCCCACTGTGCGATTTAAGATAGTTTTAATTATCCTCAAAAATTATGGAATAAATTTGCTTAAAGGCATTTTAAGTAATTTGTTTTAATTTATAAGAAAATCATTTCTTTTAAATCGATTTCTGATCTTTATTTTGTTTAAAAATGTTGAATAGAAAGAGATTTACTTCAAAATTTGGCTTCCTGGTCACTTGCAATATTTTAATCATTTAGAAACAAACTTTTTCAAACCGTTTATTGGGGATCATATCGGGAGTTTAGTTCATGCCGTCACTAGGAAAAGATTCAATTTCAATTCCAAGTTTTTATAATTATATTAAATGTTATCAGATTAAAAACTTTTTAAGCTTTTTCCTAAAATACGACTTACCATAACTACCGATTACCTAAGATGAAATTTTCAATATAACGATTTTTTTTTAAACGCTTTCCTTACATAGTTCGTTTTATGCGAAGCTCGAATGAGTTTCCATTAGAATTTTCGAGCTTTCATTATTATATTAAATATCATTAGACGAAGACTTTTGAAGCTATTTCCCGAAATAGATGCCATATGTGGATTTTCCTATGACTACATTTTCAATACTACGAATTTTGCTCTCGGCTCCCATACGAGTTCGCGTTAAGTGAAGATTCAATTAGAATTCTGAGTTATCGATGTATTAAATATCATGGGATAAAAACTTATCAAGCTATTTCCCAAAATAATACCATTGGTGGATTTGGCTATGACATATTATTCAGTATTACAATACTCTTTTAGTGCTCCAGATGAGTTCGCCATAGGAAAGCTAGTACACGATTTGATTGGAATTTCAAGTCTTCATTGACGAAATTTGCTCCACTGAAAACTCTCTATACTGAATTCAAAGATAATGGCATTTTTGGAATATGCTATAACGAAATTTTCAATATTTCGAATTTTTTTCGCTGTTTCCTTAAGAGTTCTACTTAGAGAAGTTCGAATGAGATTCTATTAGAATATATAAATGTGATCAGATGGAAACTTTTTGAGCTATTTGCCAAAATATTTCCATTTGGGTGCTTTTTTATAAACAAATTTTCAATACAACGAATTTCTTCAAGCTCGAACGAAAAACGTAGAAAACGTTCAAATGCTTGTAAGAAATTTCCTAAAGATTCTGTCTTTTAAGATCTCTTCATCAAAATATTTTTCACGCAGAGTTTATACCTCTTGCTTAGGTTTAAAAAGTCCTCCTAAGAGTTTCAAAAATCTGTTATAAGACTTTTATTCCACTATCGCGCATATTTAAACTCAGCTGGACTCTTTAATGGCCATCATTTCCCTTGCCCTAATGTCTTACTTGTTTCCTTTTTTTTTTGCATCGATTTGTGGGGTGGCGTTTTGGCCATTTGCTCACCTGCAATTACTTTGAAAACAACACCAGAATGTCAGGCGGCAGGAAGCCATTCAATAGGTTGGCGGCGTCTGTCCCGGCCTCACTCCACTAAATTGCACTCTACTTTGGCTTTGGCCGTTTTTGGCCATTTCAATTGAAAAATTGTCTAGCAACGCGTCATTCATCATCATGGCTATAAGGCGGCCCGGCCCAACCATATCCACTGTCTCTTTGGCCTTACTATCCCATACGCTCAGTTGTTACTCTTTTGTTTGTCTTTGCTTTATTGTTGTTTACTTGGACCGCCCACTTGGGTTGTAGATGGGTCTGATTCTGGCTCTCCGGCTCTGTCACAGGCTCTAGCCATGGGTTGGAGGGGTCCTGTTCATTCCACTGACAGACATGTAACTCGATTCAATAACAGGCAAAGGCACGAGCAGAGACACGGGTGGACTCCTCTGGCACGTTGCACTGCAACAAAAAAAAAAAATGGGAAAGGACTCGCTGCCATGACCTTTCTTTTTGTAGTGTGTGTATGCCGAGTGGGTGTGTGTAAACGTGTGTGTGTGTGGGTTTGTGTGCTTGTGTGGGTGTAAATGTGTGTGTGTAGGAGAATTTCTCGTTGCGCTTGGCGACAAAATTTGCCAGGCGAGCATGAGCTCATTGTGCTAAATTTTAAATTGATTTTTGTTACTACCAACATTGTTGATACCCTACAATGAATGAGTATATGTAACTATTGGTGTAAGTGCGTCAGATTTTTTTCAATGCGATAATGTACTCTATTTCCATGTACAAGTAAATATTAGAGAAAATCTTAAGATCCTCCCCAAATTTAGTTCGTAAAATAGGTTGACGGAGTGCGTCAGTAGTTAAAAGAAAAATTCAGTTTTTTTTTCATACCGATAATGTACTCCATTTCAACATATAAGTAAATCTTAGAAAAAATCTTGATACCCTTTTTTTTTTGTTACTCCCCAAAAGCTCATAAAACAGGTTGACGGAGTTAGTTAGAAGTTGAAAGAATAATTTAGATTACATCCTTTCGGATGATGTATTCTTTTTCACAATATAAGTAAATCTTAAAGAAAATCTTGAGATTCATTTTTATTTTTATATGTTTCATCTATTACGATTTCACCCAGTGGCGGATACAAGGAGGCGTTTCGGTGCGGATTCTTCCCAAAAGTTTGTAAAATAGGTTGATAGAGGGCGTCAGAAGTTAAAATAAAAATTCAAAATTTGTCCCATACCTATAATGACTACTGCATTTCAACATATAAGTAGATCTTAGAGAAAATCTTGAGATCTGTTTTAATTTTGATATTTTTCATCTATTACAATTTCACCCAGTGGTCGATACAAGGAAGGTTTTTGGTCGGAACTCTTCAAAAGTTCTACAAATAGTTTGACTACCGATAATGACTTCATTTCAATATATTAAGGCAAATCTTACAGAAAATCTTGAGATCCATTTTGATTTACTTCATCTATTATCACCCTATGGCAGATCCACGTTTTCTATTCCGGACTATCTCAAAAAGTTCCTAAAATAGGTTGACGGAGTTTTTCGATCTCTGATATATATATATACCCCCAAGACCAAATCCTGTATCCGCGCCTGATCTTATCTGTTCGGAAATTCGAGGGTGGCGTAGTATACAAAATACTTAATTAGTATAAAAGAAAGTCTAATATAACTGCTTGAGATCTTCATGCAAGAAAAAGAGAACCAAAACGCCCATTTCAAAGATTGACTTTTACAAAAATTTTAGTTTAAAACTAGGAATAAGTTTCCGGATAGCTCATCAAAAATAAAATTTATTTGTACATTTTTCGATTCTGTTCAAAAGAAGTTAGTTAAAAGTTAGACCTGGTACTCAGCATTGGGTAGACCCTGAGTAGATAATAGTTAGAAATCAAGCTCTAACATAATCTCCAGAATTTTTGATTGTATCCTACGACAATTATTCAACGAATTTCGAACATTTTTCTTATTTTAATCAGTTCTAAAAACTTCCGAAATTCTGTATAATGCAGTCATTAGGCTCCGAAGCCTCCCTTTAAACTAATATTGAGATAGGACCTGAAGGCCTACTAAATCACTCTAGATCCTTTTCTTCCAGTCCCAATCGAATCGCTGAGTTTTTTTTATTGTTTTCCAAAGAAGATCCACGAGATATCATAAAATTCTCTCAAATATAAGCGTATCCAAGTTTCTTCATTTCCAAAGAACATCTCCCTTTTGTCTCCATTTTTCTTCTATTTTTAATATATTGTATCCCCACTTGATAGTAGGTACCATTAGCGACCACACACACTGTCACACAAAAAAACCACACACACACTCACCGAAAAAAGTCGCCGCCTAGTTACATACAAATTGATATTAATTGACATGCATGATGATGATGGTCAGGAGGTCAAAAGTACTTTGGCTTTGTCCATATACTTATACATTTAATTTCATACGCACTTTCATTAAGAAATGAAAATGGAAAATCTTGAGGGGGGAGGAAAAAAAAAATTGCATATGTCTTCATTAAATGAATGAAAATGCAAGGCGGCAATTAAGTCTACGTTTTGTATTGTGCCTTAAATGTTGGCAAACATTTTGTAGGCAAGACACAACAACAACAAGAACAACAGGCAAACAACATTTTTACGAGGCAATTAATAAATTTATATAGAGTAAAAGCGCGCTCCAAGGAACGCAGAGAGAGGGACAGAGCGAGCACACAACAATACCAACAGGACATACAATGGCCATGGCCGAGCGGCGGTTCAGTGCGGTACAGGACAATGGTTCCGGGAGCAGAGTGCGGTTACAAACGAAACAATTGAGTCACTTAGCATTCATATGCTGGACGTTTAAAATGAAGCCATCTGTATGTAAATGTAAATGTCATTGTATATGTATATATGGGAGAGACACTGAGAGAGAGACTGAGTGAGAGTGTGAGCGAAAAAGGACCTCGCTGGGCATGAGCTCTTGTGGCGGTGGCGCTTTGGGTTCGCACTCAAGTTAACTGGTAGTTTTGTGGCATCCTTTGGGAAGTTGAATCGGGCCATTTTTGCCATAAGATTAAACAACAAAAACAACGACAATGAGGACAACAGTTTTGAGGGTACGCCAAAGTGATGTTAAAGTTGTTAATAACAAACACACACACACACACACAGCGAAGGCTGCACACAATGGCAGACAGATCTATATACATACGTGTATGTACTTACATACCTTTACATACATACAATTAAATGCAAAAGCTACGACACATGCCGGGCCACTTTACAATTATGCACACACCCAAACAAGCAGTACAGCACCCATACAAACACAAAAAAATACTCGAACACACGCATACACATGCATTAAGTGCGTTCCAAGCCGCCCCAAAAACACTCACAAATGCACTGAGCAAAATTAGGTAGTGTGAATTCCTTTGAAACTTGAATCAAAATATAAAGAATGTGAAAGGCATTACGCCTAAAAATGGCTAAATATTGGGAATAATAAATTTCGTAACTACATTTTTTTTCAAAATGCCAGGTCATAGCTTTTCCATATTTTTATTTCAGTTTTTATCCATTTTGAAAAAGTTTAAATTTTTATTCATTTTGAAAATAATAATTAATTTTGAAAAAAATCAATTTTTGTTAATTTTGAAAAAATTTTACATATTTCAATTAATTTTGAATAAACTTAAATTTTTATTCATTTTGAAAAAATTCCTATAATTCATTTGAAAAAAAATCAAATTTTATGCATTTTGATAAAAATTTACATATTTATTCATTTTGAAGAAACTTAAATTTTTATTTATTTTGAAAAAAAAACTTGCAATTTGTATTAATTTTGAAAAAATTGAAATTTTTATTCATTTTGAAAAAGTTTTAATTTTTATTTATTATTAAATTTGGAAAATTTACAAATTTCATTGATTTTGAAAAAATTGCAATTTTAATTCATTATGAAAAAAAATTAAATTTTTTATTAATTTTGAAAAAATTGATATTTTTAATCATTTAAAAAAAAATCAATTTTTATTCATTTTGAAAAAATTCAATTTTTATTCATTTTGAAAAAAGTTCAATCTCTATTCATTTTGAGAAAAATTGATTTATTTTAAAAAAATTTTAATTTTTATTCATTGAGAAAAAAATTACAATAATTCATTTGAAAAAAGTTTAATTTTTATTCATTTTGAAAAAATTTAATTTTTATTCATTTCGAAAAAATTCAGTTTTTATTCATTTCGAAATAATTCAATTTTTATTCATTTAAAAAAAATGCAATGTTTATTCATTTTGAAAAATATTTATTTATTTAAAAAAATTGAAATTTTAATTAAATTTGAAAAAAAATTCAATTTTTATTTAGTTCGAAAAAAATGTACAATTTTATTCAATTCAATTTTTATTCATTTTGAAAATGATTTAAATTTTTCTAAAAATTCGTCAAATATTTGTGTTAATTGCAAGATTTAAATACTTTTTTTTATTAATTATTTATTTATTTAATTAGTTAAAACAGGCACTGACAATTTGACAATATATTTCATTTAATTCATTTACATTTATTTCACGAAAATTATTCATTGTTAGGGGAATTTCAGGTTCGAAATCATGATTTGTGTGTTTGAATCTAAAATTTGAGAACAAAGCTTTACTTAGCAGACCTTTAGACTTTTTTTTTCTACTTTTGAGGCTATGTACAGGGTGCAAAAAAAAAATGTCATGCTCTGTCTCTTATTTTGTACCACTCCTTTAATTTAAGAGTTCCAGAGATTAGTTACGATAATTTTTGTTGAGCAAGTAATGGCTACTCAAAGTTAAGTCGTTTTTCCAGTACATACCCTCAAATTTCTAAAAATCCCGACGTAATGGGTTAATTCCGACTTCGGATTCGGATTCTACGCAGCGAATTACTTCGGAAATAACCGTCAGCTTTCCAACAACTGACATGACCCCGGTATTTGTAGACCTGTGTTATAATTCTATCCAAAATTTGATATTTTTGGTTATTTTTGAAATTTTTATGTACACACGAAATTCCCATATTGTGATTATATAGAATGTATATTTCAAATAAATAAAGATTCATTGCGTATAAATCAAACCTTGAGAGCAAATGCATAAAATTTAGAATATGCGGAAAATTAAAAATTCTCACCGGTGCTCCAAAAAACGAAAAAACAAAACGAACAGTTTTTTGTGTATTCGTTTTTGCTTGCTCCCAAATCTGCATTTTTTTCCTGTCGCCATCTCCTCATACTACATTTCCTTTTCTCCTTAGTTTAACACCTCTGATCATAAAAAAATCCACTATTATCCATTATTCCATCCAATCCACCCTATAGATTTTTACAGCGCCTTCGAGATTCTCATCAAAGCTTTCGACTTTTAAATCTGCACTACAAATACAACTTACCAAGTTATTTCTCCCAGTGTAATCGCACAATCGCACATTTACATGGCTTGCTGCCTAGCCAGACATTGCGTCAGTTTTTACTCGCCTTTTCCCAACATGGCACAAAAGTTTTTGCTCTTCGCATTTAATTGCGCGTCTGTCGCTTGACAAGCTCTAGGAGATTGGATGATGAGGTGGGGAGGTGGGGAAGTGGCAAAGACGGACAGGCAGCATGAGGGGTAGGGGTGGTGTTTAAGGGCGTGTGCGACGGCACGTGTGTGCGTTTCAACTTTTGTAAGTGTGTTGCAAGTTAATCTGTGGTTAGAACACAGAACATGCCGTACCACAACTTGCCTTGTGGCATTGGCCAAAGTTTTCCAACATGTGTGTATGTGTGTGTGTGTGTGAGTGTTTGTGTATGGGAAAATGTAGAGCTTTAGTTTTTAGCGTCTTTATTTACCTGGCCAAAAAGCGGGACAACGACAACAACGAGAAAAATAAGAAACTCTAAAACTATGTTGCAAGTTAGCAAACGCTTATGTCAGACATTCTTGGAAAAAATACTCGAGGGAGGTCTTTGGTAAACCCCGAACTCAACTCAAAGATATGCCAAGAACTCAATCAATTTAATCAAAACACCACTTTGTAAAAGCAACTCAATTTTTTAGACATTCAATTTAACCAATTTTTTAAGCAGGGGAGTGGGGACGCAGCGGGAGCTTAGATAAAATGCGCTGAGAATGAAGGCAGGAAATTGAGAACCAAAGAGAGTGAGGACAGAGAGAGAGAGTGAGTGAGTGCGAGGGAGCGCTAAAAATAACATGAAGACAGACATTCGGTCAATCAGCGTAATCGTTCTCTCAATCTGTCGTCTCTTTGAAGTTAACTTGATTATCGAAAGCATTAAATTTCCATTTTATCTAAAGATAAGATTAATAGCAACGGCAATTTTTGTTTAGATAACGCAAAATTGCAACTCTGCAAAATACTTTTTAGTCTGATTAAATTAAGCTACTTTTATGCTGAGTGTTTCAGTTTAATAATATTAAACAATATCATTATTATAGATGGCAGTTGATAAGTTTAAGCAGTTGTATCTTTTTTTGAATTTTTGTTAATATCTTATCTACATAAATAAAAAGTTAGTGAAACATGTTTGAAACTATTTAGATTTAACAAAAGCGTGACAATGAGAAAACCAGTTTTGGTTGGTTGGTATGATAAACATTGATTGAATTGATGAGGCGCCGAAATATGTATTTAAATTCCAATTTAAAAACCATTTCTTTTGTTAGCCAGTGGGAAGTTTCGAAATTTAATTAGCAGATTACGCGTGAATGGAATTTAAATTAGCTGATTAGCTTGAGCTGCTTTGAAGCAGAACTTTTAAGCAGGGGAACTTGTACAAGACATTAATATTTTATTAGTTTGTGAAAAATTGCATGAATCCGGCACGAACTTACCTCTGAATAATAGTCACATGGAGCTTAGCTGGCAAAAACTGTTTAGCTTTGGGAGTAGCTCTAAAACTTAAATTGCAAAAACTTAGCGATGAGAAAGACTTCCTATTCGAAAATTCTTTACATCTTTCCAAATTTATTTCAAGTATTAGCTTAAAAATCGAAAACTTTGAAATACAGCTCTGTTAACCTTTTTCTTCTTCTTGATGATGAATCCATTTGAAGATGCATGTAATTCTCCACAAATATGCAGCGTTACCTCTGGTATTTGAGCTTGTCTGCTCCAATGAGTCTCAGGGCAGTATTACACGGCATTCACGGCAGATCTTTCTTGTTACAGGGTATTCTACCTGTTTAAGTCATTTTACCTGGTTAAGAACATTTTACCTTGAACATTATTTTGGCCTTCAAATTAGATGGGTGATCTCCTATGCCGCTTTATAAAGTTAGCAAAACGAGAACTTTTTTTTTCTGAATTTGTGCTCATTACTTTGCCAAAACTATCCAAATATGCAGTCAGGGGCACCGAAAATAAGGGCCTTAGCGTACTCCTTCCTGAAGTAGTCAAAACGCTTTTAAAAAAGCAGATCAAATCAGAGAAATCCAAAGCTTCTCCCTGTCCACACTCTAGAAAAAATTTCAAGTCGTCGAAAAAAGATCGAATATGGGATCTTTGGAAAAATCAGGGGCCGTGAAGATCCTTTGTCGGTATTGGCTCATATTAGGTATTATTAATTTTATGAATTTTGAATTAGATGAGCAATGTGTCTAACTTTAGTGAAATGGTTTCGGCACCGATTCCTGAAAATATCGTTAGAAATACCGATAATCCTCATATTTAGCAACTAGTAATTATCTCAACCGATTGGATATTAAATTTAGAATGATCAACGACGATTTATATGGTAAGCTTACAGTTTTCTCGGTCTAAGGCTGCAAATTTGATAGAAGAGAACATTTTTTGTATTGGCTTATAGTCCGGATTAGATGGCGAAAAATGCCTTGTGTAATGAAACCAATCGATACTTTTTATACCCTGTACCGTATGGTCCAAGGGTATATTAAGTTTGTGCAAGCCGAAAATGTATGTAACATATAGAAGGAGACGTCGGAGACACCCCAAAGTTACCTAAAATATGATCAGGGTGAATAGAGAAGTCGATATACCCATGTCCGTCTGTCCGTCTGTCCGTCTGTCCGTCTGTCCGTCCGTCTGTCCGTCTGTCCGTCCGTCCGTCCGTGTGAACGCCTAGATCTCAGAGATGGTAAGAGCTAGAGTTACCAAACTTTCACATTAGATCCCATATTATTCCATAGGAGGCAAGTTTATTTTATTTTTTTGATATCGGGGATAAATTATATAGCTCCCATGGGGGTGTTTGAGACGACCTCGAAAAAAAAAAAGCGTTTTAGATGAATAATTCGTTTGTTTATGAAGATATCGTAACGAAATTTGGCAATCGAAAGTTTTTTATAGTTCCCAATCACTGTACCAAATTTGATCAAAATCGGTTGACTATATCATATAGCTCCCATAGGACCGATCGGCCAAAATAACTTTTTTAAAGAAAAATTGGCTATATTTCGTTTTTTAATAAAGATATCCTAACCAGATTTGGCGTTTGGAAATTTTTTAGACCACTTAAGCAATGTGCCAAATTTGAACAAAATCGGTGGACTCTATCATAGAGCTCCCATAGGTCCGATCTTCCAAAACATCGATTTTTTAACAAAATTTGTTGTGTTTCGTTTGTTTGTTAAGATATTGGGACCAAATTTGACATTCGTGAGTATTTTATAGTTCCTAAGCACTGTACCAAATTTAATCCAAATCGTTTGACTAGATCATATAGCTCCCATAGGACCAATCGGTCCAAAAACACGTTTTTTATACAAAATTCGATGTGTTTTGTTTGTTTGTAAAGATATTTGAAATAACTTTGGCGTTCATATCTTTTTTAAGGTATTTAAGCACCGTGTCAAATTTTATTGAAATCGGTTGACTATATCATATAGCTCCCATAGGAACGATCGGTCAAAAAAAATTTTTGCTTAAAAATTCTTCTGTTTTTGGTTTTTTGTGAAGAAATCGGACTTTATTACAAGCTAGTGGTACAGGGTATCCTAAAGTCGTCCGCGCCCGACTTTACGTCCGCCATTTTTTATACAAAATTCGATGTGTTTTGTTTGTTTGTAAAGATATTTGAAATAAATTTGGCATTCATATCTTTTTTAAGGTATTTAAGCACTGTGTCAAAAAAATTTTTGCTTAAAAATTCTTCTGTTTTTGGTTTTTTGTGAAGAAATCGGACTTTATTACAAGCTATTGGTACAGGGTATCCTAAAGTCGTCCGCGTCCGACTTTACGTCCGCCATTTTTTTGATAACAATGCGAAAAAACGTTCATCGAATGGAAGCTCAACAATTTCATTTCAGGTTTACCAAAGAAGATTGGGAGTATTTAATAGATTAACCATATTTATGTATGCATTATGTGTGATCCTAGATTCCGCGGGGGAGCAAAGGGTCGCAACGACGTTCCTCCATTTCCCACTATCATGTGCAGAACCTCTTGACTTCGCTTCAGGTTTTGTACAGGGTGCGCCATTTGAATGTGGTCGATGGAAATATTGAAGCAGACACCGGCCCAAACAGTCACTTTCTGATCATGCAGTGGAGTTTGATGGATAGTATGAGGATTTTCTTTCCCCCAAATGCGACAGTTTTGTTTATTTACAGTGTCAGATAGCGTGAAATGGGCCTCATCAGTCATTAAAATTCGCTCCCAAAAATCGGGCAATTACATTTAATGAACATTGTCACTATTTCCGCGCGTTCTTTGGGCGTGAATCGATTCATGGTTAAAATTGTAATGCAATAACCTTTCCAAAATGTGTTCGACGACGTCAATCGGTTGAAATCTGTCAAAGTTATTCAATATTTCCATCGACCACATTCAAATGGCGCACCCTGTAGGTTTTGAATACGTCTGCCTCCAGATTCCTACTCCAGGTCAATGCTGGTCTGCTACTGCGAGGACTGTCTTGAGGGTTCTAGTCGATTGCGCTGCTGCTGATGTGGATTGGGTCTCTTCTTAGCACGTACCCAAGCCTGTCCCATTTCCTTTTCAGGATTTCAAGGCGCATCGGTGTCTGGTTACAGTGAGCCCGCAGGTCAGCATTTGAAATCGTATTAAGCCAGAAATTATACCTATATGCATTATGGCACTATAAAGATTTCTTTACTAACTTTATTGCACACTGAAAATGATTTTGGGAATGTCTAGACAAATCCAGAGTAGTAATCAAAGGTAGAGTTACATTTTTCTATGGTAGCTATATAAAATAATTATCCAATTTTGATCAAACTTGACCTTATGACTCAACAATTAGAAGATGACGCAACTCGCAAGTCTCCTGATTGTTGGATCTTGATTTAAATGCTTTGGATAGCACTTCGGTTTCCCTTAAGTGAGCATCTTTCAAAAGTTCGTCCAAAAAATTTAAATAATTCTTCTATTATTTATTTATTGTTTTTTTTTAAAGAAGATTGTCTCTCAAATGACGTCACAGGAACATCTTACTATTTTCAAGCAAGGGAGTTTATCCCTTTATTTATCGTTATTAACTTTTCACATCTTGGAGTTAATTGTGTGAGAATTTTCATATGCTACTTAAGTTAACTCTTTAACTTTTTGTCACAGTTTCTGGAGGAGAGCTTAGAGCGAACGAACACAATCTAATACTGAACAACTATGCTAATCTAGAGGCAACTTTTCTTCTTGTTGTTGTTGTTTTTGCCATTGTTAGAATCATTTTTTGTTGTTGTTGTTGTTGGCACACTTACATGCAAACGTTTTGCAATTAAGGCGAAAACTTTTGTGCTTAGTTGTTGTTAGTGGAGACTGGGACTGGGCAAAAGGGTAGATCTGCTTAGCAAAAGGTTATCAGCAAGTTTTTGTTAATACTATATATATATATAAATATGTATTTTTGTTTTTGCCAATTAAAGAATGACACACACACACACACTAACACACATGCACGTGTGTTTAAGTGCGTCAAATTGTGTGTGTATGACTTGGCATTTATTTGGCCTTTGTCTTTGTTGGTTGGTTGTTGGAGAGAGAGAGAGAAAGAGATGGCAAAGTTCATGACACGCTCATTAAAATGAATGCGAAAATTGTATGTGTGAGTGAATGAATGTATGAGTGTATGAATGAATATAGCATGAGTGTATAACCTGCTGAATGAATGCAATGCAATGTACGCTTCAGCGCAACAAAAGCAATTAATTATATTTTGGCATTGCGTAAAAACCTAAAAAAAAAACTCAAAAACCGCTTTGGCCTCTTGAAAACTCAAAACGCGAGCGCAGTGTGAGTGTTGGAAACTTGCTTTTGATTGACTTGTCGACACGGTAGACCCACAACAACAACAGCAGCAACAACCCCAACTCAAACCCCAAAAACCAAACAGTAGCCAAAACCCAAAATGTTTGAATGATTGCCATACAAACTATAATATATGGAGCGGAGCTCAGCAACGAATGTAGATAAAATTGCTTTTGGGGCATTTTCCAACACTGGCTAGCTCGTTTACGCAAGCTTTGTGTGCGTGAGCGTCACGGTGATTGTATGTGTGTGTGTGTGCGTGCGTGTGGATTCCGGGAAATGGCAATTGCATTTTACAGCACACATTTTGGCGCTTTGTGTATGCGTGTGTGTGCGTGTGTGTGTGGCCTTTGGTTGTGTGAGTGCGCGTACTTGGCAAACATTTCAAATAGTTCAAATCAATTCGGTTGTATTCCAAAATGAGCTTTTCTTGTTGTTGTTGTCGTGGAAAATATTGCTATTGTTGTTTTTGGTATTTTTTAAATTCATTTTTATACGCTTGCAAAGTATTGATTAACTTTTTGGGTTTGTTTGTCAGCCAAAATAAAGAAAGCAAGGAAGAAGGAGCTTGAGCAAGCGTTGCTACCATTTTGAGAAAATCGGCATAGAAGTCTTTACCCCACTCTAGGCGGTCCAAAGCCCGGCTGAGAAAAGAGGAGGGAATAGAATCAGTGGTCTGAGTGGCTTTTATACAACTCAACGTTTTAGGGAGAAGGTGAGCACCAAAATCGCATAGAATTCGAGAAAAATGGGCTCTAACATATGTCAAAATAAGGGAAAAACCTACGGGGTGAGGAGGTTTTAGACTTTTTGGATGGTCTTTAAAAATTGTTTAAGCAAGAGAAATTCCAGCATGCAATTTTTCCCCGTTCAACCCCTTTTTTGTCTATTTTTACTGGACTATTAAGAAAACAGATACCGCCAGTCTTTAAATCAATCACTTATTGACTCCACACTATATATAAAACAAAGCATAGATCAAAATGAAAATGGATACGACTCTTGACGGGGTAAGCTATCAAGGTCGAGAAATCCCCTGCCTCAGGCGTAGCGGATGTGGAGGCAATAAGCTCAAGCCTTGGTATGTCGATGACCGAAACATCCAACCACAACAATCCACTAGGAGAGAAGGATGACAGTAGTGGAAGTAGTCTTTACTCAGCAAAATCTGGGTTAATAATGGTGATTGGTAATTTTTGCGAAGCTTTTCTCAATTAATTATTATTATTGACCGTCTCATGGGGTATGATAGATATATATTTAGCTTTTGGAAAGAATTTGGCAAAATGCATGGATTATAGAGGGTGAGTCACGTTCGGTTGTTCGTTAATTCCACCGCGTCTGCCTCTAAAGGCCCGTATACGAACATTGTAATTTTGGGTGACTTTTTTTTTTTGACAAAAACTCAACTGCCTGTTCTCCTACACCTTGAACAAATTAGCGACACTTTAGTGAGCTTCAATTGATGCTTCATTTGCACTTTGTGAGCGAGTAATTACAGATCCGTATGCAAAATTCGAAGCAAAGTAGTTTTAAGGTATTATTCCGGTGAATGAATATGTTCCTGAGGACTTATCGACACTGGTCTCATGGGAAGTGTCCTTTATCCCTTTGCTGTAGAAGGCACTTGCCACAGCTTCTTGGAAATTTAATTTTTTTTTTCTACCACAAAATTGTCCGAATTTCGAAAGAAGTGGTAATCGGTTGGTGCAAGGTCGCTTGAATATGGTAGGTGCCGGAGAGTTTCCAATCTGACTTTTTTCGCAGATCATCAATCATCATCAATTGGCCATTACAACCGTGGTCTTGACTCTATCCAGAAGCCTTCGCCAGTCATTTTTGACGTCAGTTGAAATTGTCAAGGCTAGCCAAATCTGATCTTTCCATCTCAGAGGTCTTCCTCTTCCGCGCCTACCACTAGTGGGCACCGTTTCAAAGGCTTTTTTCGCTGGAGCATCATCATCCATTCTCGCCACATGACCTAGCCAATGCAGTTGCTGCAACTTAATGCGCTTGATTATGTCAATGTCGCGGTAGAGGTCGTACAGCGCGTCGTTCCATCGTAACCGGTACTCACAATCAATGCAAGAGTGACCAAAGATTTTCCGTAAAAATTTACTCTCGAAAACTGCCAAGACATGCTCATCATTGTTCGTTATCATCCATGATTCTGTGCCATACATAAAGACGGGTATAATGAGCGTTTTATTAAGAGTTATCTTCGTCCTGCGAGAGAGGGCTCGGCTTCTCAATTGCATGCTTTGGTAAGAGTAACTCTACGGTTGATCTCAAGACTGACGTAGTTTTTGGTATTTATGCTGGCTCCTAGGTAAACAAAATTTTCTACTACTTCGAAGGTGTAGCAATCGATAGTTACATGTCGCCCAAGACGCTGAGAGGGCTTCTTTGTCGACAAGAGGTTTTTTGTTTTGTCCTCGTTCACCGTAAGACCCACTCGCTGCTTCTTCAGCTTCTTCAAGCATAATGAAATCGCACGATATGATGTCACCTTGTCTGAAACCTCTCAAATGGTTGGGAGTGGTCCTTCCCAATTCGTACGGAGCTGGAAGTGGTTTGCATCTGTCGGGTCGTCTCTAGAAGGAGTAAGAGATGCTGATGGGGTCCGTGGGCTCCAATTGATGTTTCATTTGAATCTTGTTATCGTGTAAATGCTGATCTGCTTTCAAAATTCGGAGTAAAGTAGTTCTAGAAAGGTGTTCCTCCTGGCGACTCATCAACACTGGCCTCAACTATGCTTTTATCACAGATCGACCGTTTTTATAGTAAGATCCATAACTAAAATTGAGTAGTCTTAAGCATACCATGTCGAAGACCATTCTCTTTGGATGGATGTGTTCCGAATTATGAGTTTTTAACAACCAAATCAACATATGGCTCACCAAGTGTCTCATCTGTGATGGCATTCAAATCTGTCAGGTTTTTTAACGTAGCTATATTACTATCGACATTTAGATCATCTTTTTGAGAGTTATTAAACTTGACAGACTTCTGGTTAGGCTTGCCTGTAATACCTATAGGGCTTAGGCAGGTATTTTTTTTTGTCTGCATAAAATCTTTATCCCATATTGAATTTCCACGCTTTATAAAACTGAGTTCACCTCTCAAAAATCACTTTTCGCAGTTGAATTTAATTTTAGCGTCGAAAACTGTATGCAAATTTTAATTTATTTGCATACGCTCCAACTATTGAAAACACGTCATGAATATAAAATAAAAAAATATATATATTGAAAACTCCAGATATTAAAGTATCAAAACAGATTTTCCGTTTCGTTTAAACTTCGTTTTAATAAAAATATGCGAAAATTCATTTTATCATGCCAAAAAAATTACAACGAAATCTGTTCTCGAGCTGTCACTAAAATTTTGGTTTCACGCAAAACATGAGAAAATGGATTTGCATTTTTGGAATGCTGTAAAATTGTATATATACATATTTAAGTTTAAAACTACTTTAAAATATTACAAAAGAACGACGGCAAAACTCAAGGGGAAATAACTTGCTTAACTCTATAAAGGGAAACCCCCTTATATTAATTTTACAGCCAATTTATTTTTATATTTCAAACTTCAAAACAGTAAGAGTATTTCAAATTAGACGCTGTAAAATTAGCTTAACTTTTGATTATATATATATGTATGTACACTGTACATATATATTAGCTTTGAGTTAATTAATTTTCCGAAAATCAGACAGCAATTCTTCCATGTAATTCTTATTTGGCCTTTTTGCCAATCAAAACCGAAACGAAGAGCTTAAATTGCGGCGGCCATGCTTGTTCGTGTCAGCGCCATTTTATAGCCGGCTTTTAAAAGTGTTTGGTTATACATATATATATAGCTTTATATATGTGTGTTTTTTGTCTGTGTGTGTGGATTTTATGTGCTTCGCTGCTTGACTGCTTTGGCTGGGATGTCATCAATCGTTTTCAGGCATATAAATTTCACCATTTTTTTTATCTATTTTCTTTGGCTCTTGAAGTTGGTCGAGAGTTAATTCGTTTTGTTTTTTGGTTTTTTTTTGGCATGCTGTGGCAGAGTTCTGTGACCTTTGCACATAAAAATTATTTATGATCATGAAGCTGTTTTGTTTTATTATTTGTTTTATTGACTTTTATTTGCTTATTTAGCAATTGGAAGCTGGTCACACTGCTGCTCCTCTTGCAGAGCTTAAACTTTGGCCGGAATCTGCATAAAAATAAATGTGCTTAAAGGGAGAGAGCGCGAGAAAAAAGAAAATAAATAAATAGCAAGTAGATAGAAAGAAAGAAAGTAAGCTAAAAGCGGACAGTTATTTGGGATATAGCTGAAAGAGAAATGCCAGCTAATGTCAAGTCGAATGACAGAGCAGACAAAGCGCCAACAACAAAGCAATCCACCGGACAGAGACAACGTCGACGACGACGACAGCAGCTGAAATTTGAGACAATTTAGCAACAGTTTAAAACCCGGCCCGTCTTAGTAGCTAAAAAACTTGGACCAGCTTCTAAATTGCGACACTTGCGACTAGCCACCCCGCGTGACCCCCGAAACAAAAAGCATATCAAATGGATTCCGACGTCGTCGTTGTCGTCATGGGGAGGGAGAGTCTGACAACTTTAGATTTAGCGTCAGCTTTTGATGCGATAACCCGAGCTCTTTTCATTGATAAGTCGGCCCCTTAATGAGTTGTTCGCCGCTCTTTCATAATTCACACGCTCAAAGCGGAAGCAGCAAAACTATAAAGCACGCAGAAGCAAGTGGGAGGGATGGAGTCGGAAATATGACGACTAGTGAATACACTGTAGACGGTAGAAGTCGGTTTGGAAAATGGAAAATTAAAGTAGAGGCAGAAATAAGGTAACCTAAGGTATCAAAATCGAACTGCTGACTTTTCTATTCCCGGATACCTGAGAAAATGGTTTTCCTAGTGGTCCAGCGAAGCTAGTACCAACAACTCGTACGCTGTCAAAGTGGTCCAAACATGATCCGTAGCTTTGGACAAGCGGATGTGATTTCTTAGACACCATTGCTAGCTAACTTAGGTAGGTAGGACTTCGCGTTCCAAATCAATTAAGCCAAAATATGGCCTTTGTGATACTGATAATAGGAGTAAGAGATAAGGATATAGAATAGACAGGAAAAATTAGGAAAATAGGTAAAGTGGAAAGTGCAGGACCATGCTTATCGTGGGATTCGAACCTATAACCTCTGGGATGATAGTTTCGTGCACTGTCGATAGGCTATCGAGGCTGCTTAGCTAACTTAAGAACAACAAATTTCTTAAAAACCAAATAATTAAGAATGAAAAATAATTGTTTGGGGAGACTATATGGTACATAGATATTTATAAGCTTTGGAGGAAATATGAAAGAGGAATGTAAAAGAATAAAGGACTTAGTACAGAAAGCGTATAAAAAGTTCGCAATTCATATGCTGTAATAAAAAAGCAAGAGAATGTTTTTGAACGAATTCTAATCGTAAATTCCAAGAAAAATATCGTATATATAAGATAGATGAATCACTATTGTGGGCGTACACTTTTAGCGTGTTCACTTTGTACTTAGGGTAAGGTCGACCTCCCACTGTTTCTCGTGAAGAGCATTTAAAATAACCAAAGTAGAATGACAGTTGTATGTCAGGCCACATTTAGCTGCTCAAACGAAAAGAAATATATTTTTTTATGATTTTGAATAAAATATTTGGGAATATTTATTTGCTTCACCATATTTTTTCTTGTTAAATATGTAGATAGGTAACATAGGTTAGGGTGGCTGCTGGATTATCACCAGCACATTTAAGCCTGGGCCGGCCCGTTCTGGCACCGCAACGAATCTCTATGCTCTATGCTCTAAATTTTTACCCTTCTCCTATAGGGTATTCTAAAAAGTAGTCTTAACCTGTTGCAGCAATATAGCTCCCAATCTTTTTCGATTCAAGTGAACTCCAGCTCCGCTAGATGTCTAAAGGAAATAGTATTTCAGGTATTTTTTCCTGCGTCTAACTTAGAGCTTCGCAGTAGCAAGAAGAAGTGTTCAACCGATTCTACCTCTTCCTCATTTTTTCTTGTTACAAAAATTGAAAGAAAAAAATGGGTTTGGGGCTTATAATCCGTACCATCTAGTACATGTAACGGTTGCAAATTTCTCGTGATTATGCATTCGACGTCTTAATGAAAAATGAAACAGTGGGGCAGATCCAACCTTTAAATGATAAGGACAACAAGACGTCCAGCTCGAGGCAAAAATTAATAACTTCGGTTAATTATTAAGCTATCTCAATCGAATTATATCTTATTAGAATTTATTCAACTTTTATTTTGATTTATGTATTGCAAAAAATCTACGGATTTTTTTTTAAATAAATACATTCAGTTTTGCGAAACATGTTCTATTGATATTTAACGATGAATCATTACATTTAGATCGTAACTGTGCTAAATCAGCCAATAAAAATTGGCGGTCTGGTTTACCCCACCATTTTTTAAAATTATAAATATTGCCGAATTTTTGACAAATAAAAATGGCATATCTTAAAAATTTTAATTGGTCACAAGAAATGATTAGTGTATCTAATTCCTTTATACTCCTATTTGAAGATCTGGCAAAAAATGTTTCAGGTAGGTAGGTTGCTAGCCGTTCTACCCTAGCTTGGTGATTGGATCCATATCTGATTTTGGCCCGCGAGCGGTATTTTATTTCCCACTATCCCGGTATAGTGCTGAGCATTTTCCTATGCGTCAGCTGGGGACTCCGAAGGGAGTCAGGCACTCCACACGGAAAAAGAGATGGTTAATTTAATTAGAGTCAAGCACCATAACGCAGTATAAGGATTTAAAATGGAGGTAGTCTTACTGACTTTCAAATCGTCTTGGCAAAACCTTGCCGTTATAAATCGCCTTAAAGGTCGGGCAGGGAGTAGTCCTCTTGCAGAGCAGTGCTGCCGATGCCTCAGCAATCTTTACGCATGTATCTGCTTGTGTGACTATCCAATCTGTTCTTCAATTGTATGCACTTTGAGGTCTTTATGGAATCTAGAACCGCGTACGTACCAGTTGGTTCTCTGTCGTAGCACCCGATTCATGCAATACCTGAAGGTGCTCCTCTTATTGTTGAAGCCATCCGCAGTTGTAGTAGGCTTTGACGAGCAAGTTTTTTAACTGTTTAGCTTTGAGGTGTGGACTATAAGTTCCCGCTAACCGCGTATAGTTGTTGAGAATGCCGAGGTACGTTAGCTTGTGATGGCGTGTTCCGATGTGAGATTGACTACCCCTTGCTGGAAAAAGTGGAGCTTTTACTAATTCTAAATACTTGCAGCAAATCGTATCGTTTGAGACTTGGTAAATCGGACGAGTTGATACGTTGCCAAATAAACAATTTCACAGCTCAAAAGCAACTACTAGGTCGGATTTGCCCCAGCTTGCCCTTTACATTGTATATTTTACTGATAAATATTCCAAATTATCGTTTGTGATTTCGAATGCACATTTTTCTTGCTACAAAAATAAATAACGTCATTATTAACTACTACATTTTATTGCTTCCTGTTGTTAGTCTGGCACTTTTGCATTTCTGCATAATTCCTAAGTTTGCTAACGTTGTTTGTGTGACAACTTCTCCCTCTTCCTCCTCTAACACTTGCAATTTCTTTACGAAAAACTTAATAAGCTCCTTACTCTTTGCTTGTAGGGCAAACAAAATGAAAAACAAGAAAAAAATATTACTAAGCTCGCTTTGCTCACTTACTCTCTGACGCAGCGCACCCAATCCCCCCGCCTCCTCCGGCTGTACTTTAAACGGGGCGTGCAATTTGGCGCTCTGCTTGCCGCCGCCTGGTGGTTGATTTGCTGGGCACGTGCCGCCAATAAAAAATGGGAGCAGAAGGGAAGAGGAGCAGTCAGGAGAAGAGGAAAAAATACAAATCGCATAAACAGTTTGAGCCGCTTACACGTCATAAGTAAAAGTGGCAAAGTTAAGAAGGTTTCTTTACGTGCCCCCGCCCTACGCTATCGATGGGGTGTTCGTGTCGGTTCCGGCGGGGGGTTCCTTGCCAGTCTGTGCTGAAAGCGATAAGGTTACTTGCAAACTGTAGCATATAATCAAGTGTAGGTTTTGATTATCAAATCTGGAAGTAAGCACCCAAACAAGTTGGCAGTCATTTGCAGTATTGTTTAATGCACTAGAAGGAAGAAATGGGTGGGTGGAGTTGGGGCAAGTTTAAAGATAGAGAGAGAGCGCTGCCTTCATTTGGAAATAGTTTTTTATCGTATAATTTGCATAGATTTATGAGCTTAACCGCAATCATCATTGTGGCTTGTGAACTTGGATGGTTTTGTGGTTTATGCCGCAATTACATAATTAGGAGCTATAAAGCTGAATAGCTGATTTAAAGTGCTCTCCAGTTTTACAGCCGACCTTGTTGCTAAGTTTGTACAATAAACTATGGAAATTAAATTTTATTTTCTAGGAAACTCATCATAAACATTAATAGATGTTTTATGAAAGTTGTTTTCTTTTGGGCATTAAGCAAAAGTTCAATTAGTGCGTTAGTTATAAATTCTCAAAGAGCTTTCGAGAGTTTAGTTCTCTGGGAATTTTATGTGAGTTGAACTTGAGTTGAACGCTTAAAAAGCGACTTGACTTAATTAATAAAAATAATAATAATTTACAAATTAATACACTTACAAACTAGTTGCCAACCAGTTTGCAAGCTACTAGAACTAAATTTGCTCCATTTTATTAAATCCAAATTCCTTTCGAGAGTTTATTTTTCTTGGTTTTTATGTGGGTTAAACTTTTATGAAAGACCCTTAAAAAGCGATTTAACTCAATTAAAAAGAAATAATAATAATAATTTACAAATTAATACACTTAAAAACTAGTTGCCAACCAGTTTGCGAGCTACTAGAACTAAATTTGCCCCATTTTATTAAATCCAAATTCTTTTGTCTACTGCAAATCTTCTATAAAAATTCATGTGCTTCAAATTCCTCAAGGATTAAACTGAATTGTTTTTCATTATTTTTTATTTTTTCCAATTGCTAAACATTTTCATGCAGTCAGTGTGCTCAACTATTTTGAAAACAATTACAAGTATTTACAATTCAATTGCACTTAATTGAATGTTACACATTCGAGACGACTTGGGAGCAACAGAAACCACAACAAACAAGATTCGTTCCAAGTGGTCCCAAAGCTACCCCCAAAAACCACTCGAAACACACAAAAGCTACACACAAAACAATTTCCAAAGAAAGATTTCCCCATCCTGCTCCCCGCCCGCACCACATGCTGCATTTCATTTAAATTCGTTTCATTTTGGGTGAATAAAAATTTATTGTTTATGGTTTTTTTTATATGTTTGCGCAAATTGATTTAGACTTAAATAAAATGAAATATGTTTTTGCCTTTATATGAATTTAATTGTAATTTAATTTTTTAATGACTCAGTGAGGTAGGTTAAATTTTCTTTTTTTCTTTTAGCCAGTTGGTCGCACATTTGGCCTAAATATATTTGCTGGCTTTAAGCTGATTGCGGAAAATACGTTTATTTATTTTTTTTCTTAATTATAAATATATGTGAAGTTATATATATATTCTTTATATATGTATATGTACATATGTTGGCCTGTGTGCATTTTTCACTTGGATTACCAGCTGGCTGCCCTCGGCTAGCCGCCAGTCCGGGCTACGGCTCCGGCTCTGTGTGAGTGGTTTGTGTCCGTGCTAAATGCGCATATGGCGCGAAATGAATTTTGCACCGAAAAAAGTTTAAAAAGAAAAATAACTACAAGCATACAAACAATGCGCTTTTTAAAAAGGCGTGCCCAGTTGGAAATGTGGATTGATAAAGGGAGCAATGTCAACATAACGATTTTCCTAAAAAGTTGCTTGGCCCTATTGAAGCTCCATTGCGGACAAGTTTTTCTAATAATAAGACTGGTTCCAGTTTGCTCCCATCTATAGTTTGTATCATTAATGATACTTCTATCTATTAATAATTTACACGTTGCTAGTGGTATAGGTATCAACGCCTTATCCGGATGGAGTAATGCCGTTGTACCCCGTCTAACTAGTTCATCAGCCTTGCAATTGCCCATAATATCTCGGTGACCTGGTACCGAAAGTAAATTAATGGTGAATAATTTCGTAGCATCTCGTAAAAACATTCCATCACTGTTTTGGATGTGAGCCCAATTGACTGTAGTACTATTAAAACAGCCTGACTTTCAGAACAGCATCTGAATTTTCCTTTCGGTTAATGATTCTTATTTATGAGAATATTGAATAAGTATGAAGGAATATCTTTAAAAAGTTCTGACTAGAGACGCGAATTAATTCATATATATTTCCTCATTCTATTTTCATTAAAAATTATATATTTTTTTTATAATATTAACTCAATTAAGCTTGAGTATGTACGCCTTGAAGAAATAAACCCAACTAACAATCATCAAATGTGCGCCATTTTGCTATAAACGTAGCGAATACGTAAAAATTTTCTTAAAAATTGCCTTTTGCACACTTTGTTCCTCAATTTCCAACTGGGTCTACCGACACACTCTCATGCACTCACACATACACATTGAAATAATATGTCATGTGTGCACTTTTGAACTTGCAGCAAGCACAATCATACACACACACAAACACATATTAAAACGAGCACACACACACACACTCTCACACATATACGCCACAACACATATGCCATGTGCATGTTCCGTTGTGGGTGAGTCCAGCAGTCTGCAGTGTATTAATTTCTCTATATTTCTTCTTTTTGCTTTCATTATTGTTTTCTCTTTATTTTCATTTTTTTTTTTTACCAGCTTGTCGTACAGTTTTTTACATGACAAGCCCAGCAGTAATTTCTCTTGTGCTGTCACTCTAGTCTTATCTCGCTTACACCTCTGTGGGGGCTACTTAACATTTATTACTTTAAAGAGCCAGCGATGCTCTTTAACCTTAAGCTTAAGCAAAAGAAAGGAAAAATACCATTGCCTACTTTTGGGTGCTGCATATAAATTGATGTGTGTGCGCGCGAGTGAGTGTGAGTGAGCGCGCGTTTTTAATGTAATTATGATGGAATGCGTCAACGCAACGATTTGAGTGTGCTTTTGCCTCTCGCTTGCGCTTGCACGCAGCCTTGTTGACTTCCAATTCCTTTGTGCTTTGGCAATTTGTTGCCAAAAAACAACAACAACAGCAACAGTAACGGCAACAAAAACAACAACGACAACAACACTTGAGCAAAGCACGCATAGCAAACAATAAATTTATAAAACGCGCTGGCTATGTCGATGTGTGTGTGTGTGTGTGTTTTATTTACAGTGTTGCCAAATAGTTTACGCACAAAGATTTTATGTGACCTACGATATATTTATTTAAATTGGGTTGGTGTTAGCTTAATGCCTAGAAAAATTTATGGATTAAGCTATTTGTATTTATATAACATTTTTGGACTTTAGAGTTTGTTGATCCATCAGTAAACTGCTTTATTTATTTATCAATTCGTGTTTTTTTAGCCCAATTCTTAACTTATTCTTCGAAGTCTTGTACTCTATGTGAGGAGAGCAGGCTTTTTATACAAGCATTGCTGAAAAAAAAAATCGTTTCTATTAGAATTTCAAACTTAGGGCTTTTGAAGAAAATATAATAAGGAAATTTCTAATTTATGCTTAAAATTTGGCTATCCATTTTAGAATATTCTGGTATACTAAAAAGATTTAATATGAAAAAAAACTTTATACAAGCTATGCTGATAAAAAATCGTTTGAACAGAATTTTAAACTAGAAGCTTTTGAAGAAAATATAATAATACAATTTCTAATTTATGCTTAATATTTGGCTATCCATTACAGTATGTTCTGGGATACTAAATAGATTTGATATGAAAAAAACTACAGTAGTGCATTTTTTATGAATAAAGATAAAATATCTCTCTGCATCAAACTCTCATATCCCGTCTTTAGTGACATTATTTCCTTAGAACTTGTTTCTTCTTCTGCCATTCTCGACTCCCAGTGGAGCCTAGGGCCTCAATCATCCTCTTGCAGCGAATTCTATTTCGGGATTCACGGCAGATATCATTCCATGAGTAGCTGGCGGCTTGTAGTTCATGATCAATAGATCTACTCCATGTTTTTGCTGGCGCACCAACGCGACGACCTCTCCCCTGCGGGTTCCAACGAAGTGCCTGTCGAGCAAAGATCTCGTTGGATCTCCGAAGGGTATAACCAATCCATCGCCACTTGTTTGGTTTTCCAAAAATATTTTTTTAGAGTCATTTAAATCAAATCAGCTGACTTTAAATTTATCAAGTTATTTTATCTTCTCACTTATAAAAGAATTCGTTTTTTTTTAAACTTATTTTTTATATTTGAGCAGAATATTTGTTTTCGCAAAAATTTGACTGAATTTATGAAGTTATTTGAACTTCTTGCTTATAAAAAAAATTATACTTAATATCTTTTGTGTTTAAAAAAACTGTTATATTTTTGACTAACAAATTTGATGTCCTCAAATTTGACTGTCTGAAAACTTTTTTGTTTCACTGTCAACGCGCCTCAGACGCAGATTCGACTCGACTCGAAGCGGTAGCAATAATGGCACAAAACGTTGCCGCGGGTAAGGCTAAAATTGTAACTGGTCGAAGGAGGAGGTCCTTGACAAATGGTTGGGCTAAACCACCAGCAGCTAACACACACATACTCATACACACACAGCGGCCATTGTTTTGTACGTGCGTTGCGCGTTTGTAAAGGATTTTCGCCAACGTTTGTTGGCTTTTTACGTATGTACGTTACAAATACTTTTTCAAATATAATACACACACACAGTCAAAGTCATTTGTATGTGAAAGTGTGTGTATCTTATGTGTAAGTATCTGTGTGTTTGAGTGTGTGTGTGGACTCTTTCGCTGTGGTTGCCAAACAATGAAACTTTATTTGCAATTTTTGTTGTTATTGTATTTTCATTGTTTGTTATTTACTTTGGCACTTTTTTTTTTTTTTGGTTTGGTTTGTGGTTGTTGTTGTTTTTGCTCTTCTGGTTATTGTTGGTGAAGAGTATAATATTTTTTTTTGTTCGCAATTACAGTAGAAACTGACATTAATGGACTGCGGTGAGATTTATTGTATTTTATAGATAGTTTGGGCAACAAAGTAGAGCGGGTAGAAAAAAGTGAATGTGGGTGACTTTAAAGATGTTTCTCTCTACAAAATATTCCAAATTTAAATTACCATTCCGGACTCCCCAAAAGTTTTATAAATTTTCCGATAGTTTTTGGTGGGCTCTGATATACAAAACGTGAAAATACCCTCAGAAGACCAAATTCTGAATTCACATCTAAACCTTGAGCGTCCTTGAAAGAGCTTTGTACGCTATGAAACTTAATTATGATCCACACTGATTCTAATCTTTTTCCATAAAATTTATATTTTTTTTACGAAATGTCAAAATTTCCAGGAAGACCAAATTCTGAATTCGCATCTGAACCTTGATCGTCCTCGAAAGAGCTTTTTAGGTTGTGAAACTTAATTCAGAACCACGCCGATTCTAATCTTGTTTAGTCAAGTTCATCATTTTTGTTTTGTCCCCCTAAAATCTCGATAACATTCATCTTAAATAAACTTTTCTCCGCTACAATAAAATATTTCCATTCAAGATTTGAGCACTTTATCAAAGTTTTTACTGTACCTTGCCACTGTTGCTTTTTTCGCGACGTCTTTTAGGCGTTATTTATGATAAAAGCGAAAAAATAAACCGCCATCAAGTTTTGTGCTTTTTGACTTTGCAGCACGTTGCAAATAAATTGATTAAATTTCATGACACTTCATCATGCCAACTCCAAGTTCTGCTCAAGTTCGTAACATGCTGCTGCTCAAGTGTTTTTTTTTTGTGTCCTGGCATACAGACAAGACCAAAGAGGACCCCCAACCAAGTTCTGGAGGGACACACCAGTTTCAACTTTACACATAAAACATGCTCCAACTTTGGCCGCCGCCTTATGTTTGTGGTTGAAGCTGTCTCTAAGTGTGTGTGTGTGTGTATCTGTGTGTGTGTGCTGACATTTTGAAATTCTTAAGATGCAGCACGTTTTTGTTTTGGATATGATTATTATTATGTATTGTAAAGCAAAAGACAGAGGAGCTTAGAGAGCATTGGACATATTCATAAGAACTTCAAAACAAAAACCACAGCATACTTTTGTGCGCATGGTGGTCTGTGCGTGTTTATTAGTGTTGGTGTGAGAGACAGTAGGAAGCAGTGTGAGTGAGAGTGTGAGTGAGTTGGTGTGGCTTGCTTAATACTAATTAACACCATGCTACCGCAATAAGAGCGTAACCAAAACCCGAATACAACATAATGAATTCTTGAAAAGCGCTTTTTAATTGAATTTTGTTTTCGTATTTGTCTTGCGTGCCTCCTGCGCTCAATCGCTCTCTCTCGTCCGCTCTCTTTGCACAGTGGGCGAAATATGTGCAAATTGGCACTGATTTAATTAGTTAGTCAAAATATTGCAAAAGAAATTGTTAGATTGGCGGTTTTTGTTGATAGTCAAATGGAATTTTTATACCCTGTACCGTATGGTACCAAGGGTATATTAAGTTTGTGCAAGCCGAAAATGTATGTAACATATAGAAGGAGACGTCGGAGACACCCCAAAGTTACCTAAAATATGATCAGGGTGAATAGAGAAGTCGATATACCCATGTCCGCCTGTCCGTCTGTCCGTCCATTCCAGAGATGGTAAAAGCTAGAGTTACCAAACTTTCACATTAGATCCCATATTATTCCATAGGAGGCAAGTTTATTTTATTTTTTTGATATCGGGGATAAATTATATAGCTCCCATGGGGGTGTTTGAGACGACCTCGACAAAAAAAAACGTTTTAGATGAATAATTCGTTTGTTTATGAAGATATCCAAATTTGGTATTCGAAAGTTTTTTATAGTTCCCAATCACTGTACCAAATTTGATCGAAATCGGTTGACTATATCATATAGCTCCCATAGGACCGATCGGCCAAAATAACTTTTTTAAAGAAAAATTCGCTATATTTCGTTTTTTAATAAAGATATCGTAACCAGATTTGGCGTTTGGACCACTTAAGCAATGTGCCAAATTTGAACAAAATCGGTTGACTATATCATATAGCTCCCATAGGTCCGATCTTCCAAAAAATCGACTTTTTAACAAAATTGTTTGTGTTTCGTTTGTTTGTTAAGATATTGGGACCAAATTTGATATTCGTGAGTATTTTATAGTTCCTAAGCACTGTACCAAATTTAATCCAAATCGTTTGACTAGATCATATAGCTCCCATAGGACCAATCGGTCCAAAAACACGTTTTTTATACAAAATTCGATGTGTTTTGTTTGTTTGTAAAGATATTTGAAATAAAAGATCTGAATACTCTTTTTTAAGGTATTTAAGCATTGTGTCAAATTTTATTGAAATCGGTTGACTATATCATATAGCTCCCATAGGAACGATCGGTCAAAAAAAAATGTTTGCTTAAAAATTCTTCTGTTTTTGGTTTTTTGTGAAGAAATCGGACTTTATTACAAGCTAGTGGTACAGGGTATCCTAAAGTCGTCCGCGCCCGACTTTATGTCCGCCATTTTTTTTCTATGTTAGTCAAAATATTGAGAAGCAATTTTTAGTTTGGTATTTTTATTGAGAGTATGTTTTTTTATTTTTATTTTTTTTAGGTAGTCAATATATTAAGCAATTTTAGGGTGGTACTTTTATTGATAGTAAAATGGAATTCTTTTTTTTTTGTTTTTCTTTAGTTAGTAAAAATATTGAGAAGCAATCTTTTGTCCTTGCATTTTTTATGGGTAGTAAACTAGAATTTTTTGACATTTTGATATTTCAACCTAAGTATATCTGGAATAAATACTACGTAAAGCACTAATTGCTGTATAGAACGATGAAATTCTATTAAATTAATTAAAAGCAAATAATTTAAATATGATTTTGAAAAATTGTCGAAAATGTCACTTTTTCCGATTTTGGGTGATAGTAACTTTAATAATTTTTACTTTATCTGTACATATTGTATATCACCGTAAAAAGCACATTAAAATCTTCGATCTAATCTGAAAATGTATCTGTGGATACAAAATTTTGTTCACGAAATATTGACGAATAACTGAAAAAAGTGCCCAAAAACATGTTTTTCGAAAATAATCACGAAAACGGTGCCTACTAAAAAAATAAGGTTGTCATTATCGCGTTTCTTCGACCCAAAATTACCCCAAAAACACTTTATACAAATTCGCACTCGACGAGCCTTAAATTTGTAAGCTAGTGTTAAATATATTTTTTGCTGCCAATTTGTCCAATTTGTCCCACTGTGCCTTACATGCCGTAGCCATTGCTTTTGACCAGCTATAAGCATTTGGCTTTTACTTTTTCTTTTGCTGCTGCTTCTGACTTACTTGGAAGCTGAAATGTCTTTGGGGCATGCACCCAAAACAACAACAACAACAAAAAGCATATGGTAAAGGCTGCTGTTGCTACGCCTTGAGTCGACTCCTTAATGAAATCAAAAAGCCAAAGCACACACGCACACACACATACACTTATATACACTAAGTATAAACATTATGTACGTATATAATTAAATTTGATTTAATTAAAACTGTTTTTGGGTCTCCTGCTTGGAATTATATACACATATATATACATACATATATAAAGCAAATGAACTGCACACAAGCAAAGCCATAAAAAAAAAGAGTTGAAAGAAAAAATATTTCTTTGTCAATGGCAAAAGCTGCTTGATATAGCAGCAACAGCAACAACAACAGAACAACTACAATAATTGGAAACCCTTTTTTTTTGTTTTTTTTTTTTGTGTAGCAGTTTGTTAGAATATTTTTTGTTTGTCTGCTTTTCTATCTTTCTTTGGTTACTTTTTTGTGTGTGTTTTCGTTTGTTTCTCTTTTTTTTGGCCAAGGGTCAAAAGCTATTGAAATTATGAGTTTTATTTTTATAGCCAAAATTTAAAGGCCAACATTTTTTATGGCATTCGAAATTAGATACTGCCTGTTAAAAGTTTTGGCAATCAAATTATAATGCCTAAAAGCTGCGCAAATTTATTTATTTTGCATGCTTAATGTTAAAAAATAAATCCCAAAAATAAATTTTACGTTTAAATTCACCGAAACGGTTAGTGAAATGGTTTATATGGCTTAAAAGTTTTTGCTCTCGAAAGCTATGATGCTGTGTTTGGTTTGGTAAATACAAATATTTGACAATAAATTTGTTGGCCAAATCTTATCGCAAAATCTGGAAAAGTTAAAATGTGATTTTAGGTGAAAAATAAAAGATGGAGAATAATATTTGACTGGTTGATATTCAGATTGTGTAAATAACAACAGATCCTTTATTTTAAGAAGATATATATTCCTTATACAAAGAAAAATATTTTGAAAAGATGTCTAAATGAAATCAAAATCAAAAATATTGTTACCCACCCAAAAACTGATAAAATGAATGTTTTCCCAAAGCTTGGTACTTTCGAAACTAATCAAAAATTCTTGCATTTAGTAGTTCTTTTAAAAATCAAAAAATCATTATAAATTTTTGAGATTTATTAATTTTACATGCTTAGTACATCAGAACTTAGAAATCATTTTTCTTAAAAATACTATTATTATTCGAACAAATCAATCAATCGTATTGGAACTTGAGAACCGCTCCAGTGCCTCAATCTGAATTAAAGGGGTAACACCTGAGTTGAGCATAGTTTTGTGAGGTAATTTTTTTCTAAGAAACTTTATTTTATATTCAAAATCCCAATGGGTGACGATATTGTACATTATTATTAAAATTATTATATTAAATTAATTTTTCTAAGGTAATAAAAATCAAAATGGCGCCTACGAGTACATGAAGCAGCTTTTTGATGTCGTCATTGGTCTGAAACATAAAAAATCGTAATCTTTAGATCAAAAGCAATTGATTAAAAAAAAAGAATTATATGTAACTCGGGCTGTAAGTGAGGAGCAGTCGTCAAATTTGATGTATAGACCCAGCTGGACTTCACGATGAAGATTCCTTAAATTGGTTGAAATTATGCCTAGCTTGCTCCCGCAGAAGACAAAAGCATGTATTATAGTCGGAACTTTGCAATTTTTTAGCTACAGAGAAGGGGTAGATGGTATGTTGAGCTAGTGCCCAAGTATGTCTTTAAAAACGAAAAGAAAGCCTATAGCTTCCTTACCAACTATTTGTAACTCGGCTTGCAAGTGAGGTACATTTGTCAAATTTGATATATAGACTCAGCTGGAGTTGAAGATATAGATTCCTTAAATTTGTGAATATTGAGCTTAGTCGAGAGCGTATATTATAGTCGGATATTTGCCATATTTCTACTTACAGCAATGCTTGCAGCCATATCTGCTGAGCTGTTAGAGCTGGATGAGGTTAGGATGTGCACATAAAGTGGTGGCCCGCATGGAAGTGGCACTGTCAATGGCAGAGGCAGCAGCAGCAGTTCGACAGAAATGTCCTGGCCAATTTCGCCGGCTTAATGTTATTTGTGTGCCATTGTCCTTTT
Organism: Chymomyza amoena; assembly: GCA_037043745.1. Taxonomy (NCBI): domain Eukaryota; kingdom Metazoa; phylum Arthropoda; class Insecta; order Diptera; family Drosophilidae; genus Chymomyza; species Chymomyza amoena. Next base: position 459,516 of record JBAMAX010002024.1, read on the forward strand.
CATTGGTCTGAAGCATAAAAAAGTCTTTATCTTTGGATCAAAAGCAAGTGTTTTGTAAAAATAAATTCCATAAGTAAAAAATCGACTTTTTGAATATTCTACTCAGGTGTTCCTACCCCTTAAATTCTCAGTTGTCTTTTGAATTTCAGCATCATGCATTTATAAATTTTCTTTATTTTCATCAAGAATATACATTTTTTTCAAAATTCGAAAAAAATTTTGCTTTTTCGAAAACCATTTTTAAGGTTATTATTATTATTTTCTGAAGATTTTACACAGGAGTTAACTCTTTAATTCACAGTTGTATCTCAAATTTCAGCATCACTTACAAATCCTCTTAATTTTCATTAAGAACAGCAATTTTTTTTTGGTTTCAAAGTTTGAAACAAATTTTGAGCTTATTTGAAAACCATTTTTAAGTTTATTATTATTATATTCTGAAGATTCTTCACAGGTGTGACCACTTTCAGGTGTGACGTATTTCAGCATCACGCTCTTCCAAATTTTCTTAATTTTTATCAAGAATAGCAATTTTTTTATTATATTCAAAATTCGAAACAAATTTTGAGCTTTTTCGAAAACCGCTTTTAAGGCTATTATTATTATTTTTTGAAGATTTTACACAGGTGTTACTCTTTAAATTCTTATTCCTTTGTCGAATTTCAGCATCATGCACTTACAAAATTTTCATAATTCTCATCAAGAACAGTCATTTTATTTATTTATTTTCAAAGTTAGAAACAAATTTTGAGCTTTTTCGATAACCACTTTAAAGCTTATTATTTTTATTATTATATTAGCTACACTCTCTCTCGCTGTACTCTCTGCACTTATGCCAATCCCTTCATAGTAAAAATTTCCATAAAGCTGCAAAAGTTTATCTATTGTGGGAGCATCTTGAAACTTTTGCAGTGGATTACTTTTTTTTTTTGGAGCTGTTAATTTTATTTTTATTTATTTTATTTTAAACTCGAGTCAATGCTCCTTTGCCTTATGGCCATTTTTTGTGTGTTTTCTGCAGTTGATGGCGTCCTGTTGTTGTTGTTGTTGTTGTTGTGATTTTTCTGGTGCTTTGACCATAAAGGACTTTTCATGTGGATAATTAAACAAAATACCAACAAAAGGCGAGCAAGTGGCAAGAGCACCACAAGAACCACATTCAAGTATTTGCGCTTCATTTTCCCACTTTTCTTGTTTTTCAACTTGTTTATCCTTTTTTTTTTGCTACTCGTTACTTGTAGTGTAAAAAGTAGGGTATAATAAGATTGTGGAAATGTTTGTGACATAGATGGGGTACTTTGTGTACTATAAAGAAATAGGTTAAAAGAATCTTTCAGGAAAGATTTACTGAGCTTTCATAAAAGTATGTTTTGTTTTCCAATTATTTGCCGGAAAAAACATTTGCGATGCTATAAAGAGTATGATTCAGAGCAACTAAGTATATTCCAGCATCATTATGAGTATAATATGCGTATCGCATATAGAGAGATAAAATAAACCTGCTCAAATTGATCAAATGGAAAGAGCTTAAAAATGGACCTGTTCATATTGATCAAATGGGAAGCTTATATTACTCATGAGTATATTCGTGCCTAACGATCATTACGAGTATATTATGAATATCGTGTAAAAAATGAACCTACTCATATTGATCAAATGGGAAGCTTATAATACTCATGAGTATATTTATGCCTAACGAACATTGCGAGTATATTATGAGTCTCGTGTATAATGAACTTAAAAATTGAACCTACTCATATTGATTAAATGGGAAGCTTGTATTACTGTATGAGTGTATATTCGTGTCTGAACGATCATAATGAGTATTTTATGAGTATCGTATATAGAGAGCTTAAAGAATAAACCTACACAAAATGATCAAATAGAGACCTTATATTTACTCATGAGTGCATTCGTGTCTGAACGATCATTATGAGTATCGTATATAGAGAGCTATTTTTAAACTACTCAAATTGATCAAACGGAGAGCTTACATTTACTTATGAGTATATTCGTGCCGTAACGTTCCTTACGAGTATTTTGTGAGTAACGCATATAGAGAGCTCAAAAAATAAACTAATCATATTGATCAAATTAAAAGCTTATATTTACTCATATTGTATCCAAACTTCGGAATCGCAAAAAGTACTTGCAGAAGTTTTACTCGCTGAAATGTTTCACATATAGTACTTGTTTTGATCAAAATGAAAGCTTGTGTGTATTTAGTAAGTACCAAAGCTTTTAAGAGAGCCTGACTGAGTGTACTATAAATCTTTAATACTCATTGCGGCTCACTGATATGAATGTATCCCTGCTTGAAAATGGATGTGCAGACGTATAGATATATGGATATGAACTTTGAGAACTCCGAAACTGTTAGAACGTCAGTGACTTCCCACAATTCTCAAGCTACAATATTTGTATAGCATACTAGTGAGCCCGACAGACGTTGTCCTGCCCAAACTTTTTTGAATACTCTTAAAGTAAATAAACATCGTAAGATTCTCTAGTTAGCTTATCTAGAAAAATAAAAGATTTTTAGATTAGTTTGCAGCTCGATTCAAACTTGCACCATTATGAGTCGAATGTCGCGCTTCACGGGACTGTCTTAACCAAATTCTTTCACGTTCATTACGATCTTCACGTTCCTGGGCAGAACGATTAGATTGATAATTAATTTCCAAAGGAAATACATCATGCATTGATCGATTACTCCTAATCGATCCGGCATTCCCAATTGTCCTAATGCTTTATTAACCATAACCTGTACGATTAGATTGATAATTAATTCGTTTTATTGCATTTCTTCCAATTGAAATACATTATTGATCGAGTAGGATACGGCATTCCTAATTATCCTAAAACCATCGCCAAGCATAAGATCTTCAATATGAATTAAAGCTTCATTGTAAACTTCCGGCGTAAATTCCATCACTGGCTTACGTTTTGCTTGACGTACTCGAAACAAACGATATTCACAAAAAAACCTAAAACCTCCGTATTGACAACCTTTAACACACGCAAAAATCAGATTTGAAATTCATCGACGCGTTCATGAGAACATCCGTAACACGTAAAACATGAGTTTCTTTTATATACAGGGTGCGCCATTTGAATGTGGTCGATTGAAATATTGAAGCAGACACCGGCCCAAACAGTCACTTTCTGATCATGCAGTGGAGTTTGATGGATAGTATGAGGATTTTCTTTCCCCCAAATGTGACAGTTTTGTTTATTTACAGTGCCAGATAGCGTGAAATGGGCCTCATCAGTCATTAAAATTCGCTCCCAAAAATCGGGCAATTACATTTAATGAACATTGTCACTATTTCCGCGCGTTCTTTGGGCGTGAATCGATTCATGGTTAAAATTGTAATGCAATAACCTTTCCAAAATGGGTTCGACGACGTCAATCGGTTGAAATCTGTCAAGTTATTCAATATTTCCATCGACCACATTCAAATGGCGCACCCTGTATATAGATAGATTTTTGTTTTTAGTCATGATCTTTCATTCAGCGAAAATTATCTGAGGGTACCTAAAATTTAAATAAGACGGAAGGCTTAATGGAAAAAATTTAATATTTTTAATGGTGCCCGACTCAATATAATGCACTTCCCATGAAATTTGTACGCCTTTTATAAATTTCTTGGAAGGACGAAGCGCGTTGAAGCTTTACCAAGCTTAAAAAGAGCTTAACGTACAGCAGAAGTGGCACATCCAAGAAAATCCCTCCAACTTGCAACCTGTATACTGCGACATAGAGTCCCATTTTATCAGTCCTTCTATCTTTTTGTCCATTGCTGGTCTTTAAAATTTAAAAATAAAGGTAAAATAGAGAAAGAAGTTGCCTGCTTCTGCGGAAATTGACATCATTTACTATCCCTAAAGGGCATACCAAAGTCGTTGCAGTCCCGTAAAGTATGCAATACTTTTGTTGCTGCTATTTCTGTTTTTTTTTTCTTCTCTTTGTAGCATTTGTATGTTGCCCCTTGGCCATACGCCATTTACCCATTTGCGCATTTGCTTTTCTATTTTATGCAGCACGCCTTTTCGCCTTTCTCCCATTTTGCTCATTTTTCTTGGCCTTTTTTTTTTGCGTGCATTTCATTTCATTTCATTACCTACATTATTTTCATTTTGTTTAATACTCTTCGAGCACTTTATTTGCGGTTTGAGAGCGAAACTTTTGTAACTAGCAGTTTTTTAGCGCGCTCTCTCCCACGCTCTCTCTTTACACTCCCACGCTCTCCCACTCTCTTTATTGCTCACGTCGCACTAATCTACGCTCCGCTCTGCTTTAAGCCTATTGAAAATTATGCGCACATTTGCAGCTAATAAAAAATATTTTTCCGACTTTTTTTGACTGCAATTCGCTTACGAGCGAATGAAAAATTCATGGAAAATTAGTATGCAAAATGATTATGAAAAAGTTTTTAGGTTGGGGGGTTTTTTTTTGTCAAAAACAATAATTGTTAATGGAAAGTTGCATGAAAAAGCGGATTTTTCTTCAACGTATATAAACTCACACACATACAGATGCATAGTGGTATGTGTATATAGAAAACTTGGCACAGTTTGGCTTTGTCAGAAGGAGCGAAGAACGGTTCAACATTGTGGCAGTTGCACATCCTTTATTACCGCATGTGCCACAGTAACTCCTCTCTCCCGGTTTTTATTCTCTGCTGCTTCGCTATTCTGACTGCAATCGACAAAATGTGCTTCAATGGTTTTCTAATGGACTTCATCCGCCATTTAATTCACACACATACACATAGACACGCACTTACTCACACACACACTCTCTCACACATAGACGCATTTAGTGCGAGGGCTGGCTTAGATATTTGGGTAAAGAGCTCTCAGAGAGCTTATTTGATCAGGCTGCCTCCTATCCTATCCTATCCTTCGAAGTGAAATGGTATATGTACAAAGGATTCCATTTAATACTCTTTTGGCAACCCTCGCTCCATCGTACACATGCCAGCCATGTATGCTTGTTAAAGCAATTCAAGTCCGAAAAAGGCGCACACGTTGGCAGCTTGTAAAGATTAATGATCAATGCCAGTGTACTCCATGGCTCCATACAGTTCCTTATGCTGCTACTCACTTCCACGAAATCCTGTTTCCCATTTCTGCTGGCAACATGGCGCCGTTATATGCGTTTTGCTGCTATCCTTTTGGCGCTTTGGCGTTTTCGTATCAATAAAAATCGCTTGGTTGATGCTGCTCCTGCTGCTGCTATTGACAGAGCAATTGCTAGACGACAGGTCAAGTACACTCATCCACATATATAGTATGGAGTATATAAGCTATATAAATACAGCTACCTATGTATGTGTTGGTGCTTTGCCGTGCATGTCTTGGCCATATATGTGCTCATTTATGAGCGTGCGAAAGCGTTAAGCATTTGAATTAAATGGCCTGAATGGGAGAGTTTTTAAAATATTATAGCTTTTTTTTAAAGAAATCTATTGCATGATTTTGGGCGCATTCATATAAAGCCAATATTTACTGACATAAATTACAATCGAATTAAATAGAAAATCCTTTCGTTTGAGTTAGAAAGAGGGTTATTGTTGAAATTTAAAGTATGCGATAAATAATTTGGTTGGTAGTTTTAAAGGCTGAGTTCAAAACTAAGGGAAATATTCGATTTTATCGAAAATAAAAAGGGAAATATTGGGATAAAAGTCGCTTAACGCAGCACGCGAAATTGCATTCGTATTAAATTGTTTCCGGAGTACAGCCGAATGTTAATAAATAAAAGCTGAGTTTTTTTTTTTTTTAAATATTAAAGATTGCTATTCCCACCTGTAAGATGAGAGTCACGTTGTCCAATGAAGTTGATGGTCTAATAGAATTTTCTAAGACTTAAAGCTTCAAAGATTCGTTCCCTAATAGTTTCGGGTGTCTCAAAATCTATGCGTTCAAAGACATTCCGCATAAAAAATAATCACGGCGTTTCGCATTATTAATTATATATATTAATTATGTTGAAAACAGGCTCCTTTAAGCCTTCAAAAACAAAATTTTTTTTTTGGTTTATTCAATACGAAAATGACTTTAGGTTAAATTAGGTAAGTGCGGCAGTTAGGACTGACGTCCCAACTCACTTAGGCCGAGAATAGGCATGTTGTGATACCGACACAGTGAACCTTTTACCACTCTTTCCCACTTATGAGGTCCCCTAAATGACGTGAGAAAGCCATCCAGCAGCCTGAATATACCTTAAGAGGCCTTTTTGGACTCTGTTGGGAGAGCTAAGATAATTCATCAAGAAAGTGTGGCTTTAGGAAGCGGAATCTTTTCCTGCCCAGGCTTGAGCAATGACAGAGAAAGTGTTCCACTGTCTCTAGGTCCTCCTCCTGTGGCGACATCTTGGGGGGCCTGGATGCCTGATTTCCCACCAGCCAGTGTCCTGTGATAGCACGGATAACACTTGGGCACTGGGCTCTACTCAGACAGCAAAGTTCCTTAGTTCTTTTACTGCAGTATGTCGGCCAGGTTTATCGCAAGGTCCCTCACGTGTTCGATGCCCGATTCCACATTTGGTTTACACAGAGAGCGAAAAAATTTCGTATTCTCAGCTTGCAGCTGCCCATGGGTATACCTAGGCCCTCCTTGTCTTAAAGGAGAATGCTGGTAGTTACTTTTATAGCTAGTTCATCCATAATGCCGTTGCCCTCTATGTCCCTATATGCTGGGATCCATATGAGGTGAATAGATAGGTGACTTCATGCACGAAGTCATCGAAGATAGGGACTTAATAGTCGCCTGTTTGTCCACGTACAGATATTCTTATTCCGTCAAAGCCTCCTGGATTGCAGTGACCTCTGCCTGAAAGACACTGCAGTGATCCGGGAGTCGGAAAGCCGTTCTAACGTTGAGATCCGCCTACACGGTCGTCTAGCTTAGAAACTTCAGTGTAGACAGCTGGGCCTCGTACACATATATTCTACTCCGCCCTGATTGGAATATGGGAACCTTGGAAGGATAAATGTGCTAGATGAGACGTTTCTGTGTAATTATTCTCACGATCGTCACTGTACGAACTTTTCGCTATCAGTTTGGTCAGTCGGCATAAGAAACGTTTCGATGGTATTCACTTTTCAGCGATATGCAGAGTCGTCGCATAGACGTATCCTAATCGTTTGTGTAAGTTTTGCTATTTTTTTGTGTGTTCTTCAGGGCCACGCTCTGAAAGCGTTTATCATTGGTTAGTTCTATAAATAGAATTTATTTCTCTTTCAGATACTAGCAAATTTTGTTGCTAAAATCGTTTCAGAGCTGCTTTAAATGCATTTTAAGCTGCTCTAAAAATGAACATTTAAAAGCTGCTCTAAAAATGAACATTTAAAAGCTAAATGCGCTTTTCTGATTTCTTTTACTTAAAGCATTAAAACCTTTTAAAAATAAAGTATTTTTTTAATTTTGAAATAGCTTATGTAAAACAATTAATACCCAAAAACATTATTTCACAGCAGGAGTTATTATATTTTATTTATTGCACAATTTTAGTTGCTTTTAAGGCATAATTTAAAAGTTGATGCAATTTTGCTTAGAATTTAATTTAATACGCATTAGAATTATGTGTGCATATTATTCCCCACTTGGGGATATCAAAGTCAACTGCAGACTTTGGAGGACAATATATCTAAGTGTGAGTGTGTGCATGTGTATGCATTTGTGTGTGTGCTTGTTCATGTGTGTGTGTTTTAGTGCATTTAGTATTTTAAAATCCGCTCAGCGCTCTGCTCAGTAGTTTTGCGTTTTGCTAACTTTTATGCCTGGCCAAGCAACACAAACAAACATTTAAACACACGGATACATATATACACACGCACAGATGCAGCAATGCACACTAATACAGACACACCTATATACACACACATACATATATGTGCTGCTGTAATTGCCGCCGTGCCGCTGATTACACTTCAACAGACGCCACACACAGACGGACAATCAACAACTTGTGCAGCAGCTGCCACAGCACTTGCCACTAGCTCATAAACACCTACACTGTCAGGCGCAAGTTGCCGCACACTTCATAATTAAAATTTAAAATTTTGGTAAATTAAGTAAAATGCTAACTAAAATTGAGTTTAAAACGAAAATGAAAATTAGAGTTAGCTGCATTTTGATAGTGTTAAAAATAAATTATACTCCTTGATCCTTTTTGCTACATGAGATAATACACTATATAAAAAATTTAAAAAAAATCAGCAAGGTCTATTACTGTTTACTTAATTTTATACAATTTATTACCACGAGAAAAATTAGAATTAGAATCTGTTCGAAATATGATTTCTTTTTAAACTCCTGTAAGTTAGACTCTTTTCTGTTTTTCTTAATTTAAAAGGGGCTGTATGGTACGCCTTTGAAGTTAAGCTTTTTACGCCTTATTCCTCCCCCGCACTTTCTTCTAAGCCGTTCTCTTTCCTTTACTTTTTCTCTAACACAAGACGAAAGTCTTTAAAATTGTGTTTAAAAATTTGTGTAGCATACTTTTAGTTTCTTTTCTTAGTCTTATAGCAAGAAGCTGTTTGTAGGGTCAAAAAAGAACAAGTTTAATACTTTTTGTTTCAACTAACAAAAATCTCAATGTTACTTCCTTCAAAAGTCGCAAGTTTTACTTTAAAAATGTTTACTTCCAAACTATAAGCTCCACAAAAAGGTAATATAAAAGGTAAAAAAATTGTATTTTTGACGTCCTTTGCTCCAACAGTAGATGAAAAAAATCATATATATATATTAAATTTTATTTTATACCTTTGAAAACAAAATTTTTGGGAACTTCATTTGTATAGTTCCGCGTTCTTTATCCAGTATATCCCGCATATAATCCTTCGGCACTTGTTGACGAATGACTGCAGTTTCGACATAATTCTCTGCGGGGTCAATCACGTCTCACTGTCTTCTAACGTCATATAAAGATGGATTCAACACTCGCATTGAAGATTCTCACCTTTGTTCTTCTGCTTATTTGCTGATTTCTCCAAATACGGAGCAAGCGTCCAAGAGTTGATCGCGCTTTGTTGAGACGAGACGATTCTCTACATCCTCATCCACCCCCTGGTGGAAATTGTGGTACCAAGGTATAAGAAGCTATCGACAAAGGAGATAGTGTTCCCGCAGGTCGTTATACTACCTTAGATGGTTTGGTTGAGACGCATCGTTTTGGTTTTGGATGAACTTTCAATAACTTATCATTAAGAGTTTTTTTTGTTTTAAATGGAGGCTTTTTCCCAAAGTAATTCAATTCTTATTTTTTTTTGATTCTTCAGAAAGATACTTCTTGCTGAATTTGGGTGAGTGCTGCGGTTCATGGTAGAATTGGGAGTCATGGGCTAATAAGTTCTTCCTCCACGGAAACATCTTCCCAAACAAAAATTTCAAAATAGTCTTTTTGCCCATATAGCTAGTGTCCGAAGACTTTTGACCGTCAGTGTTTAAAGAGCATATATACCTAGAGCAATACAGTTAGAGCCACAGACACTGGTAAAAGCCCAGAAATGGTCAGGAGCACCAGCAGCCGTTGTATTGGGGCAAAAGCGCCCGCTGGGCTTTTAACTGTGCTAGTTTCCGCACTCCCCCTTAAACATAGTTTCCCTCACACACACAGTTCTCCCCACACACACAGATGTTCCCCCCACACACTTAAACATTTACTCTCTGCAACTAAACGCAGCCAACCGACAAAAATGTTTTATACGTTATCGTGGTAAGAATAAAAACTTCCTCACAATTGACATCCAACTACAAGAAGAAGTTCCTCCCAATCATCGTGACTTGTCGTTTGTCGCCTTGGGGGAAAAAAATGAGTTGCTTTTAATGAAAATCATTTTTACAGATGTTTTTCTTGGAACAAATTTTTGTGATTAATACTTTTTGCATTAAAAAAAAATATTGACTTTTTGTCGACAAAAAAAAAAAGAATAAAGTGCTAAAGTCTTAAGTAAACAAAACTTTATATATCATAATTCAGGTTTTGACGTGAAAGTTACGGAAAAACTTGCTTATCATAAACAGCAGATTTTTTTCGTGCAAATAAATTGATGAAAATCGAGTTAGAGAGATGCATCATTTATCTTAATTTTTTGCGCTGGAAAACTTTTGTCTTTCTCTTAAAGGGAAAAAAGTTTTTATTTCTCAAAGTTCATTATTAGAGGTGAAAGAAAATGTTTAGTTATAATGATACAATGTATTGGATTAGTTGAGAGGCTAGAAGGCTGTTGGGAAGCAGTCTTTCCCTCAAAAATAATCTTGCAGTGGAAAATATTTCTAATAATAAGAGAGTTAAAAATTACACTCAAAAACGCTTTTTTACAAAGGTTCACAGATGACCCTTAAATTTATAAACTAGTGTAATTTTCGAAAAAAAAACTTAATTTTTTTAATTTAATACTGATAAAATTTTTTTTTTCTTTTTTTACAGGTAAGCACAAATTTTAATAACAACAAAAGATTACCAAAGGTACAAGAGATGTGGAATCATTTTAAGGTAGTAAAAATCTATTTTTCAAATAAACATTAAAAGATATGTTCTGTTATGTTATATTTTAAGAAAATTATTTGTTTTCTTAATTAAAAATGGCGTACGTAAAGTTGGGCGCGTACGACTTAGGGATACCCCGTACCACTAGCTTAATAAAATCCGGTTACTTCATAAGAAACCAAAAACAAAAGAATTTTTAGGCAACAAATTTTTTTTTACCGATCGTTTCTATGGGACCTATATGATAAAGTCAACCGATTTTGATCAAATTTGATGCTTGCAATGTGCTTTAATACCTTAAAAGATCTGAATGCCGAATTTAGTTCAAATATCTTCACAAACAAACGAAACACGACGAATTTTGTATAAAAATCGTTTTTTTTTTTTTTGACATATTCGTCCTATGGGAGCTATATGATGTAGTCTACCAATTTTAATAAAATTTGGTGGAACTATAAAAAACTAACAAATTTGAATTCAATATCCTCACGCGCAAACGAAACACAACTAATTTGGTTCAAAAATCGATTTTTTGGAAGATCGCCCCTATTGGAGCTATATAATATAGTCAAACGATTTCTATCAAATTTGACACAGTACTTTGGTACTTTAAAAAGATCTGAATGCAGAACTTAGTTCAAATATCTTAACAAACGAACGAAACACGACGAGCTATATAATATCGTCAACCGATTTTGATCAAATTTACAGTGCTTGGGAAGTATAAGAAATGTTCGAATGTCAAATTGGGTTACGATATATATCTTCATAAACAAACGAATTATTCATCTAAAACTTTTTTATTTCGAGGTCGTCTGAAACACCCCGACATCAAAAAAATAAAATAAACTTGTCTCCTATTGAGTAATATGGGATATAATGTGAAAGTTTGGTTACTTTAGCTCTTACCATCTCTAAGATCTAGGCGTTCAAACGAACGGACGGACATGGGTATATCGACTTCTCTAGTCACCCTGAACATATTTTAGGTGACTTTGGGGTGTCTCCGACGACTCCTTCTATTGTTACATACATTTGTACCATACGGTACAGGGTATAAAAATAATATTTTCTAGTTTTTTTTAAGAAATAAAATCTTTTTTATTACGTCAATTTATTAATTTTTTGTACTAAATAAAAAAAAAAAAATTGGTCTGGTTCAGAAAATAAAAGAAGAATAAATTTATACATTTTTTTTTTAATAAAAAAATGGTATATCTGACCTTCTTTATGTATCGGTCAATAAAAATATATACTTCTACTATATAATAATTTTTTGTCAACCTTATCCTAAATTTTTTTTACTTACTTACCTATTTTCGAGCATCTCGCAAATAACTTCGATTACGCCCAAAACTTCAATATTTTGTTTCTCCGCTCAGTTCGTAAATCTCTGTTGAAAGATTGTGTTAAAATTTCCTCTGCACACTCATTTAAAAATTCTGCAAAAATGTTCACTTTTGATACAATTTCCGAGATTTAATAATTTTCCAGCACATTTGCAAAGTGGAAACTTTTGTAACCTTGCATCGTTCGTGTAAGCATCACAAGTGCACATCTTGAATCTTGAATGTTTGAAAAGTTTCTTGAGTATCGTTAGAGAGTAAGTCCTAAGTTATGGTCATTAATATTTGATGTATGGTTGCAGTTTCTTTCAACAAATGTGCAACTAAAGTTAAAAAACTGTGATATTTATGGAGGCACAACAAGGTATTTATTTTTTTCCTCTATTTGCACCATTTTTGCTTGCTGGTTGTGTGGTAAAAAGAAAAAAAAAAACAACAAAATGCATACGTGTATGTATAATTGTGTGTGTGTGGGGAGTGAGTGTGTGTGTGTGTGATTGTGCTCCAAAGCTCCTTCAGTTCGAGAGAGCTCGACGTGGCTGTATTTGAATATTTAATTTTTTAGCGTGTGTGTGTGTATGTGTGCGTTTGTGTCTATGTGTATGTGTTATTGTGAGTGTGTGTGTGTGCAGCGAACATTTTGCATTTCGCATTTCGCACTTCTAAAACTGACGCTTAACTGTGATGGTTACTGAAGCTCGGGAATCCTCGTCAGAGCCGCTAACGGCATAGCTGCAATTTCGAGGGACTGACTCTCCTATTCCCCCGTGGAGCCCCGCTTTAGTAATGCCGTGTGTGTGTACGTGAGCGTGTGTGTGTGTGTTAAAATTAAGCAAACAAAATGGTTTTTGCTTTTATACATTCAAAACTAACGCCTTGCTGATTGCTGGCTTAGAGAGAGTTCAATGCACCCGGAAAGATCTCTCGTTTCGTTTCCAGGATTATGAATTTCTTATAGCTGCCAACATAATTGATAAAATTTTTGCATGTTTGGTATCAGAGTTGGCCTGTCTGAACTGTCATTTGGTTGTTGCGTACACTGTAAACGAAGTGTAAGGTCTACACTGATGGGCAAAAGTTTGCGGACACTATGGATTGTACATGAAATAGTTTAAAAAAATGTACTACTTCAAACTTGTTGTTCCCTAGCCAAGAATCTGTAACAAAACGACTATTTTTTTCTGACTACTTTGTGAAGAGATGGAGGGAAGCTTCGATGCAAGGAACCCGCTTAAAAGGAAGCGAACTAACTATCTATACTAATGGTTCGAAGATGGATGGGGGCACAGCAGCAGGAATCTTCTCTGAAGAGCTATCGACGAAGCTTTCATTACGCCTGTCCGACGGGTGCAGTGTTTTTCAGGCAGAGGTATACCCAGTCCGGCAAGCGGCTAGACTAATTGACACCTTGGACGGAAGTCCAAGGAACACTGTAATTCTTGTCGATAGTCAGGCTGCTATTAAAGCTCTATCATCGCACACTATAAAGAGTAAACTAATCCGTAACATGACGCTAGCGCTCAACCATATCAATCACCACTCAATAACCCTCTGCTGGGTTCCGGGTCACTCAGGTATCCCTGGTGAAGAGGCGGCAGCCGAGTGCGCCAGGAACGGCTTAGCGCTGGCAACTAACCTTGCGGTTACGGACGTAGAAAGACCTATACAGGACGTCGTATCACAAATCAGGGAGACGGCTAGAACTCTAGCAAAAGAGAATGGGACACGGTGTCCGGCTGTCGCATCTTCCGAGCACTCTGGCCGAAATATAAAATACAAAGCAAACATCTGAACTCCTGCGCTTCCATAAAAACAGGACCAGGACGGTGGCAGGAGCTGTAACGAGGCACTGCACCATAGGTTATATGGCTGAGAGGCTGCACGCTCCCCATTATGACCTCTGTCGCAGCTGCGGAGATGAGGAAGAGTTAGAAACCGTCCAACAACTGCTACGCGACTGCCCGGCGCTTCTTAGAAGACGAAACCAGTTTTTGGGTAAACCATCTTTCTTTGAGGACCAAAGTAGTCTAGCCTATGTGCCCATAGCGCATCTGGCTGCTTTTATCAAAACTTTAAAATGGTAGACGAGTAGCACGACCAAAAGCAACCTGGCAGGAGTACCCTTCAAGAACTGACTCAAGAAACCATGATAGACAAAATAGACTTCGATGGAAAGCTCTTGTAGAGGCCCTAAGCTCCCAAGAGGAGTAAACAGGAAAAAAACCGTTTTTGACTCTTCTCCACAAACCCTCCCTTTCTACAGTTCCTTTCCTTCCTTACAATTAGGCAACACAATAGACCTCAAGGCTTCTGGGTGATTTCAGACACTATCTGAGCTGCCTACTCAAACTAACCTAATTTAGCCCAAAAGCTCCAACAAAGTGACTATTTTTTACTGACTGCTTCTTTATTTTTCTTAAATATAATTTTGTTCTCTCTTTCCTTGTACCTTAACCTCACTCCTATTAAAAGTTTTACCCGATTGACATGAAATTCATTCCGGATACAACTTTAAAACTAGACACAATCGATAAAATGGTTCTATTTCAAAAACAAAAATTCGCAGAAATGGAAAGAAAATTATTTGACTTTATTTCTAGAATTCCATCTCGACTACAAGGTATTCAAAAGTCGTCACATCCCTCACTGCATCAGAGTCATTTGTACTTATTATTGTTGGCTGGCAGGCATTTTAATTAAAAGCACGTCGCTTTCATAAATTTCACTTTGACAGCGTCCAAACAGGAGCTGGCTGCAGGATCTCTAGCAGCCAGGTTTGGGATGGCGTTTGGCACAGACACAGAGAAACAACAACGCCTGACAACAATTACCAATGGCCAAGAGTCTTTAAATATTAATTGAGTCACAATAGTTTTGGGAGCAGGACTTTAAAATACTGCGCTGCTGGTCAAACGTGATTTGGCTGACGATTCCTCCTCGGAGCTTGTAGCTCGGAGCCGGAGCAGCTAAAGCCATTCTGGAGTTTATTGCATTAAAAGCATGCATATAGTATTGAGTCTATTCGGCGTCTATTTGGAATGCAAAGCATGTCCTTTATAATCGATTTCAATGAGGGCGCGTGCGCTGCGAGCGCTTTCGATTTTCAAAAAAACGCACTTTTAACACATTTTTGCTATATAGGAAATTCCATTATCCTTTGACATTTTGCAGCAAGTTAGTGTCCTAGTTTGTTGTGTGTGGAACACTGCAAATCTCGGAAAAGTTTTTTACGACCAGTCAAAAAAAAAAGTAAAAAAAAAATGGCAAAATAAGTATACGTTGGGATGGGGGTTGAGGTGGGAGTTGGGATAGGGGTTGGGGTAGGGGGCAGATGTGGCAAGTACGCGCCAAGCTGCATGACATTATTGCCTGTTGTTGTAATGGTTGTTCTCGTACGTGCGCTGACGTTGCACTGACGCTCTTAACATCACACAAGCACACACAGAGCGAGGGAGAGACTGGAGAAGAGTGGAAGAGGACGAGAGTGTGGGCGAGTGTCCTGGTCATAGACATTTACATACACACTTCCGCTCCGGTTGCATTGTTCATTTAAATTCTAATTTGTATTTGGTGCACTCGACAGTGGAGCATGCTTCCTGTCAGCCAGTCAACCTGTCCGAACCAACCAACCAACCAACCAACGAACCAACCGCCAAGCATTTCGACACAAACCAAATATCCTAGCCACGTATCCAATAATGTCCTTGAAGGGCTTACTCGTTGTAGGTGCAGCCTTATTTTCTCCATTTTGATATGCCTCAAAATGTTGCTGTTGCATTTGTGACTTGGTTTAGTTTAGAAAATCTTAGTATTAGTTTTGCCATGACATAAGCGCTGGCCCTTAAAGGCTTCCAAAAGGATGCAAGTATCAAGGATACACAGGCATGTTCTTTTATGAGCACAGCCCAAGATAAATTTTGCAATTTACTACAGGTATTCGTAGGAATTGTGGCCATAAAACTTATTTGCGATTTTTATGCGGACTTCATTTTGTAGTTTAAACTGGGTAGTTTATCGTAAAAATAAATCCTTAAATATTCTTTAACGTCTATCGTTGAGATTTTTTTTAAAGGAAATAGAATTTGAAATAATGAGGAGTGTGCTTATCTTTGGAAACGCTAATAGTCGTAAGGCCTATTATCTATTCAATAGCTGATAATCTTTAAGTTCTCATCTTAATGCTAAAGATTGTATGAAATCTTCGAATCTTCGCATAAATTGTCACCGTCATCATCGTCTTTTTGGCAGTATAATGCATACCCATGGGCATCGTAGAATCGGTTCTGTGTAATAAAGGAGGAATTCTACCAACACATCCTTACGGAATGTGACGCTCTTGCCAGAAAACGGGCATCGCTCTTCGGCGATTACAGAACATCGATGCACGATGCAGCTGGACAAGAACCATCCCAGATAGGTAAATTGATCTCTATAATTGAACTGACCATAGAGCCCTAGCTAATAGGGTGCACAATAGATCCTAAGGGTCGTAGTGCAATTATTTCCCTTACAATTAATAATAATGATAAGTTTGTTCTTTAAATGCTAAAAATTAAAAATAACAATTCTAAATCAGAATGTGACATCACGATCTTACACTTGTTCTACGTTTATTTTAATCTTAAACATACTCAAACTGAAGGTTCTCAAAAGCAGTCCTTCTTCTAGTAAAAGAGTAGATTTTTCTCAAAAGCAAGTACTAAGATCCTAATTCAAGATTATTAAAAAAAAAACAGAATTTAATATTTCAATCATGACTTTATATTTTTTCACGACTTATTTTTAAGTTTACTGAATTTTTTTTAAGTATTATAAATAACATTGAAATCAAGATTTTTCAGACATATTTTCAAAAATCCTTAATTCAAAAGCGGCATTCTTAAACTGAAAATAAAAAGGGCTGGCTCCGCTTGCGTGTCACGATTTTGAATTAAGAAACTATTTATATTATCGTTGGATTGGAAGATAAAGCATTTGTTTTTTGTCTTAGGATGGACTGGCAATTTAAGTAATTTAATTAAAAACATATTATATAAAGACAGACCACTTAAATTTTTTGCATCCTGTACATAACCTCAAACTAGGAAAAAACGACGATTTTCGGGTACATAACCTCAAATATCTCTAAACCCTGACTTGGTAGATCAATGCTGGCCAAGGATTCGGATTATACGCAGCAAATTACTTCGAAAACAACTCTCAGCTTTGTAGCAAAAGACTGGACGCCGGTATATATAGACCCGTGTTATCGTCAAATTCTTAGTTTTTGTATTATCCGAACCGACCTATAAGGCGATTAGTCTCTTAGCTTTCACTCTTAATCTTCCTTCTATCGCGATAGATAATAAAAGCTAGATAGGTTGCACCCATTTAAGAAAAATCGGCAAAACATTTTAATTTTACTAACAAAAAGCTTATTATGCTAATTCCGTTTTTTGAGTATCTCATGGAGAAAGGCTCTCACTTTAACCCACATCTTTATCACTTTCTTTATCTTTTTTTCTTCTTTCTTCTCTGCTTATAGCTCGCAGCTTTATTAAGCTAAACATTCTTAGGATTAGTTGTAGTAATTTATACTAAAACCCAGCCAAAGTGCGGCTTTACATTCCACTTAAGTCCAAGCCACACACACATACACAAACACACCCACACACACACACAGTGCCATTTAAAAGTTTATCGCACACTTTTTCTTGGTTTTATTTTTTGCTTTCTATTCTATGCCCGTGCGCTCTCTTAACGCTACCCGCTCTCTCACTCTTATGCTCTCTTGCTTTAAGAGCAGCAGACAGCCTCCCACACATAGTTACACACATACATTTGCAACTTTTAATTCAGTTGTTGTGGCGTTGCTTTACTTGATTAAAAACCAAACCAACCACAAAGTAAGCGGCATTTATTTCAGTGTATGTCTGTCTGTCTATGTGTGTATGCCTGTGTGTATTTGTGTCTTTGTGTGTGTGATGTTTGGCAGTTATGCCTCTTCTTCTTCCTTTTTAGGTCTCTGTCTTGTGCTTTTTGTACTGCTTCCTCTTCTTCTTCAACTGCTGGAATTGATAGCAGGTTTAACCTACTTTGTATTTGCCGCCGCTTTGGGTCAGCTTCAAGGCTGACATGCCGCTTATCCCACCGCCTCATCAGGTCGCCCCCTTTGGCCCCAGCCCAGAGCCTATGTAAAGTTTTAAATTAGTTGTCAAATGCAATGAGAGCCAAGCCAAGCCATAAAGCAAAGCGAGAAGTGCTCCTAAAACCGCAACGCTGCACATTAATTAAACTTATTGAAAAGCCAATGCAATGAAATGAAAAAAAATGAAAATTGTGTACATTGAGTTGGAAAAGAACGACGAGGAAATACACTTTGCTGTAGAAGGTCGCCGAATAGTGGGTTACCGGGAGCGAATACACAAAAAAATGTCATATTCAGCATTATTTAAACATTTTGCAAAGCTTGAAAATTTATTTGGGGTCCATCTGATGAGCAGTGCGTGAGGAATTTTCTCGAGTCGATTTCAGTGATGGGAAACTTTTGTCGAGAAATAGTCACAACAGTTTGTTTATTACGCTCACATGAAGCTACTTAGCCAAAAAGACATCTCTTGGCTATACAGCATAAAGTATAATTTTAAAAGCAGCACTTGGAAGATTGGAGATGAGTTTTCTTTCTTGATGGTCTTACCTTTGGTAAAATTTGGTGCATCCAACCCCAATCACCATGATCTCAGCTTTCTTATTGTCCAGATCTATCAGGCTGACTAATTTTTTTATTCTTTACCTTTCGCCCGTTACATACACTTCATCCAACCTCGCATACCCTCCTTTTCTCTCCTAAAAATAGCTGCTTATAGCCGTTTTTCAGCCGTTGCGCATGATGACGTCAGCGAGCCCGCCCGTTGCTGTATAGCGTGCCTGCAGTGCATTGCACTTGAGCCCATGAAAATGCAATGAAAATTTTTCACGCTTTCAGTTTTACTTTTGCATTTTCCCAATAAACAATGCGCAATATCTTAGCAATAAATATTAAATATAAAAAACTTACTTAATAGCTAAGCACTTAAAAATTTAATTTGCTGCAGATCTTTGGTTACGTCAGTTGCTGTCCAACCCAAAGTGTTTACATCTCATCGTAGTTGGGTTTATCACCGAATTTGATCGAGCCCCGCTGTCGCAGATTAACCCGCTGTTTTTTGTATTTATTCGTCTTGGGCAGCTGATAGTGCAGCTCCAGCGGTTGATCAAAGGCCACGGCACTGGGTCCGATGGTCACAAAGCTATGCTGCACCTCCGCCGGCCACTTATCGCCGCCATGCATGGCATCCACCATGACCGCATCCATGTCACCATCGTCCAGCTCAGCATCGTCGTCCGTCTGTTCATGTTGTTGTTGATGATGATAATGCTGCTGCTGCTGTTGGTGTTGATGTTGCTTTTGTTCGCCCGATCCCTGCTTATGCTGACGCTGTTGCTCCTGCAGCCGCGCCCGCAGCGTGCTCATGGAGAAGCTAACATTAGAGGCGGGCACATGCGTCCAGCTAGCTGTGGAGGACTCATCTGATTGATACTTGTAGTGTGGCTGCGGCTGTGGCTTGTGACGTTTGCTCGACTTGTTGGCACGTTCACGTTCTCTTTCCCGCTCCCTTTCCTGTGCTCGCTCATGCTCCCGCTCTCTGTAAGTCTTCAAAAAGCTCGCAGGATAATTGGGCGACTCTGTAGTACTAGTTGTAGTTGTTGTTGTGCTTGTGCTGCTACTGGCCCGACTGCGTGGGCGCGGCGCATTAACCACCGTGGTACTACGATACCTAGAGGGCACAAAGCCGCTTTCCATGCTAGCCACACCCAAGGTAACATGCACTTCACCGCTCTCCTCACCCGTATGCTCGGTAACCTCGTAATTATGATTCATTTGCTTGGCCAACTCGTTTTCTACCTCGTCGTCTAGCCCATCATCCTGGCTTACAAGCTTTTCCGGCTTGGGCAGCAGCTCATGGTTGCCTGACGCTATATTCGTGTGCAGCTGCGTCATAGCCTGTGGACGCAGTGTGCCAAAGCCTTGTGGCTGCTCACCCGGCTTATAGACAGGTTTCCAGCTCTGATACTCCATAATCTTGCCGCTTACTATTTCATTGCTGTTGTGCTTGGGCTTGTGCTGAAAGTATTTGTCCATAATAGCCTCATCGCTAAGCATGGGTCGCTTGCCCTCGGCTATCAGCTCCTGTTCCTTTTCCAGCTGGCGCATGCGAGATTCATAGCTTTTTACGTTTGGTTTGCTCTGACTGCTGCTCTCCGGCTTGGCTGTAGTGTATTTGTGCTGTGGCATCACTAGCTTGACGACCTTTTTGGTACCACGCATTTTGATAACCTTCATGGGTTTGTGGGTGTGCGGATTACGTATGATGTACTTGACACGCGTGGTTTCTGTGGGCATAAAGTCGAGCATGCTGTTGCTATAGCTGGCCGTGCTCGAGATTTGTGGTAGGAGATTGCCAAACATGGAGCGCATGGCACTAGCGCCATTGAACATGCGTCCCATCAGACCGCCCATCATGCTTTTGTCCATTTCCTGCCACATAAAGCGGCGTTGGATTCTATAGGGGAAACGGAGGTTGAGGGTAAGGAGGTAGTGTTTAAGTGATATTAAGTATACGCGCTTTCGCCTAAGTCCTGAGGTGCATAAAAACAGCGGGAAGTATCCAATCCCTAACACCCTCAACTCACCTGTGCTGATCATCCTGCTGTTCCGCTTGGCTCAGCTGCAGCAAAAACAATGCGCTAAGTAATCCAAGCCATGTGACCTTCAAGAGTTATTAACGATGTACTTCCGTTTTGTAATTAATCCCACAATGTAGTAACTTACGCAATGCTTCCTCATCTTGCACTAGATCTTAGCTGGTAATCCGTATATAATTAATTACGTCTAAAGTTTCCGCGTCTTGCGTCTTTGATGTGTTTGTTGCAACTGCAGTTGCTGCATTGCCAGCGCCAGCGTGCCAAGCACTTGCTTTTATACGTTTCACACGCTGCACTTGCTCCAATTATCGTTGCGCTTCACACCGTGAGAGTTGCAGCTGCAGAGAGAGAGAGGGGGAGCAGCTGCCAAGAGACGGAGAGAGAGAGCATGCTGAGCGTGCCAAGCTGTGCGCAGGCGCAACTGCGCTTTAGTTACAGTTACGACTTTGGCATTGGCATTTCACTTTCAATCAAAAACTAAGAAAAACAACAAAAACAACAACAATGCCTTTGGCTGCGAACCACACACAGTTGGACACTCTGTCAATTTATCCATTTGGCAATTCATCAATTTCATTTTGGCATGATACAACTAAAGCAAGGTGACGATTTGCAGAAATAAGTTATTGCTGATTCGCTGAGTGCTTATGGAATTGAGTGAGTGTGACGTCGCTGAATAAATTTTTGTATGGCAGCTATATGATTCCTAAGCTGAACATATTTTTGATCTTCACTTCAAAATTTTAATTTTGGCATAAATAGGTTTTAATTAAGTGAATATATTCGCACGATGATTTTTTATGAATCTTGACAAGGATTGAAGGATGGCCTACTTCGCTGCGTGAGTTATTATTGAGCGAGTGTGACGTCACTGACTTAATTTTTATATGGCAGCTATATGAATAATCCACAAGCCAAATCGAAGAACTCAAATAAAACGAATAGCTGCGAAAAATTTGAAAATAATATGTTCCATTGAGTTCTACATTTAAATAGATGATATCTTTTATCTTATACCATATTAAAAGTATGAGATGGATAAAGATGAATGTATCGCTATTTTTATTATAATTTCTGTGTGAATAAAGGAGTTAATCGTTTGATAAGTGCAGAAAATTATTTATCCAAAATCAGTTTTAAATTTATACCTTTTTGTCTCTTAGTCGTGTAAATTTTTATTTTTAGAGATTTTTATTATGAATAGTAGCACTTTGGCATCTATCAAATACTTTGACTTTAAAATTTCGAAAAATTCTATAGGTGGATTTAATGGATTTGGCAGTTGAGCCATTCATATGATTCTCAGACGGGAAAAAAATTAAATTGCGTATTCAAAATTTTTATTTTGGCACAAATATCTTATTAGTAAGCCAATTTTTCTGAAGGACTTATTTTTTATGATTTTGGATAAGAATTACAAGATGGCCTGTGGATGTGACGTCACTGATTTAATTTTTGTATGGCAGCATTAGCAATAGATTCTCATCTCAAACTGCAAAAAATTTTGATCGTTACTTCAATACTTTATTTTTGCCAGAAACGTGTTTTAAGTTAGTGAATATTTTCGCACGCTGATTTTTTATGAATCATCATCCTCGGCGCTGCAGGTTTAGTTCAGCTTTAGCCTTTCGAGCAATATTTCTCCAATAATCCTTTGCAGCTTCTTCCCAAATAAGCCCTGTTAATTTTTCCAGATCATCTTTCTCTCCATTAATCCAATGTGCTCGAGGTCGCCCAACTACTCTTCTTCCATCAGGTTGATCGAAGCAGTTTTTTTTATTTAAAGTTGGGTTTCGCATTCTCATGACATGTCCGGCCCACCTTAGTCTTTGTGTCTTGACATAGGCAGCTAGACTTGTGCCCTTAAATATCTTTCGTAGCTCTTAGTTGGTTACAACTCAGTAGTTATTAGGATCTATCATTATCGGACCAAGGATTCTTCGTAAAAATTGTATCTCTGCCCCTGTTAGGTCATCAGCTATAGATGTGTAGATGTGATTTCCTGAGAGTCTACTTCTCACATCTCTAGGTTAGTATTGGTGGGATCATTGTATTATGTATCCGGAGCTTCAGGGTTCTGTTGAGAAGGTGTGAAAAATGTTGAGCTCGTAGATTTAATTCTTTCTCTTATTCCTTTAAGCAGTCGTTTATATACGAACCAATATTTTAAAACTGGTCGAAAACTTTGAAAATATATTTTTTCCAAAGCGTCGAACCCACAGTGTAAATTTCCAACTAGAAGAATACTTTTTTTTTATTTTCAATTTCTCGCAATTCTCCTTTTTTTATCTTGACTTGATTTTTGTATGAATTTCGATGCATAATTTGTATTAGTCTATTCCAAAGAATTTTAAATTAATTTATTTTTAAGGAACTTACTTGCCAAAATGAACTCCTATACTATTACTGCATTTATTCTGATTGTCTCTAATTTTATGTAGGAGATTCCATTACCTCTTATATCTATGAAAATGAAATGGGGTAATTTTTTTAAATGTATCCAGATTTCATTTCTTTATTAAATAAATAAAACTAAACCCAAAAATTCATAAAAAGTCCACATAGATCTGAAAAAGTTATTTATAATTAAATTTAATGCCTAGAGTTCTTAAGTAGAGAGAAACCTTATCCACTTTATGACTTTGGTATAATTTTTAAGTCCGATCCAAATTAAAGGAAATCTGATGTTTTTTTCCCTGGTTTCATTTCTTTATTAAACGTAAGCCTGAAAATTCGTATAAATTCCACATAGATCTAAAAAAAGATATTTATAATTGAATTTATTGTCAACAGTGCCCAAGAAGAGAAACGTTTTATCCACTTTATGATTTTGGTATAATTTTTAAGTCTGATTCAACTTAAAGGAGGAAATCGGGTTTAATTTTCTGATTTAAGTTCTTTATCAAATGTAAAACAGAAGATTGATAAAAATTCCACATAGGTATAACTAAAAAAGTTGTTTATAATTATATTTATAGTCATTTAAAGAGAGACTTTATCAACTTTTTGATTTTTGTATATTTTTTAAGTCAAATTCAACTTAAAAGAAATCTGAATATTTTTTTCAATTTTTCCGGAGTAAATTCTTGATTAGATACAAAACAAAAAAATAATAAAAAATGCACATAAATCTGAAAAAAAATTATTTATAATAGTATTTAAGGTCTAGCGTGCTAAAACTAAAAGAGAGACTTTATTCTATTTATGACTTTGATATATTTTTCAAAGTTCATCCCACCCGAAACAAAACAACATCGTTATTTGCTTACCTAATAAATAATTTCGTAACAATTTTATTTGGCAAACTATTTTCAATGCGCGCTCTCTCTCTCTCCAAATCTGTCACTTTCTTTTTTTGCGTCACCTTCAAAAACTCTTTGCATCATGTTGTCTGGTTTGCATGGCAGGCAGGCTGTGGTGCATCTGGCCGCTTTTTGATGGAACAATTAGTTCCATTTGGTTTGTATGCAGGCAGCATTTGGTGAGGAAAAACTTGGGGTTTTTCTTTTTTTGTTGTTGTTGCTTTTTTTTGGTCTGGTCTTTGCTTATTGCTTCTTCCTTCCTTTAGTTTTATATTTTGCTTTTTGCTATTATGTTGCATGTGGCAAGCATTTTTGTTACTATTATTACTACATTGTTTCCGTGTGCAATGGATTTTCTTGCTGACTGATTTTTTTGTGGGCTGTTTTAAATATTTTTTAATTTATTGTTAAATTGTTGAAAAGCTGCAGACGTAATAATATTGGCGCCTCTGATTTAATATTTATTAATAAGCGTATTGTAATTAATAGTCGGTAGTTGCTCATAATCATCATCAATTGCATTATAAATTAATGGTTTCAAGCAGCGCCATCTGGCGTGCTGAAATTGCAAGTATCGCCTTATCGTGGTTGTTGTTGTTGTGGTCTGGCCAATGATTTTTGGGTAAATGACTTTATGGCGTGCAACATTTTGTTGTTGGCCAACAAACGGCGTTAATGAAGTTCATAATGAAGTGGCTAATAATTATGTTTGTATGATATCAGTAACTGTAAGTGCATGTAATTGTTAAGATATTGTATCTTGAGCTGAATTGTAAACAGATGGCGCTAGTTGTGTTGTAGCTAGTTAAGGTATTTGATATGTCATGGAATTGTTAATGAATTTTTATTTATTTCTTTTTCTCGGTTTTGTTTTATGTTATACATGTTGATTGTATTAAATTAACAATTGAAATGATGAATTGTTTACGGGAATAATGTGGCAAGGGTGTTGTTGTTGTTGTGTGTAGCTATTGTTAATGATATTTTAGTTTATGAGCTTCGTGTGGTTGCAAAAATTGTTTTTAATGTATTACGTTGTTACTTGAAATATATTTGGTTATATAACAAGCTACTTAGAAATGAAAAATGGTGAGGATAGGTAGGAATAGGTAGGGCGATAAGTTGGCTATGAAGTTATAGATGATTTAGTCTACTTAATTATAGACAGTCTGGTTATTTAAGTTTGCTCCTTCAGAGACTATATTCCAACCAGGGAGGAGTTTAATGCAGGCGTACCAGGCCCAGCGGGCTCGATAAAGTTCCAAGCTAGACAACCGTGTGTTGAGGATTTCAACATTAGAACTGCTTTCCGACTCCCGGACCACTTCAGTGTCTTTCAGGCAGAGGTCACTGCAATCCAAGGAGGCTTTAATAACAATAAGAAACCTACAAGTTCGAAATAAGAACATTTGCATCTACTCGGACAGCCAGGCGGCTATTAAGTCCCTTGTTTCGTTGACTTCGTGTATGAAGTCAGTAAATAACTGCCGCTTGTCTTTGGGGGAGATGGCTGAGCAGTTTTCAATTCACTTCATATGGGTCCCTGGATACTGGGACTTCGAGGGCAAATGTATTGCGGATGAACTGGCTAGACAAGGAACTACTAGCATCCTCCTTGAAGACAAGGAGGGCCTGGGTGTACCATGTACCCACGGTCAGCTGTAAACTGAGAATACGAAATTATTTCGCTAATACGTGGAATCGGACATCGAACACGTGTAAGATCTCGCGGCAAAATTGGCTGACCAAACCAAAGAACTTTGCTGTCTGAATAGAGCCCAGTGTTTATCTGTTATCCTTGCTATCACGGGACACTGGTGGTAACCCACACGTCCAGGTTGAATGCTCCCCACCATGACTTCTGTAGAAGCTGTGGCGATGAGGTCCTCCTGCTGGAGACGGTGGAACACTTTTTCTGTCATTGCCCTGGGCTGGGCAATTTATCAACGATTTATCTCAGCTCTCTGAGCAAAGTCCAAAATGCCTTTTAAGGTTTATTCAGGTTGCCGGATGGCTTCCTCATCTCTTATAGGGCGCCTCTCAAGTGGAGAAGAGTGGTGAAATAGCTCACTTTAGCGGTATCTCAACGGGCCTATCCGCTTTTATTCGAACATGTTCACTTTTTCTATCTCTTGTAAGCATTTTTGGAGAAATGTTCGCCTTTTTCGCTCGATTAGACAAATTGGACTATTTTCATATCTTTTACCAAGTATTTTAGTATATTTTTCACAAAAGTGGATCAGAAGGTTAAAAATCTTATTTTCTGTTCCAAGAGAACCCACTTAAATCATAGAAAATTTCTCTGCTTACGATTTTTCTAAAGTTTTTTGTATTTTGTCCTCTTTTATATTTCAATATGGTAGTGATGGCTGTGGAATGTCGAACTTTTCCTAACCCTACTTCTATAAATTTTGTAAGTCGAGACGAACTTGACTTTTTCCTTTGCTGTGCTTCTTTGAAATAGAGAGTTTCCTATTTTGGTACTAGAATTCCTACATCTTCCTTCAATGAACTGTATTCGGGCTTTGAGGAGGCCCAGCAGCATATTTCTGGTACTACTCGAAAATATGGATTTGTTTGAAGTAGAATTATCTTTCTCGGTTCCTTAATCCATAGGTCATCAAACGCTCCTACCATACAACACGACCAATCATGTGTTGCTTTTTAAAGTCCTTCGAAGCTAGTTTTGAGTCCACGATTTTTCGTTTGACTTCTCTATTTAGTTCTTTGTGGTTGGTTTCCTATCGGAGCTATTTCTTATAATAAACTCAATACCTTTTTTATATATTTCATTTTTACTCTATCTTTAACACGTGGGATAGTCTGTTAGGGCGATTTGTCTTAATAGAGGCATTAATATCAGACTCATCTCGAGTATCAGAAGCACCTCCATCCACTGCCGCAGTCGTTATACCTCCTTCCAAGTAATTAGCCCCTTTCAGCCCTTCCAAAAAATTGGGCACTTCGACAATTATTTCTCATATAATCGTCGCTAGTTTTATAGCCTTACCTATAGAACGATTAAACATTAATTTCGATTTATGTCCTGGGTTTATCCGCTACACTAATGAGCAAATGTATACATCCAATGATTGGATTTATGACAACAATGTCCTTTATAATTATCCACTTTAATAATTTTGCACATCAATTCAACAGCTGTTAAATACTGCAATGCCAATTCATTTATACACATACTCACACACACACTCCCTCCACACACTCACTCACACATCCATACACACACTACACTGACTCACAACTACAAGTGTATTTACAAAGCGCTTGTGAGAATGCCAAAATACGTTTGTGTATTGCAAATTACCCATACGCAACGTTGCGCGCAGTTTGTATTAACTTTGCTCTGCGTATGTCAATAATGTATTTAAAATGCCATTTGTGTAAATGGATTATGTAATCGATGCATTGTTTCTACTGCTGTTGTACACACACTAACACACATACAATTGTATCTGTATGTATAGTATCTCAGCGTTAGATTTGTTGTCAGAGGATATACATAAATTTATAGAGAACGCACATTAAGGGTCAAAATAAGTGAAGCGGATGGGTTACTTTTGATTTCTGAGGATTTGGGAGGGTTTGTGTTAAATCTTAAGATGTTATACAGTGGTACATGATACAGTTGTACGTGCTTTATTTTGAAAATATTTATTGTTGTTTTGCTGCATGGTATTTTTTTGCTCACACACTCTATTCAATAC
Source organism: Chymomyza amoena (assembly GCA_037043745.1). Lineage (NCBI taxonomy): Eukaryota > Metazoa > Arthropoda > Insecta > Diptera > Drosophilidae > Chymomyza > Chymomyza amoena. Next base: position 487,114 of record JBAMAX010002024.1, read on the forward strand.
TTAAAATATTGAAAAATAATCAGATCTACGTGACAAATCCAGCTGAATATATTTTTAAATTGAGGTAAGAAACGTTGATGCCAGGTTCCAGCTTATTCTCTATCCACTCAGACACTCAGGTGGGACACTTTATAAAGTTATTGCCTTTAATGCAAAAATATTTTAAAATTGAAAATATTATCATTTTCTAAGTTAAGTTGGTCTTAATTTGAATTTTATAGTATAGAACTTTCCTGAAGTCGGCGGCGGCTAGAATCGCAGCGAGACTGGGTGTTAAATCTTTTCACGCCATCAACTTATGGTCATAGCAGCATCTGACTTAAGTTAGGAGTACCTGTGCAGAATCAGGGATAGTGATTACTGCTCCACGACTTAGAAATGGAAAGACATCTTTGTTGCCGTTTTCCCGGAGAGGAAAGATTAGATGCAAAGAACCTCCTCAAAAGGGAATGCGCTGACGATCTACATATACTGATGGTTCGAGGATGGATGGTAGCATAGGAGCAGGCTTCCTCTCTGAAGAGCTTTCGACAAAGCTTTCATTCCACCTCCCCGAATGGTGTAGCGTTTTCCAAGCAGAGATATACGCAGGCCAGCAAGCGGCTAGACTTATTGACACCTTGGACAAGGAACATTGTAATTCTTGGCTATGGGCAGGCTGCTATTAAAGCTCTACCATCGCACTTTATAAAGAGCAAACTAATCCGTAACACGACGCTAGTGCTCAACCGTATACATCTCCACTCAATAACCCTCTGCTGGGTTTCGGGTCACTGAAGCGTCCCTGGTAACGAGGCGGCGGGCGAGTGCGCGAGGAACGGTTCAGCGTTGGCTGCTAACCTTGCGGTTACGAACATAAAAAGATCATTAAAGGACGTCGTATCGCAAATCAGGGAGACGGCTGCAGCTCTGGCAAAAAGAGAATGGGATATGGTGTCCGGTTGTCGCATCTCCCTAGTGCTCTGGCCGAGATATGATCCAAAGCGAACATCTGAACTCCTACGCTTCCATAAAAACAGGCCTAGGATGATGGTAGACGTTGTAACGAGCACTGCACCATAGACAATATGACTGAGAGGTTGTACGTACCCATCACGATTTGTGCCGCAGCTGCAGAGATGAGGAAGTCTTAGAAAGCATACAACTCCTGCTACGCGTCTGCCCACTGCTTCTTAAAAGACGAACCCAGTTTCTAGGTTAACCATTCTTTGAGGATCTGGGTAGTCTAGCCTTAGAGCCTATAGCGAATCTGACGGCTTTTGTCGAATGCTCAAAATGGTTCTGCAACATGGGAGACTTAGGTAATTAGGGATGTGCAGTTTTTGATCCTCCTCAATAATCCCTCCCTTTCTTTAATCGTTTTCCTCACTTTCTTTTTATTAGGCAATACAATGGACCTTATGGTCTCTGGGTGATCTCAGTCACAATCCGAGCTGCCTATACAACCCAACCGATTGATATAAAATCCAAAAAAGTGATTAAAGAGTTCTGCAACATGAAAAACTTATGCGATTAAGGATGTACTACTGTTTTTGATCCTCCTTCACAATCCCTCCCTTTCTTCAGTCCTTTCCCTCCCTTTCTTTGATGCCTGCACAACATAACCTATTGATTAAAAACCCAAAAATCTTAAAAAAAGGAGCTTAAGAAACAAATTTTCGGGTTTGTCGACCCTATGTTAATCTAAAACACTTTCTACGAAGGATAATTTTTAGTGTTTTTCAAAAATTCCATCTTTATCAGAACTCTAGTATTATGCATTATTTATCATCATTGCTCACTTGGATCTGAAGCAATCCTCTTTAATTGCCATAATTTCCCACATTGCACGTGGGAATTGTTTTTCGATATTCTCCTAAATAAACGTAATCCTTATGAGAAGCGCGGAGGAAGGTAGATTTGGCAGCTTCTTGCTATTACATAAATGATGACGACGACAGAAAATCATCTTTATATTATAAAGAGAAAAATAAAATTTGTAAATAACAAAAAGTTCCATTCCAAAACTGTTTTCAAATACCCTAAAATTTGATATAAAACCTTCTTCGATAGCTCCTAAAATTATCGCAAATTTTCAATATCAGTTTTATAAATTCCATTTACATATTGTCTTGTAGGTAAAAATCTTGAACTCCCATTAAATCGATTTCTATATATTGTCCCTGTTTAAGTATTTTCACCCCATTACATATAAGCATATATTTATATATATAACTTACATATGTACATATATATGTAGTTGTTGCTTTACATATATGCAAGTTGTATGCATATTTGTATTATTGCTGCCAAGCATGGCTTTCTGATAACGAACAACTATTGCTGTTGTTGTTGTTGTTATTACTATTACTTGTACAACATTGGCATTCAACTCGTGCAACGACAACAACAACAGCAACAATGCAACAAACGCATTGCATCCTACTTCTGCTTCCTTGGCCACACACTTACCCTCTCTCCACCCACCCGATATACTTACATATAAAAGCAAATTGATGCCTTAAGCCAAATATAAACACAATAAAACCAAACACAAGCCACAACAACAATGAACTGCACACTCGCTGCACAAATAGCAACAACAACAAAAACAAGTTGGCAGCCTGGCTGGCTGTTGGCAACAAGAAGAAGGCAGGCAGGCCAAAAGGCAGTCAGTAGTTAGTCAAGCGTAAGCCTAGACTGCTTTCGAATTGTATGAGTTGAAATTTGCTTGTAAGCCAAATATAGAAAGACCAGTACAATGGCAATAGCAATAACATAAGCCAATACAACAACTTGGCCAACACACACACACACATACGCACATGCAGTGTGGCAATGTTGCAACATAGTATTTTGTATATCGCCTTGAAATGTTTGATAACATGCCATTTTTGGACTTGGATTTTCATATGTATAGTAGTGCATACAACAAAAGCAAGTCAAACATTAGCAACAATAACTTAAAAAGCGATAACAACATGGCCTGATTGATAGAGGAATCGATAGGGTTGCCCAGCTGACCAACTGACCAGCAGACCAACAACAATAACAACAGCAACTGTAACCCTAGGCAGCTGCAGTTTGTTTTGGGATAGCAATCTAAGGCAACTGACCGGGTACAAAAAAAAACGCTGCTGTCATCAAAAGAACTATGAGTATGCGAGGGTTGTTTGAGCAGTATGTGAAAAGTAAAAAGCACCAAAAGGGGGCCTGTAATTTTTTGTAAGGTACTAAATCGTGTATTAGCAAACTATTTATGAATTTTAAAACGAAAATTGCTACATAAAACCTTCATCATCATCTTCAGTGGTTTTTATTGTCCAGATCGAGACGGAACCGCCTCAAGTTTTTAACTCCAATAATCAAGAAACCCATACTATTGTCTAAACTACAGACAAGAATATGTAGATCTCGAATTAATGCGGTTTTAAGCGAAAGAACGCCCAGAAATGGGGATCTTCGGCGACAGCTATTAACCGTACTTAAGACACGTATCTGGAGCTGTTATTTGACTAGCTTGGCGGTAAGACTGTTTCGATCATTGGACGCAATTCCATTTTTCTGTTCTGACCTAAACCCACTTGTCATCAAGTTTTGGTCATGACACACTACTAAACCCATCGGAATCTCATTTGCAATACGGGGGCGGCTCTTCCCCTTAACTATGCACGGAAAGAGGAGTTGCGAGTGTGTCAGGAAAAAATCAGTACTGCCGACTTATTTAGACTTCTTTAATATGTTCCCTTCAGTGATGGATCCAAGGGAGTTTTGGATCCGTAACCTACCAAAAGTTGGCAAAATGGGTTGATGATAATTTTGAAGCCAAGGACAAGCAAAGAAGTGGGCAAGAAATGGTTTTTACTCCGAATTGGATTAATTGCTTCATGAAGGCTTTTACGAAACGCAAAATAAAATTTCAAAGTAATTGGTATGTTAGTGACTCCAACGTCGATTTCGAAACGCTTTTAAACTATCGGAATAGTTCAAAAACAAGAAAATTGGGCTCTGTTCGAGATGAAGTAGAAAGATGTTGAGCGTCGTTTCTTCACGAATACCTGCTTCAAAGACTTATTTGGAAAGGGTTTTTATATCGAATTATAAGCTGTGACGAAAAATGGGTGAACTCTGTTTATACCAAGCGAAAACAACCATGGAGAATGTATAGGCAGGGTGAAGCCATCTCAGAGGATAGGTGTCAAATGCCATTGACAAATTTGAACCGTTCATTCCTTGAACGGCCACAGTATCAAGAGAGACACAACAAAATCATCGCTTAGAATGACAATGCTCGGCCACAAGTCGCCAGATCTATCAATACCTCCCTAGACACGCTAAATGCGAAGTCCCACTTCATCCGCTGTACTCTCCAGATATTGCACCTTCGAATTACCATTCGTATTGATCCATGACTCACAGTATAACTGCGCAGATTTTCCATTTTTATGAAAAAATCCAACAATGAATCGATTGGTGGATCGCCTTTAAAGAATCAAGAAGCAAAATTGGAGACCTAATATATACACAGCGATGTGAAAAGCCTACCTATGACCAAATCCTGGAGCCTTGCCTGGTTGCCTCAGAAATAATGGGGACAGCCATATTCAAGGCATGAGAACCATAAGAGGTTCAACGTCATGATAACTCACGGGAAGAACACCGTGAGAATCCTGGCGGGCCTTCTGACGGGACGTTGTAGGCTCCGCAGCCATTCAAAGAAAATTGGCTAGGCGGATAGTGGACTATGTCGCTCCTGTAGCATGAAGGAAGAAACTTCATCGTATGTATTATGTGAATGACTTTTGGACTTTTGGGAGAGCTCTGAGCCATGAAGGGGGTACAATAAATTCGCTTGAGTCACAGTATATTTTACACCCAATAATAATAATATTATTTAAGGCAGAAAGAAAATCGGATACTGGATTCCCTAAAGATTTGGACCAGAATGGTCATGTAATTAGTTACAGGGCAATGCACTAAAGTCCTTAAGGCCAATGGGATTCATGTTTCATACCGAGAGACTTCTGTTGTAACTGTGAAGATTTTGAGTAGATAGAGACCATACAACACCTTTTAAGGGACCGCCCCTCCCTACTTAGGAATCTCACCCAATATCTGGATAAGCCATTTTTTGAGAAAAAGCTCTATCTTGAAATCTTACCATCCGAGATATGAATCTTTTTCTTAAATTCTCAAAACGGGCTGTCTGATCTGATGTTCTTTTCTAGCAAGTCGAGCACTCCAACCTTTCTTTCTCTTTTGCACTATAACTATTAGCCATCTCCATGGAGAATAAAGACTCCTTGAAATCTTGGGTATACCAAGCAGCATTTCTGCCTTAATCTTAACTTAAGTTGATATGCAATTTATTTCTAATGAACGTAATTGATCCTTCAACCGATTTCCTTGGTTGGCTTTTACTCTAGCTTGTCTTTCATTTTCTGAGAAACTATTACCCACCATTAATTAATTAATTATTTCATCGCTTTATCTAAATGGCGGTTGCTTTACCTTTTCTTGACAGCATACGCCTGAGGCAATATCCGTATTGAGTGTCGGATTTCTTCCAACAACAAAACCTCTTCAACCTAACCTCGCTGTCTTGCTGCACAACGTTTTTATTTTAATGCCCCTTTTTGTTGGCCCATTTTATAGATCCTTTTTGTGCTGTTTACGTTTGTTGCTTTAGCCGGACTGCACTTAAAATAAATTTTTGCTTATACTTTACCAAACACACACAAATGCATTTTACTACCTGTCTACGTGTATGAAATATGTATGTGTGTGTGAGAGAGCGACTGAGACAGTAAGTGAGAGAGTTTCTTTCGCTGTGTTGGTTATTGCTGTCGTCTACACTGATTTAATGCCTGGAGGGAGCCTTACTGTTGTTGTTGTTGTTGTTGTTACTGCTGCTGCTGCTGCCTCTTGCTGCATTGTGTGCAATGGCGACACAATTTTTACTTTATGCTCGACCCACTCTCTTCTTCACACACATACACTGATACACACACACATTTACACAGATAACGCTTAAAGGAACCTGCACAGATATAGCGCATACGCCACGTTTCAGCTTTATGTCTAACATAGTGTGTGTGTCATGTTTTGTGCGCCCCCCGCTGTCCATATAGTCGTTGCCATTGTCAGTTAAGCTTTGAAGTTGCATAGATAAGCTGCAGCTGAGTGCCTGCCACGCTGCTGCATAACTTCAGGCTAATGGTCGCCATATTGGCTGCAACGCACACCACTTGGTCCGAGTGAGAGAGCGCGAATGAGTGGAGCGTCGTCGCCAGTGTTGGAAAGCGCCCAGCTCATAAACTTGTGACGTAGCCAAAGCTATTTTTGTTTTAAGACTGGTCGAAAAAAACAAAAAAAATGGAGTAGAATATAGTATAGAATATAGTAGTATATATCTACTTGTATATGTGCTATTTATATTTCTGAGTTATCCTAAGCCTCGCTGCACACATTCACGCTTTCATACGTATGTACATGAAAACACACGCACACCCACACACATATATTTACTGGCCAGCTTTTGTGTCTTCTGTGTCTGTTCAGCCATAGCCACATACACCCATACACATACTCAAACACACACTTACACTTGGCACCCACACACCAACACACACACAGAGAGAGGCTCAGGATCTTCGCTTTGCTCGCAAAAAATAAATGCCCAAAAATTTTAGTTAAATGTGATGAATTTGAGTTACTCTATTTATATATAATAATATATGTTAATTAAGTATCGGATAGGACCCACCCCACACAGTCGATGCATCAGGATCTTAAAGGTTCAGGCATAAAGATGTTTGATTTTTCCTTAAATCTATTAACACTAATTCTGTTTTACACTACTTGTGCACTTTTGTGCTTTCACAACACTGGCTTATTAAAAGCGTTGTAGTTCAGTGTTGTTCAACACTTTTAAAACAGTATAAATACAAGCTACCTGCTATAACAATTTTATTCTGTTTTCAGTGCTCGGCTTGAGCGAACTTATTTCTATTTATTGTAAAAAATAAATTTTATTTATTATTTTTTTATATATATTAATTATAATTCTTTTATCAGACCAATAAGTTCCTTATTCTTGTTATGAAAATAAAATAATCGATTATCAAATGGGACATCATATAGGATGTTTTGCCATGCCAGAACTGCATAATTATACCTTTTTTAAGATTTTTTAACGATTTAAAAATATATTTTTTTTCTTATTCTAATTACAGTTTTGTTTGTTATTTAACAATAAAAAAATATACCTAAATATAATAATAAAAAATTAAAATAAAAATTGTATTTAGTGAAAGTTTTCTTTGAACCCTAGTATTGTGTTTTGTTAAATATAAATCAATTTTATAATATTTTCACATAAACTCAACTTGTCAGATTAAAAAATATAAAGCAAAAAAAGATCGATTATACAATTAAAGTTTTCTTTGTTTCAAATTCAAAGTTCATATTTAATAAATGTTGAATGCATGTCCGTAGGTAAAAAGTCAAGTTCTTTATAAAATGCAATATTATTACTAAGAAATAGCTCTGGATCCGCAAGAATTTTGGGTAGCTTGATGTCGGACATCTTAAAATTCAAACAGTTTCTAATAGAGATCCCCATGCTACACCTAGGGACAAATGACAAACAAGCCCAGCCAGGGAATTATTATTATACCCCTGCTGATACCAACTCTACTATCCCATAATTTTCAATGCAACTGCTAACGCGTTGCCAACTGTTTAAAAAAACTGCACATACTTCCCTTTCAGCTATTAAAGAGTAAATAAAAATTATGTAGCATACTTTTGTGCGCGACCAACAACTTTGGCCAATTATTATTATTCCCTAACAATTGCCTATATTTTTAAATGTTAGCTTAAAACTAACGCGCTGCCAACTGTATGAAAAAACCTTCTATACCTTTCTTAGCTCATAAAGAGTATCCTCAAAGCGAGAAATGCGTTATGTAGCATACTTTTGTGCGCGGCCAACAATTTTGCCCACATTTAAGCGCATTTAATGCGCGCATAAATTATTCAGAGTGCAGCCCGTATTGTCGTCGCTCGGGTCGCTCGTCGGACCGAAGCTTGGTCCCAGCTCCCGGACTCTCGGGCCGTACTCAATTATTTTAGATTATGTTTGGATTAGTGGTCTGTATCTATGTGTGTGTGCGGTTCAATGTACGTAAAGCGCGTCTGGTTATTGCACTTTATTGTTATGTTACTTGGCTGACACAATGGGTGCTCCATTTTGGGGCGTTGGGGTTATGGTGTTGCTAATGGGCGTGGCACACATATACATTTTGGGGCTTTTATCAATTGGTAAAGTATGCGCTAGTCCCCAATCAATGTTTAATTGACCCATTTAAGGCATAAATTACATTAAAGCAGCGCTGAATTCTGTTAAAAGCATCTTTTGTTGACTACACACAGATACACACATAGATATAGATACACACGCACACACTTATACACACACGCATGTTTGTGTGATTTGTGCTTTGAGAGTATGCGTTTAATTTATATTAATGTTGTCAGTATTCCATGCCATTAACTTGGTCAGCTCTTGGCTCATTTTATGTCGCCGTTGCCTTGCCTACTTTTTGGCGTAAATTAATTTACATTGCAGTGTAAATCCCTTAATGCGTCTATAAAATTTGTTATTTGACGCTTGCCATTGCCAGTGTTACCCTATTGCTGTCATATGCAATGCAAATAAACGCAAAACAATTTGTTACCAGTTTGTTTGGGAACGGCGGGAATAAAATGTGTACCCAATTAAAAGAAATATTTATATTTAAACAATTTAGTTGAAACTAGAGCAATTTATTTGATTTGTCGTAATAGTTAAAAAAAAAAGTGTTCCGAGGAAAAAAGGGAAATAATTGTTTAGCAAAAAATAGAAGCACTGAATTTACATAGCATATTCCAGGCATGAATCTTATCCTTAACAATCACCTTTCCACCAATTCTTGCCTGAAATCAGGTATAAACTTTTGAAAATTCAATTCTTATTCGTTTTTGAAAGACAAGTCTGAAATCAGGAGTGAATTTGTCAGGCTGAACGGCCGAACTGAAGGGCTTTTACATTCTTAGATTTTATTTATATCGATTTGGGCTTAAAAATTTATTAATAAATATTTTTAATTATCTTTTTCTGAATCAACCCACATAACGGAATGACAAATTTTTCCGAAAATGTTCATATCTTGTATTAATAAAAATTCCCTTGTAATAAGAATAGTATAGTCAAAGATAATTTCCCTCGAAACCCGTAGTGTTCTTTTAGAAATGATTAAGGGATATACATGTTCGTATATAAGAGTGCGCAAAAACGAATCCGAATAAAGGTGCTCATTTTAGGAATCGTTTTTCGAAGCACTGTCGAGTATTAACCAAAATCATCATAACTAAAAAAATTCGTTTACAAATTAATTAATTAATTTTCGCACATTCATTTTATAATATGAGAAGAAAAATATATGATGACGATGAGCACGACGTTGACAAAAAACTTTTTGGTTTTACATAAGGTATCTTTTGCAGTCTTTTTTTTTAACTTTTCGAATAATGTCCTCTTCAAAAAAAATATAGTTTTGAGTTTTAATATATGTACAACAAAAGCAAATTTTCTCTGGTAACTACGTTTCAAACGGACAAGACATCATATGCAGAGGAACTTTCCCAAATCCAAATTTAATATTATATCACTCATCTGAAAATAAAGTTTAATATGTTAAAATTAGTATAATAATATATTAGGGCGAATCTATTTGTATGGTGCCGAAAAAAAAAATCTTGGGCTTTCAGAGATTTTGATTCTTTGAGTTATTTAAAAAACTTTGCCTAAGAAAAAATTCTAGTTCTAAAATGAATTTTGAGCCGCCCACTTTTTCAAAATAGGTTTTTTATCAAAATAATCCAAAATTGACTTAGACCTTTTATTTTCAAGGCCATAAATCGTTATTTTTTTGGGGTCGCGGAATCCCTTTTTGACACATATTTCTTATTGTGAGCGCAGCCAGAGGGCGCTCTTATGATATTTTTTGTAATTGAAAAAATGTTGCGACAATCGACGAAATTTTTTGACGAGCTTGAGAACTATGGAAAATTGAAATATTCCTTGATTTTTGAAACATTTTGTCAATTTTTGTCAAATAAAAACAAAAATCTTAAATAATTTAAAATTAAAATTAGATGTTAAAAATGGATTCCTTGACCTTAAAGCCCTCAAATTTTAAATAATTTGATAAAAACCTATTTTGAGAAAGACCTAAAATTCATTTAAGAACCACAATTTCATGACCAAAATTGTTGGAAATGACCTCAAGAATCAAAATTGCATAAATATCGAAAAAGGAAGATCCATATATATTAATTATGGTTAAAGACTGATATAAGACTCAAGTTACGACCCAAGCGTCTCTTTAACTCTCATATTTTGGTTGACTCCAAGCTCCAATTCTCAAATTTTGTAAGAATTCAATTCATATTTTCACTGTACTCATATCAAAATCGCCATCTTCTTTTCTCCAACTTTCTTTCGAACTTCTCTCGTTTTGTTTATTGCAAACCATATTTACAATAATATTAGTATGTAACTCAGAAAAAAATCAAATTGACGCTTTCTAACTGAGATTGAGCGGAGTCCCCACACACACACGCACTCGCACACTTACACAGAAGTCCTGCCTTGCTTTGGGGCATAATCCACACAATGATAAAATAAAATAACTTATGGCTTAAATCTTAAAGCTAGCGCACAAGCGCTGGCCAAAAGAACGAGAAAAGAGGCGGCTATAGGGGCGTGTCTGCTATGGTGCTCTGGTCCTGGTGGTCATGGGATGCTAGTTTTGCTTGCTGGTCAGCAAACGGAAATCAAGCAAAGCCAAAATCCAAAGTCCAAATCTGTGTGGTACGGCGCGTACTTTATTGTGTATGAAATTTGTTCAACTGCAAGCCAAGCAGAAGGAAATTGCACAGATACGCTCACACACACACACACAAAGTCACTCTAAGATAAACATAAGTATATGAACGTATGTGTGTGTATCTGTGTAATAGCATATCAAGACGCAACCAACGCAAAGTCCAGCAGCGCCTTGCCTTAGGATCTTATATTTTTTTTTTCTGCTCGACTGCGGCTGAGTTCCTTCTGTTGCTTCGATTGCGGCTGCCATTTTGTTTTGCCATACACTTGAAAACGTTTATTGTTTCAATGTGTGCGTGTGTGTGTGTGAGTGTGTGTCTATGAGTTAAGCATTGTTGCTATTGTTTTTGTTGCTGCTGACTGTGTATCTTTTGTTTCAATTGCTTTTTGCGGCTAAAGCAGATTTCCAACTTGGCTTGCAGACGTTGTTACTGCTAGAAGCAATTTTCATACACTGCGAGAAAAAGTTGAGCTATAAGGTAATTTTATTTAAGAAAATGAATGAATTTTGAATAAGGCGCTGTTGGTTAGCTAATAGAAAGTTTTTTGTTTCTGTCATATCTTAAGTAAGCTATAAGGTACGATAAAGTGTAAAGATATTGTATTTACGAGGGTGGTCTTAATAGTATTGGGCCTATTCAAGAGGAGACTTACAGATGATTTGCCTTTATATCGTACGAAAAGCTAGATATATCAAAATTCTTATAGGCATATATCTTCCAGTGAAACATTTCTTTTGAGGAGAATCCATTTATGTTTTTGACGGCATTTTTGTAAAAACATTGATTTATCGATAAATCTTAGCTCATATTTAGATAAAATACAAATATGCTTTGTCTTTCCAGCACTGCTACATAATTAATAAAGTTATTGGTGGAGAAGCTATACTACGACCCTTTGATTCAATGGCAATCCATACTTGCCCAAGTGCTTCCCATCCAGTACAATTTAAAAAAAACAATTTCACAATTTGGTTAAATTCCATTCGGGTTATATCGAACGCCGCGATCCCAGGTCCGAGGTAGCTTTTTTCTGCTAGAGTGACACTTTCTCATTATACGAAATCGTTATCCTCGTCTTTCTTTTCTAAATCTTCAGTCGTATAGGCTTTTTTTAGATGGCAATTTGCCCGAAATTTTAATATGGCTGAACTTTATTTGATATTTGCAATTTTATTTACATTCTGTCTTGCTTTAACTTTTTAAGGAATATTTTTTTTTTGTCGTGTTAGACCCAAATTTTTGAATCTTATATGATCCAAGTTTTAATAACCTCTAGGTGGTTAATTTTATAGTAAGTAATAAATTTAATTCAATTTATTAAACATTCATTTGATTTGGTTTTTTTAAGATGCTTTCAATAGACGAATTTCATATAACATAAATATACACGAAAATTGATGGGGATTGGAATAATACAAGATTACGAATTTCTCGCCACCTTCTCGTGAAGGTTGCGTTTTAACATTGTTGGGTTGTTAGTTTCTGACGAAGATTGCAAAGGATGCTTACCCAAAAATGGAATCTGTTGTTTAGTTTTTAAGATACACATGAAATACAAAATAATAATATAATAACAATATCGCTTTAGAAGGAACATGACACGAATATATTACACATCAGCTAATTAGTATATAAAAAATTCATCGTTCATCAACAAACATGAATAATTAACACAAACAATTTGTCTACAAAGATGCATAAAATAAATATTGTTTGCTTAATGCTCGCATTCGATTTCTTGATAACTAATCGGTTATCGGTTAATAGGAAATCTCATCGCTATTTTTGCCCAGGCATTGTGCATTCGTTCGTCTGTCTTTAGTTTTTCGTGACTGCATCAAACGCCCAAAGGTGAAAAATTTGTATGTAAAAGTGGACCTTCCACGCCCACAATCAATAAATAATATTCTACAAGAGGAGCCAAGTAATAAAAAAATAATAATATATACAATATTAATATACAAAATAAAAATGTAATACAGATGAAAAATAATTAATATACAATTTCCAACTGATAGAAAATTGCCAACTATAGTACCCTTCGCTTTAACCAGTTGTGAATTACAAGAACTGTCATGTAAATTTCAATTACATTTATTATATAAGGTTGTCAAAAAAGTCTTGCGGTATTTTTATTGAATTTTCAATTGTTCATAAAATTGGTTATAATAATGCGATTTAAGTCAAATATGCGCCGTTTTGTTCGATGACGAGTTCCCAACGAGATGCCAACATCATAATGCCCCTCTTATAGAAGCTCGCTTCCCTATTGTCAAAAAACTCGGAGAGCCAATTTCCACAGCACTCTCTTGTGGACAACTTCCGATTACCAAGCGCGTTCGTCATGGACAGAAATAGGTGGTAATCACTTGGTGCGAGATCCGGACTATACGGTGGATGCAAAAGAACCTCCCATCCGAGCTCCCGTTGTCCTGATGGAAGACAATTCGGCCTCTGTTGATCAAAGATGGCCTCTTCTGCATGAGTGCTGCATTCAAGCGGTCCAGTTGTTGGCAGTACAGGTCCGAATTGAGCATTTGGCCATAGGGGAGCAGCTCATAGTGGATGATTCCCTGCCAATCCCACCAAACACACAAAAGAACCTTCCTGGCCGTCAATCCAGGCTTGGCCACCGACTGGGCAGCTTCCCCGCTTTTCGACCACGACCGTTTACGCTTCACGTTGTCGTAAGTGACCCACTTTTCATCGCCAGTCACCATCCGCTTCAAAAACGGGTCGATTTTGTTGCGATTCAGAAGCGATTCGCATGCATCCATACGGTCAAAAATGTTTTTTTGCGTCAAGTCGTGTGGCACCCATACATCGAGCTCCTTTTTCAATCCAAGCTTCTTCAAATGGTTTATAACGGTTTGATGACTCATGCCCAGCTCTTGGCCGATGCTACGGCTGTTACTATGCCGGTCTCTTTCGATCAATTCAGCGATTTTATCGCAATTTTCGACAACAGGCCTTCCGGACCGTGGCGCATCTTCGATCACCTCTGCACCAGAACGAAAACGTTGAAACCATCGTTGTGCGGTGGAAATGGAAACTGTATCGGGTCCATAAACTGCACAAATTTTATTGGCAGCATGAGATGCATTTTTGCCTTTATCGTAGTAGTACTGTAAAATATGCCGTGTTTTCTCTTTATTTTGCTCCATGTTTGCGACGCTATAACTCACGAACGACTAAAAGCAAACAACAATTAATCAATCACGTGTTAGCACGT